>CP139506.1:246410331-246648083 GCA_021014915.2 Artemisia tridentata subsp. tridentata | reverse complement strand
TGCCTTGATTGGCATTGTGGTTAAAGTAAGTGCCAAAGTGCTGGTTGCAGAAGCAAAACACTGTCTTGGAATTGTATTTGAAGATAAAGATTCTGTGAATGCAGAGAGAAAAAGTGAAGGAACGTCTAGAAACAAAAAGAGGCTTAAGTCCTTAAAATTTGCTGCTATCTCTGCCTTCGTTGACACATTGGTTAACGTAAGTTATAAGTAGCTCACACCTTATAGTTTGTTATTATAAACTCGTTTTCACTTTCTTCTGTTAAAGTAGCTACGTATATACATGCAAGTGCTTAAATATGTGATGCAGGCCTTGCTACGACGTTAGGAGGGAGACCACATATGGATTTGGGTGTTTTTGTTGCAGAAAAGTGGTGCGGTTTATTTCTATCTCAGACGAAGCTTCTAATCTTTCTTTTTGCTGATGTTGGTTTTTGGTTTTTGCATTAAACTTTGGGCATTTTGAGGTCCATTTTCCAATAAAAACATCAGTTTCGACAACAAAAGTAGATGGAATTACTAATATGTTAGGCCTCAAACATGGCAATTTTTGCTATTTCCTTAAGTCGGTATATAGTATGGTTAAGGGGTATTGGTTGATTACGCTTGATTTAACTATCTAATCATGGCTGGTTAATACGATTGGGTGACTGTTGAAACGTTTGTGTATGCAATATACCTTCTTTCTAAGTTTTGGATCTCATCTCAATTAATTTAAGCAGGTATCTGAATGCACATTATTTTACGCTGAACCTGCAGAAGCAATTAAATATAGTTTGATGATATTCCTAGTCCAACATAAAGAATCTCATCTAGCCACAATAGTCATCAATATGCTTATTATTACATATCAGCGTGCATTTACAACGTTAAGGTTAGTGTTGTTCGGGTCCTTCTTTATGTTTTGGAGTGTTGCAGCTTAGTGTCTTGGACTCTTGGGTGTTGGGTTTTGCTGTATGTTTTCGTGTTGTTGGTGCTCAGGTGTTTTAAGCTGTTATGCTTGAGCTATGCTGCTGTTTTGGCCTTGAGTGAGTATGTTGTAGGTTTCAGTATTGCACTCTGAAGTTGCCAGGATGCATTTTTTTGGTTCATGGTTGGTCATTACTGCTTCCAGCATTCCATTCTTTGTGGTTCTTAAGATTTAGCGGGTGCTATTAGCATCCGTACGATTTTTTTTAATTATTTATTTATTTTTTTCCAGTTTCTGTTTGGATGTTTCCTTGTGATTTTGTTAGTCCTTGCCTTGCATTATGTCTTTGTGGTCGCATACAAGTAAAATCGTCTATTGTTTTTCACCAGTTTGTTAGAATCATTGTGTGACATCCTCTAAGCTTCTCTTCCTAACCACACAATCAACTAATTCTGCGCTCTTATCTGTTCCGTTGTTTTTCTCATGTCGAAATCTTATAGAAGGATAATTAAGCTAAAAAGGTTAGCTCAAAATATAAAAAGTTAGAACGAAATGTGATTTTCCTTTTGCTGTTGTTCTCCATTCAAAACAAGCACAAGTGTTGATCGTTTTTCAAAAAAACCAAAAAACTAGGAAAACACTTTATAACACAATATGAAGCACCCTCTTGTATCTAAAGTCTAAACCATGGTTATTAAGATCCTGATCCTGATATTAGGATCTTACGATTTTACGATACTACGAAGCAAAAACGATCCCGATCTCACGTAGGTTCTTTGCAAGCTTAAGATCTTATAAGATCCCGATCTTAACCATATATGATCTTACTTTTCTCGAAACACAAACTAAAACTACTAAGTTATGAATTATGTTTATAGAATTTGAAAAACAACATGTTAATCTTCTTAAATATTTCATAATAATAATTTAGAACAACATTTTATTAAACATTCATATAACTTTGTGTTTATGGTATATAATAATTTGTGGATCTTAATAATATTACAAACACTATTAAGAAAATGAAATTATAGTAGAAACTTAAGATCCTGATCCGATCTTACGATTTCGATCTTGCATAGATGAAAACGTCCTGAGTCCCGATCTTGAAAACCTTAGAACTAAACTACTCCCTCCGTCCCAAAATAAATGTCAGGTTTGACTTTTTGGAGTCTTTTTTTGTTAAACTTTGACTTTAAATATTTTTATTTGCGTTATATAATACTTTATGAAAATTATAACAATGAAAATACATTTGAAAGCCAATCCATACATATATTTTGCATCAAGTATTATATAACACAAATAAAAATATTTACGGTAAAAGTTGAACAAAAAAGACTCTAAAAAGTCAAACCTGACATTTATTTTGGGACGGAGGTACTTAACATATTTTTCAGTGAACAAATTACAGGTGTTGTAATTTTGTTAGGGCACTAGGAGTGGTTACCAAAAATTTATCATACCTCCCAAATTCAGCCAATAAACTTCAGCTAACTCATTCTCATAAATTCTCGTACCTTCCAACCTAATCCACTGGCGCCCGATAAATTCTCATACCTCCCAATTTTTTATTTTTTTTTAGCCACAACGGCTTTTTTTTGTTTGGTCAAAGCATGAAAATCAAATGCCTAGTGGAATGATCAAAGCCGATGATCGTAAGCTATGTCCTCCATCACGATCTCGAATGAAACTATCCATGGAATCATGCGCCGTGTGAAACATAGGTCATCGCCGTTCTTAACCGAGACTCAGGTTAAGCTCCGTCTCGGAACCTTGTGGGGTTAGGAGTAAAGCATCCCGAGGTTGGCGCATCTCGTTGAGCGTGGAGAAGCATTGGGAACCCCAATTTCTTTCTTCGGAGCCGTTTCTTTTCCCGTCCCCCCGCCCCGGCATAGCGCTTCGCTTCCGGTTCTTCGGAAGAATCAAGCGACTTCTCCCTTCTTCATTGATCTGGGGGGAAAAGGAACCGTCTACCAGTTGGGAAGCCCACGTTTTCAAGTTTATCACCACCGGCAATTGAACCCGGCCACCATAATTTTTTTTTGCATAAATTCACCGCCGGCGGCGGTGTAGCCGGCGGTATGCCCATAAATTCATGCATGCCGCTTGCCACTCGTATGCCCTTACCCACAAACATGTGAGCAATAACAACAGTTCCAACTTCCAATGGGCCAAAATAGATGCTATTGTATATTTTAACAGAAAAGACAAAAGAAGTGTTTGAAGAATAGTTTGGGGACTATTCTTTGCTAGTGCACATATAACATGTTATTTTGAACCTCAAAAAAAATCCAACACAAACAAAATCCTTAAAACCAACCAACCATGACAACCACACCCAATCGTCATCACCTCACACTCATTTACCCTCCAAAACCTTCTTCATTTCTTAAATCATTACCATTAAGGCCCAACTCATTCACAATCAAATGCAGCAACAATGAAACCAATAACAATACTAATGGTGGGTTAAAGAATTTGTTATCAGGTATAGTGGACAACCGTGTAGACGAGCTTTTGAAAAAAGAAGAAAACAGGGTTTTGTTAGATGGGTTAGATAAAGCTGCACAAAGAGTTGAATTGGCTAAACTTGAACTTGCTAAGATTGAACAGCAAGAACTTGAGAATCAAAGGATTAAAGAGTATGTTAATCAGCTTGAAATAAGAGCTGCTGAGGTTTGTTCATTTTGTTTCATTCTATGTGTTTTTATAATATTTGATATTGTGAAAATGCTTGTGTTCATTGCTCATTCTGTAGCTTATTGATCTCGAATTTGTAGAAATACGTATACATGCTCATTAATGAACTTATATAAGCCGAAAAGTCTCAAAATAAGCCACAAAAAGAGAGCTTATGAAACATAAGCCCAAAACCAAATAAGCCATACGCCGCCTATATAAACCGAAACAAACACCCCCTTAGCTTATTAGCTCAAGTGGGTAAGCTCATAAGCTATAAAGTATGAGCTTACAAGCTTATAAAGTTTTCAATAAGCTAATGAGCCCATCAAATATGCTAAGACTAGTAGGACCCAAAAAAAGATGTCAATTTGACAGAGTTTTCCTATCAGTGGATATAAATTGGATTTCATATTTTAAGAGCGAGAAAGTATTTGCATATCCCAAATTGTCAAATTTGATATTTATACCGTAATACAGAGTATCTTTCTTGACGATATACCCGATTAATAAAAATGGGTATTAGGCGTTGATTGGTATTTTGTTTTGAGGGTTATTGTGTGTAATTTGACAACTGCTGCTTATTTAAGGATTTAAATGGTCAGAATCAGTTTAATTTCAGCAAAAATGCTATACAAAATTTCACCTTTTTACTAATGATGATGGTTAAAGTGGGTTGTTACTGATTAATTCGACCATTTTCCAACTTGATAACAGTTTATGTATAATACAAAAAAGAAGTGAAAGTCAATCTCTCAAAAACCGTAACCAAGTTGAAACAAGGACGCATAAATTGGTAAAAAGTTACTGTAACTTGGTTGCATTTTTACGTCATTTGCTCTACCCAAAACTGATTGGTTGACCCCTAAATAATTAGATAATTGGAATCATTTTCATAAAACACGAAGTCTAGATACTGATTCTTGGCACCTTGAAAACACAGTAATCGATAAAAGCACAAAACGCCCCCTTAGCTTAATTGAGGAGAAGCCTAATTGGCAGTTGAATTTTGATAACAGGCTTACAATGTGTAATACTACCTCAGTACTTGGCTTGTTATTAGTTTTGACTACAATAATCATAGGTATCATGAATCTAGCATCCCCATTTCCCACATTACTTCCCACTTGCAAAAAATTTGACAGTTCAACCTAGAATGCAACCAAATTCACTTTTTTTATGCATATATTTGTATCACGTCGAATCATGGCAGCATTAATTGGCAAGAAGTTAAACTTGGTTGTATTTTTAAGCCATTTGCCCTACCATAAACTGATTAGTTGACTCCTAAATAATCAGAATTACAGTTTCATTATACCCCGACACTATATATTCATTCTTTGCGCCTTGAAAACGCAACGATAAATTCATCGCCCGAGGCACCCCATTAGCTAAATTATGTAGAGACCTAATTGGCATTCGAATTGTAATAACTGGCTTATAAAGTGTGATGCTACCAAAGCTATAATTGGTTCCGACTGCTATGGTCAAAGGTGTAAATGAATCCAGCATCTCCTTGTTACTTCCGACCTGAATATAGAAAACAATTTAATATCACATAAATTAATACATTGTTGGATTTAAATAGCATGATCAACATCTAAGTAAATAAACACATCAAGAGAACGTAGCGGAAGCAAGATCGTATTTAACACATATAATGAATTACCGAAAAGTAAATTAGAATTACCTCAAGATCCTAGCAAGAACAAGGATCGGTCTTCTCTTCTAATCACAAGATCAACAAATAGGATTAGCGTGGAACCCCTTACCGTTTTGTTCCACAATCCAAGATGAACAACTAATTAAGTTGTTACTGAACTCTTGTACACACGTACTATAACCGATCAAGCAATGATGCTAGTGATTAGACATAATAAAAACCAAAACAAATTTTGCTACACAAAATATTTTATGGATCGACCTATAGAATAGATCCGATCGGTTTTGGGGTTTTTGGGAAGAGAAAAACACAAACTAGGGTTATAGTATTGCACAAGGTAACATAACTAATAACCCTTGATGTGTATTTATAGTGTTTGGATACCTTGGAGCATAAGCTAGTCGACTAGGGTTTCTAAACCCTTTAGGCCGATCGGTGCATGTGTGCTCCCCAAGAATTCTAGATTCTTCCAATCCCAATTTCACTAATAGTCCTTTAACTATTCCCTAACGGTCGTTAGTCAACACCGTTAAGTACATAACGTCCGTTATGTATCATTTCGTGTCCAAATAATTAATATATACAATAATTATACATATTAATTATTTACTTGATCATCATACGTAAAGTGTGCAATCCCTCGGTCCCGTGTTCGAATCTAGACATACACATTAATATTTTTCCATTTAACTCTAACAGCTCCCACTTGGAAATCTATTAAAAGTGTAATGACATTGGTTAGCGTCTAGCAACACGCCAATGCCCCTAGAACAACTCGGGTGTGTGGTCTCCTGGAAAAACCACTTGATGATAACTCATCATACTTATCATTTTGTTTCTAATACTACATTAATAAAGATATGAATCTAAGTCATTCTTTATTAATATTATGTTTCTCGTTATTCATGATTAAATAAGATTACCAAATCTTCTGAATCAGGGGAGACTTTGGGTGTAGCCACACAAACATCTTATCAATCCCACGAGGGGCCCAGCAGTATTAAACTTCAAATAAAATTTGAAGGAACAAATCCCATTTTGACTACGAGCATAACTCATACACTTTGCAACACTTCTGAAAGCAATCCGTATAGCTACCAGTTACGTATAGCGTTAAATTGAATTACAGAAATGCACTACATGCATGACGGTTATCTGGTATCTCAGGTCTGAGGATAACTATATACATGATTTACTTAATGACAAGATCCATAAAGTAAACTCATGAAGTCGGGATAAGTCCTATATTCAAATCTTTGAATATCATGTGATATTGGCATCTCAACACATCAATATACCTTCAAGTATATTCTACCAATCCTCACATTTGTCTTTATTTAATGATATTCCCATATCATTAATCGACAATGGACAATTTAGAATATATACATATATTCACGGATATAAACATGCAAATATAGGATATATTATTAAGATAATGATAAATAAACATAACACCGTATTTTTTTTCATTAAAATAATACTCCCTCCGTCCCACTATAAGTGTCCATAATGGTATCTTTGCTTGTCCCATATTAAGTGTCCAGGGAATATTTTCAACCAATGAGAAGAGACTTTAGTGGGTAATAGTGATATTTGATTGGTGGAGAGTGTAGTTGGCCCCACTTTCCTAAAACTTTGTGCAAATAGAAAGTGGACACTTATAGTGGGACGGAGGGAGTAACTGTTTTACAACATCCCATTATCCAAATACTAATCACAGATATGCATGAAACTATCAGCTAAACGAAGTCCTATAGCCTCTGAAAGTTGTTTAAGCTTTCCACCAGGTAGAGCCTTCGTTAATGGATCTGCTAAGTTGTCATCTGTGTGAACTTTGAGTAATTCGATCTCGCCTATCTCCACTTGTTCTCTAACATAGTGGTACCGGATCGGGAAATGTCTGGTGCCCTTCATGATTCCAGGCTCATTAGCAAATGTAATTGCGGCTGAGTTGTCACAATACATTTTTATAGGTCTCTCGATTGAGGGCATAACTCCAAGCCCTGAAACGAACTTCCTAATCCAGACTGCTTCCATTGCGGCTTCTGAGGCAGCAATATACTCACTTTCTGTTGTAGACATCGCGATAGTACTCTGCACGACAAAGACATAACCTGTCTGCGACTTCGTATCATCTTTATCACACTTCCAGGATGCATCGCAGTAACCTGTAACACACAGTTCTGCGTTTGGATTTCCCCCGTACACTAAAAACATTTCTCTCGTAGATCTTAAATACTTGAGAATATGTTTCACAGCAGTCCAGTGGAGTTCACCTGGATTCTGCTGATAACGACTGGTAATGTTTTGAGCAAATGCCACATCGGGCCTTGTACATCGAACCGCATACATAATCGATCCCACAGCCGAAGCATAAGGGATTCTCTTCATGCGTTCCACCTCTTCAGGTGTTGAAGCACAAGCTTTGCTACTCAAGCCATGTTCTACTTTCATTGGCAAAAATCCCTTCTTGGAATTTTGCATATTGAATCTTTTCAATATCTTGTCAATGTAAGTACTTTGGCTTAAACCAATTAACCGCCTAGATCTGTCTCTGTAAATCTTGATTCCTAGAATGTATGCTGCTTCTCCTAGATCTTTCATGGAAAAACACTTCCCAAGATAGGCTTTCACCTCATGTAAACTTGGAATGTTTTTACCCATGATCAATATGTCATCAACATATAGAACTAGGAAAATAACATCACTCCCATTAGCTTTGTGGTATACACACGGCTCATCAAGATTTTGAGTAAATCCAAATCTTTTGATTTCCTCATCAAATCTTTTATTCCATTGACGTGATGCCTGCTTCAATCCATAAATGGATCTTTGAAGCTTGAATACACGATTAGGGAATTTTGGATTCACAAACCCCTCAGGCTGCGCCATATAGATGTCTTCATCTAGGCGACCATTCAAGAAGGCGGTTTTGACATCTATCCGCCAAATCTCATAATCATAGTGTGCAGCTATGGCTATGAGAATCCTAATAGCTCTAATGTCAACTACAGGAGAAAAGGTCTCCTCATAGTCAACACCATATGTTTGGGTAAAGCCTTTAGCCACCAAACGAGCTTTGTAGGTGTGTACATTGCCATCCATGTCCGTTTTCTTTTTGAAGAGCCACTTACTCCCAACAACCTTAGCATTGGGAGGAAGGTCTACTTCAATCTAGACCTCATTGTCTCTCATGGATTGCATTTCCCCATTCATAGCAACCTGCCATTTATCCTTCTCAGGACTATTAATGGCAGCCCTATAACTAGTAGGTTCATCAAGATCCCCTAGTATAGTTTCCTCGCACTCTACGTTTAAACATAGACGTTCATGAGTTTTTACAGATCTTGTAGATCTGCGAATGGGAACCACTTCAACTTCAGGTGGAGGACCTAAACTTTCAGATTCCACAGAAAGTGTGCTAGTGTTCTCAGAAGGTGACGTATCTTCTTGATCACTTTCAAGATCATATACTCTCCCACTGAATTCTTGAGATAAGAAATTCTCCTCAAGGAATTCTCCATACCTAGCCACAATGACTTTATTCTCAGGTGGGAAGTAAAAGTAGTAACCCCTTGTTTCCTTAGGGTATCCTACGAAGATACACTTAACAGATCTTTGTTGGAGTTTATCTGGTGAGTCACGTTTAACAAACGCCTCACAACCCCAGACCTTTAAGTAAGACAAGTTGGGAGCTTTTCCAGTCCATAATTCATATGGAGTCTTATCAACCTTCTTTGTCGGAACCATATTCAATATGCGAACAACACTTTCAAGAGCATAGTCCCAAAAGGATAAGGGAAGAGTTGTCAGATTAAACATAGATCGTACCATATCAAGCAATGTACGATTTCTCCTTTCAGATACACCATTTTGCTGTGGAGTATAAGGAGATGTGAGTTGCTGGATAATTCCACACTGTTGGATTTAAATAGCATGATCAACATCTAAGTAAATAAACACATTAAGAGAACGTAGCGGAAGCAAGATTGTATTTAATACATATAATGAATTACCGAAAAGTAAATTAGAATTACCTCAAGATCCTAGCAAGAACAAGGATCGGTCTTCTCTTCTAATCACAAGATCAACAAATAGGATTAGCGTGGAACCCCTTACCGTTTTGTTCCACAATCCAAGATGAACAACTAATTAAGTTGTTACCGAACTCTTTTACACACGTACTATAACCGATCAAGCAATGATGCTAGTGATTAGACACAATAAAAACCAAAACAAATTTTGCTACACAAAATATTTTATGGATCGACCTATAGAATAGATCCGATCGGTTTTGGGGTTTTTGGGAAGAGAAAAACACAAACTAGGGTTATAGTATTGCACAAGGTAACATAACTAATAACCCTTGATGTGTATTTATAGTGTTTGGATACCTTGGAGCATAAGCTAGTCGACTAGGGTTTCTAAGCCCTTTAGGCCGATCGGTGCATGTGTGCTCCCCAAGAATTCTAGATTCTTCCAATCCCAATTTCACTAATAGTCCTTTAACTATTCCCTAACGGTCGTTAGTCAACACCGTTAAGTACATAACGTCCGTTATGTATCATTTCGTGTCCAAATAATTAATATATACAATAATTATACATATTAATTATTTACTTGATCATCATACGTAAAGTGTGCAATCCCTCGGTCCCGTGTTCGAATCTAGACATACACATTAATATTTGTCCGTTTAACTCTAACATACATGGACGTCAAACTTAATCATAGAAATAGAATGACTATTTGGATATAATTAAAACACGTCCCCAGGAAAGTTTAATATATATATAAGGTTTGCTGAATCTTGAAAAGCGTTGAAAGCTGGAATTTTATATAATTATAAAATGAGTAACTGACATTAAATATTTTTAACTGATTATTAATCATAACACATCATTACTATGATACAAGTTGTTAAAACATAGTAAGATGTAAGATGTGGCATTTTGTAAAAGTAAATGGTACAACTGTGCTAGCGTTATGACTTATGAATAAAAACTCTAGATTGGTTGATAATTGAATTACTAATGGAACTTCATGGTTTTGGATGTTAAAGATTGAAGAATGCCAGAAGGAAATATCAGAAGCAAGAGCACTAGTTGAAGAAGCTGAACGTTCTCTTGAAGTCGAAGATGATGATAAAGATTCAATGATGTCCGAGACAGAAAGAGAAGCAATGTATAAAAACAAAGAGCGATTTGAATCTGTAAAAGCTGCTTCTATATCTGCCATAGTTGGCACATTAGCGGCCTTACCTATTTCTCTAGCTCAGTTGACCGACACATCCCAGTTAATACTCCCTTCAGCCGTCACTTTCATTAGCTGCGCATTATTTGGTGTGACCTTCCGCTATGCTGTACGCCGTGACCTTGACAATTTT
Source organism: Artemisia tridentata subsp. tridentata (assembly GCA_021014915.2). Lineage (NCBI taxonomy): Eukaryota > Viridiplantae > Streptophyta > Magnoliopsida > Asterales > Asteraceae > Artemisia > Artemisia tridentata. The sequence continues at coordinate 246,637,442 of CP139506.1, read as the reverse complement.
CAGCTCAAGACAGGAACTTCTGCAGCTTTTGGCTTTGTTAAAGGTACGTTACCAAAGTTTTTGATTAAAGAGAAAAATGGGTTCACATTTACCATAATATGGAGTTGGCAGAATGGGTCAATTTTGGATTGTTATATACTTTTATCTCAAGCGGGTTATAGGGTCAGATGAAATTTCTAGCTAAACAAGGGGAATGGGTTGAAACTTGAAAGTCATTAAATAACGCATATAACCTCCTATTGTTTTATTGAAAGATTTATATTACTATTGTTAAAATAATGTTATTATAAATGTGACAAACACACTAATTATTTATCAATTTTGTAAAAAAATGTTTGAAGGCCAACCCAACACGACCAAACCTATACTATAAGATGAACCATTCCCACCACTGGTACAGATTCTTAAAGGTCCCTTAATTTCATTGAGTAAATACTACAGTATTATGCCACGACTCCAGTCTCCTTGCGTGAGTCTGTGCTTATGGTGATAGAATGGTACCATTAACACGTTTTTGTTTGAATTTTTAATGCAGGCCTTGCTACACTAGGAGAAGGACCACCTTTGAAGTTAGAAGTTGGTAGCATATTGTCGCATGCTTTCAGTGGTGCAGTTTATGTATCAGAGAGCTTACTAATCTTTCTGTTTGCTGCTGTTGGTTTGGATTTCTGCATTAAACTTGGAATTTTGAGTCCATTTCCTATTGAAACGCCCGTTTCAACTACTAAAACAGATTGAAGTATCAGTCATTCAATTGTATCAAAACCTGTATTCTAGTCTGATAAAATGTGTAAATACAACAGTTTTCATGAATGAAATAGCACATCGTTTACACAATTTGCTTTCATTTTTATATTCAGTTGAAGTTATTCTCAGTTCTTCTAAATTGTAAATGCGTGCAGAGTCATATCTTATTTAATCCTATAGAAAATATGCTAACATGTGATTCCTAGTCCGGTACAAAGTATCTCATTGACCCTTACGCCCAATCATATTACAACATTAATTGTCCATGCAGGTATAATTGAAAAATTGGGATCATTTGAATGATTGTTAATTTCTTCTAGGAATTAAAAAAACATTAAATCATAAATAAGTCCATGATTGTCCTTGAAGCTGGTGGATTAGTGAGTATTATAGTACAAGCATGACATCTGACCAATTATTTAGTGTTAGTGTTTGATCAAAGTGTGGACGTAAGTCATATGCAGCATACCTGATTGGTCACTTTCCCCTCTCTCTCCCCACTCGCACACATATATCAATACAAACCGAAAGAGGGTACTAACCGTATTTATCAGTTGACTTTACATTTTAACATCATTCATACTTTACTCCATTCAAGAAACAAGGAACTGCAAGCTTACATATTACTGCATTATATATATATAATTCACATGATTTGAGTTGTATCTGGAAGCATTTGTTTCGGTGTCTAAACTCATCAGACACACAGAAATGATGCAGACTGGAGAGATTGAAAGAGACAGGGAGGAGATAGAACACGAGAAGAAAGACGATGATTATGATCATTCGGAAGTTTCAAAGAGACTGCAACCATGGACACAACAGATTACTGTTCGTGGAGTTATTGCAAGTATTGTTTTAGGGAGTGTTTATACTGTTATAGCCATGAAAATAAATCTCACAACGGGGATTCTTCCCAATCTTAACGTCTCAGCTGCACTTCTTGCTTTTGTGTACATGAAAACATGGACAAAGATTCTTCAAAAGTCTGGGATTGCAACTGTTCCGTTTACCAGGCACGAGAACACAATGATTCAGACATGCTCAGTTGCTTGTTACAGCATTGCCATCGGAGGTTTCAATTTTCTATTCTTATTATTTTTTCTTATCACGGTCCTGAGCACCATAGTGGTAAAATTATAGTAATTCTCTATGTTTCGTTTTTCTTAACAATTAGGTGGATTTGGGTCGTACTTATTCGCGTTAAACAAGAAAACGTATGAGCTAGCAGGAGGAGCAAGTTCTCCAGGGACTTATAAAGAACTTCATGTTGGTTGGATGACGGGCTACACTTTCTTAATCTGTTTTGCGGGTCTTTTCGTACTCATTCCACTCCGGAAGGTGCATGCACTGTTTGACTATTCAACCTATTTACTAATTGTTTATTTAAGGGTTGATTTAATTGTGTTCTATATTACAAAGGTTAAATGAGATTTAGCTAAATGAGGAATGAGTCAAACATATTGAAAGTCATTTGTTTTTTTGAGCATACAACCTCTTCAAGGTTTAGATTATTATTGCATTAACATTGTTTCTTTAGTTATAACTGACTAGTTTATTATTTAAAACAAAAATGGAAAATTAGCGTTGGCGAGTCAACCCGTTTCGATCCATACGAAATCCGATCCGTGTCAAAGGGAACCCATTTGGACCGGTTACCCAATGACCAGCCACCTTTACAGCTCAAACTACTGACATGTTTAAAATTCTATTTGACAGATATTGATTGTTGACTATAAGTTGATATTCCCAAGCGGCACGGCCACAGCTGTTCTTATCAATGGATTTCATAGTCAAGGGGACGAGATGGCTAAGTACTTCTAGAACGTATTTTATAAACTTTTTTTGCAATGCTGCTGATAAACATCCTTAACAAGTGCATTTTGTTAATCATAGGAAACAAGTCAAGGGGTTTTCCAAGTTCTTTTCAGTCAGTTTCTTGTGGGCAATCTTTCAGTGGTTCTTCACAGGAAAGGGAGAATGCGGATTTGCCCAATTCCCTACTTTTGGGTTAGAAGCTTGGAAAAAATCGTAAGCGTTCTTTCTATAGGTGGAATGATTGGCGGGTTAGCTAACTGGTCAAAGCTGGTTCTAGGTGTCAACATGTCAGTTTTTCATACTGGTTGCATCGGATTGGTTGACCAGTAAACACTTCCTTTCCATTTATTAAATCCGTTTAAGAATAGTTAATCTGTTAGTCATGATTATTAAAAAATATGATTGTAACCGGTTGGACTGTTCCATTTTAGCTAAATTTTTATCATACATGTTTGACACGAAACAGAACCGAAATGGACCCATTTACTAGTAACTGAGTTTATATTGCTGTTCAAAAAAAAAAGTAACTGAGTTTAAATTGTCACCTTCTGTTCTTTCTCAAAGGTATATAGTTTATATAAATAATGAGTTTTCTATTTGGTGTAGATTTTACTTTAACTTTAGCTTGACCTATGTGGGAACTGGTATGATCTGCCCTCGCATTGTGAGCTTTTCGTTACTGTTTGGAGCTGTTGTTTCATGGGGTATAATGTGGCCACTTATTGAAAAGCAGAAAGGAGAATGGTTTCCCATCAATGTATCAGAAAGCAGTATGGAAAGTCTCAATGGTTACAAGGTGATGCTTTTCGCTATCACTCATCTCATCCATCTTTGTTACGGTTTTTGTTTTCTTACTAATCTTTTGGTCAGCAGGTCTTTATCTCGATAGCTTTACTCCTAGGTGATGGACTTTACAACTTCATCAAGATATTATATTTCACATATGCAAGTATCTATGGAAAATTGAAGAAGGAACACATTAATTTAGGTAATTCATAATGGTTGATTTCATAAAAAGTAACCAATTTTGGTCCAATATTTTATGTCAACATCTTTGTTTCAACCATAAAACCCGTTAACTTCTAAAAAAATTCAATTGAGGGTAAACTGTATATTTAAACAGGTCAAATAACGTGGATGATGATATGTCAAATGTTGACTTTTTTTTACCTGTACCGGTTATCTTAGATTAAAGTTCGTAAAAGTTAGGGTTTTTATTGGTGAAAATACAGATGGCTACTCGAAGTAGAAACTGGACCAAACTTGGTTACTTTTTTTTATTTAGATAACGCAATTCCAAAAGTTATTTCTAATGCTACTTTATTTCAATGATCAAGGTTAAAGCTTATTTACATAAACTTATATTCTTTATGCAGCTGTAGATACCAAAAATGAAGTTACAGAAGAGGAACGGCTACAAAATGAAATTTTCATCAGAGAACGGATACCTATGTGGTTTGGAATTGTTGGATACACCTTATTTGCCATTGTCAATGCCTTTGCTATACCCTTGATATTTCCGGAAGTTAAATGGTACTATATCATTGTAGCCTACATTATAGCTCCATCATTAGCCTTCTGCAACGCTTATGGAACTGGATTAACCGACTGGGACATGGCCTTCAATTATGGCAAAATTGGCCTTTTTATAATGGCAGCAGTAGCTGGAAAACAAGAAGGAGTGATAGCTGGACTTGTTGGTTGTGGGGTTGTGAAATCGGTTCTCTATGTTTCTAGTACATTGATGCATGATCTAAAAACGGGTCATCTCACACTAACTTCCCCTAGAACAATGCTTATAAGCCAAGCCATTGGAACTGTCATAGGCTGTGTTGTGTCACCTCTAACTTTATCTTTATTCACAAAAGCATTTGATATAGGTAACCCAAAAGGCGAATATAAAGCACCCTTTGCAATAGTTTTTAGAAACATGGCGATTATTGGAGTCGAGGGATTTTCAGCTTTGCCAAAGCATTGTTTACAGCTTTGCTACGGGTTCTTTGCTTTCGCAGTGGTCATCAACATTGTGAAAGATTTGTTGCCAAAGAAGATAGCAAAGTGGATGCCGCTGCCTATATGCATGGCGGTGCCATTTCTTATTGGTGGTTATTTTGCCATTGATATGTGTGTAGGAAGTTTGGTTTTGTTGGCGTGGGAGAAGCTTAATGCTAAGAAAGCTGGTTTGATGTCTACATCGGTGGCTTCGGGTTTGATTTGTGGGGAGGGTTTGTGGATACTTCCGGCTGCGGTTCTTTCTTTGGCGAAAATAAAGCCTCCTATATGTATGAAGTTCTTGAGTTCCTAGAAAGATTGCATCTTATGAAGCAATTGTAATAGATGCAAGAACTAAAGTTATAACCAAGGTTTTATTATAAGCAATTGTGATCAATAAGAATTAAGTAACACATTACATATACATAGACGAATACCCGCGCAAAGGGACGATTTAATTATAGCGGGAAATAATTATACTTGCGAACTTGTGTTTTGGTGTGACCCTTAATGCAACACTTACGAGTTCAATTTGTAGTCATTGCGAAAAACCGGTATAGTGTAGAATCGGTTCATCCAAGAGCCACATTTAAGATTTATTTAAGTATATTTATTTTAAGAGGTATTAAAAAGGTCTCCAAAGTCCCACTAATAAAATGTCCATTAATAAAGTTTTCATTTAAAATTTATGTAAGTTAATTATTTTAAAAGATATTTTGGAGAATCAATTTTACTCATTTTTAAGAGATTTTAAGTTTTCAAGAATAGACAAATTTGTTTTATAAGTAGTAAAGATAAAGATAAAGAAAAAAGAGCACGTTTTTCAGACATTAACTACAAAATCGAACTGTTTATGTGCAAATATATACTTCAAAATGGTTATCTAGTGGCAAATAGTTTAACCAAAAATTGAGTGTTTGGACATAACCAATTTGTTCTACACCAGAAAGAGAACAAATATTTGACATGGTCTGTATGGAAAACAAAAAGAAAAACCAGTTAACAAAATCAAGGACAGAAAACATGCAAAACATAACATGTTGTCATGTTCTTGTACAAATTGGGCCTGGTGGGCTCTCGGGTAGTGTTGCTTTTGCACACCCACTCCAGGGGTGTTCAGAATTCAGGTTAGAGGTGCAAACCGGAACCGGTTTTTAAAAAAACTGTTTTTTTTAAACCGAACCGGTTTGACTGGTTTTCGGTTTTGATAGTGGACCGGTTATAAATCCGGTTTTTTCAAATAACCGGTTATATATATATATATATATATATATATATATATATATATATATATATATATATATATATATATATATATATATATATATACTAGACTTCAAAGCCCGCCCAATGGGCGGGCATGACTTTTAATTATAATTTGGATGGTTTTAGTTAACTTAAAATTATGTTTTAAGTTTGTTATATTAAATACAATAAAATATTCAAAGCCTGCCCGATGGGCGGGCATGACTTGTAATTATAATTTTGATGGTGTTAGTTAACGTAAAATTATTATTAAGGACGCCGATTTCATGGACGTGAAAAAAAGCATACCACAGATGGCAAAAAACAAACTTAAACCGAGTACAAAAACCATAGAATGAAATGCATCACCTGATACAAAAAAACTCGTCTGACCCATGCCTTTTAACTTCAGTGGCCCATCTTAAAGTGACCCGTCTGACCCGAGACTCTAATCGTAATTATAAGTTAGTTAACGTAAAATTATTTTTAAGGACGCCGATTTCATGGCTGTGAAAAAAAGCATACAACAGATGGCAAAAAACAAACTTAAACCAATTATCCCATTTCCGGAAAAGCATCTACTTACATTTAAATCGTTAGTTTAAGAGTACTTTCATTGTAATTATCTGATATTTTCTTTTTTCTATGTCTAGATCTCTAGAACTTCTATCCTTAAATCTGTAAATGGCCCTTATGGCCGTATCCATGTAATAACAATAGCTGGCAACTCTTTACTAATAAACACCTCGTTTTAGTTATACCGTTTGACCCCCTACAACTTAACACCGACAATTAGGACAGTGAGATAACACTTTCTTGCTTTGGAACTAAAATATGAACTCATATAACAATAAGAATGAGTGTTGTGTTTACATTATTTTCAGTAAGAATTAACATACTTCTACACATAATTAACTTACTCAAAAAGTTACAGAAAGTGAATAATCTCTACACATAATTAACAGAAAATTGCTATTGGTCTTGTGTTTCTGACCCATTTGAAGTTGTTCTACAAAAGGTCGTTTACAGGCGATGTGCTAAACACAGGTCTTTATCATTAGTTGCTTTATTAGATCCGCCATTGTTGGTGTTACTACCATTCTTTCTATGAGGTCTTGCTTCCTCAAGCATACTTATCACATCTCTCATGGATGGTCGATCCTTGGGAAGCTTTGCAGTACCAATTAGGGCTATAACAACATCTCTTCTACATGTTTGCAGTTTCCTACATTCTCATCTACTACTTCTCTTAACAGTTTTTTATCCCGTATTTTCCTCCTGACCCATTCGGCAATATCGACTGAATCCCTAAATTCTGGCTATATTGGTTTTTTTCCCGTTATCAGTTCCATTCGAACTTCCCCGTAGCTGTATATGTCACTCTTCTCATCGACCTTTAATGTGTACCCGTATTCTGCAATAAATAAAAATTACTCGTTAATTAACCCGATAAGTAAAACAAAAGATGTGAAAAGACGTTATAAAACTCACCAGGGGCGATGTAACCGTAAGATCCAGCAACCATCGAAACTGTCTCATTTTTCTTCATCATCTTTGCCAACCCAAAATCTGCAATCCGAGCCTCCAGATTCCCGTCGAGCAAAATGTTATTTGGCTTCACATCACGGTGGATCACGGGAGGGTGACAATCGTGATGCAGATAAGCCAGCCCTTGAGCAACACCAACTGCATTGTTACTGTTACGAATGCACAACACCTCATGTAGTGCAGTTCCAGTTCGATTCTATCCATGTGGAAGCAAAGACTATAACACAAAAAGTTGCCCCATTATTAATTACTAAAGTGTGAAGGCATATGCATAATTACCTTGGAACCTCGTAAGAGAAAATATCTAAACCTGTAATTACCTTGGTTGGCTTTGCTGTTCATGTTCTTCTAACATCCATTTATTACAGGAACCTGAATGGTATAAGAAAATATGAAATCATATAGCTTGATCATCAGAGTTACTGGTACTTAAAAGAATGGTTTGCATTTAATATACCTTAAAAAGGTCATGCCATACACCTGGAAACAAACAATTGATAGCTAAGATGAACAGGATCACCATCGTAGCATCTTGTCCGGCACAAAAAAGACAAGTAAATATCTATGATTCGTTACCGTATGGATAACATCCACTGTGACTGCATACAACATATTCGCAAAATCATTGTAATGAGACATTGAATCAGCTGAACCACATAAAAACATACCTTTAGAGGATATTATTGGGCTACACAAACATTAGTCCGAACCCGATCACACCATATGAACATAAAATATGAAGTATTACAGCAAATATGAGCTGGTAGCTGGTTGAATTGCCAATAATGGTTCAGGTCCTAATAGCTCATTGTACCTGAACAAATGTACATCAAGTTTTTATGGTTTATATACATTTGATAATTAACTATTTTGATAAGAATGTGACGACTTACACATCCAATATCTGCCTTGTTTATGGAACGTTAGGATTTAAGTTGTAGTAAGTGGCGGAAGTGTATGAAAGTTGCAGACCACCTGTTACTGTAAAATGGTACAAAGAAGATAAGCATAGTATTTTTATAACTTGCAGTTTGTTATCTGGATATGTATATACCTATTTAAGAACATGGTGAATACTTCCAATGGATTCAACCTCGGCTAAGCATGATTTGTTAACCTGGCCAAGACCTTCAAGACATTTTAGTGCAATCTTTGAGCCATCTTCAAGTGTCCCTTAAAAAACTGATCCAAACCTCCCTTTAGCAAGCTTTTTGCTGAAATTTTTTGTAAAATTTTGAGCCGTATCATCATACATTTTAATAAACAGTATTATCCCATGTGTGTTGTTTATATATCTTCTATTTTCGTTATTTTATAGACTTCAAATATATTGTTTTAAGTCTATATTGTAAAATCAATATCACAACATATGTTTACAGCTAGTGGTATATATCCTTTATATATACTTCATTTAAAAAGGACATATCTTATATTATCATATTACAAATATCTAAATTATTATATCCTTATAATATTGTGGTATAGTCAACACACATGAATGTTATAAACTGTGTCATGAATCAAATATAACATTGGCAAGATAAATTATTATAACTGTGCAGCAACAAACAACATCCACGGCCAGGAAAAAAAATAGTTCTGGAACCAAAAAATATTACACATAAAATCTAACCAATGACATTTACATGACAGTAGTTTATAATCACATACGACTTGAAGATGACAAAAAGGAATAAAGATTAATATAAAGTAAGATCAAGACAATGGATCCGACGCGAACCCCTTCTAGACCAGATTTATAGCAAAACCAAGCTCTGCAAGAGGCGCTCATTCTTCTATTAAATTGTGTAATTCTCCTATTAAAACGCATTATATACTTAGCAAAATGACAAATGCACACCCCCAAATATTACAGCAGAAATGTGTTTGTACAAAACGAATACAATGACAATACACAATGAAAATATTCAGCAGAAATGTGTTCGTATTGATATATTTTAATTAAATCAGGTCAAGTTCAATTAGTTACCTTTTATTGCTAATCCACAAATCAAATTAAAGTTATACCGGTAACAGATGTATAAATAAAAAACCAACAAATAGCTCAACCAAATTGTCAAACAAAGACAGTGCATAAATGTGGACTATTGGTGGATTTAATAGGTATAGACTAAAGAGTAGTTTAGAAATAGAGTGTACGTGTGCTTTTGTCTTTCAAAACCCCTTTTGCCACATGCCCAAAAGGCTAAAAAGTTACTTAACAATCCAAGTATCCATGCATTTGTTCATGTATAGGATGTAGAGAAAATGAAATTTGGGCTTACTTAAGCGAAGGATCAAGGTATAGAAGTGACTCAGTAGAACCAAATTTCGACACCCTAGTCTGCAAAATAGTGGGAAAGTTATTAGTGCATGTTAAGAGCAATTAATAGTCTTCCCATTAACATGCACGAATCCTTTGCCTCCTTTTCTTTCAAACACAACAACAGATAAATCAAACAGATATCTCATCATAACATTGAAGATCATGATAAAACATAAATATAACATCTCCTTACCATGGCAATTTGTCACAATGTGCCCTTCTTCATGCCAAAAACTCCAAAACCATTTCCTTCATCTACCAATAATGCGTATAGGATTACCTCAACAGATATTGTTCTCAAATAGCTTCACAATCCATTCCTTCCAAGGATATTCCATATTGAATTTATGTTAAACTTGTATTCCATCTTTATTGGTACAGAATCAACATAATTGATTAAAAAACAACCACGATCAATCAAGATGAATGCCATAAGCAAATAAAAACATACCTTTAGAGGATATTATTGGGCTCCACAAACATTAGTCCGAACCCGATCACACTATATGAACATAAAATATGAAGTATTACAGCAAATATGAGCTGGTAGCTGGTTGAATTGCCAATAATGGTTCAGGTCCTAATAGCTCATTGTACCTGAACAAATGTACATCAAGTTTTTATGGTTTATATACATTTGATAATTAACTATTTTGATAAGAATGTGACGACTTACACATCCAATATCTGCCTTGTTTATGGAACGTTAGGATTTAAGTTGTAGTAAGTGGCGGGAGTGTATGAAAGTTGCAGGCCACCTGTTACTGTAACATGGTACAAAGAAGATAATCATAGTATTTTTATAACTTGCAGTTTGTTACCTGGATATGTATATACCTATTTAAGAACATGGTGAATACTTCCAATGGATTCAACCTCGCCTAAGCATGATTTGTTAACCTGGCCAAGACCTTCAACACATTTTACTGCAATCTTTGAGCCATCTTCAAGTGTCCCTTCAAAAACTGATCCAAACCCCCTTTGAGCAAGCTTTTTGCTGAAATTTTCTGTAAAATTTTCAGCCGTATCATCATACAGTTTAATAAACAGTATTATCCCATGTGTGTTGTTTATATATCTTCTATTTTCATTATTTTATAGACTTCAAATATATTGTTTTAAGTCTATATTGTAAAATCAATATCACAACATATGTTTACAGCTAGTGGTATATATCCTTTATATATACTTCATTTAAAAAGGACATATCTTTTATTATCATATTACAAATATCTAAATTATTATATCCTTATAATACTGTGGTTTAGTTAACACACATGAATGTTATAAACTGTGTCATGAATCAAATATAACATTGGCAAGATAAATTATTATAACTGTGTAGCAACAAACAACATCCACGGCCAGGGAAAAAAATAGTTCTGGAACCAAAAAATATTACAACCATAAAATCTAACCAATGATATTTACATGACAGTAGTTTATAATCACATACGACTTGAAGATGACAAAAAGGAATAAAGATTAATATAAGGTAAGATCAAGACAATGGATCCGACGCGAACCCCTTCTAGACCAGATTTATAGCAAAACCAAGCTCTGCAAGAGGCGCTCATTCTTCTATTAAATTGTGTAATTCTTCTATTAAAACACATTATATACTTAGCAAAATGACAAATGCACACCCCCAAATATTACAGCAGAAATGTGTTTGTACAAAACGAATACAATGACAATACACAATGAAAATATTCAGCAGAAATTTGTTCGTATTGATATATTTTAATTAAATCAGGTCAAGTTCAATTAGTTACCTTTTATTGCTAATCCACAAATCAAATTAAAGTTATACTGGTAACAGATGTATAAAGAAAAAACCAACAAATAGCTCAACCAAATTGTCAAACCAAGGCAGTGCATAAATGTGGACTATTGGTGGATTTAATAGGTATAGACTAAAGAGTAGTTTAGAAATAGAGTGTACGTGTGCTTTTGTCTTTCAAAACCCCTTTTGCCACATGCCCAAAAGGCTAAAAAGTTACTTAACAATCCAAGTATCCATGCATTTGTTCATGTATAGGATGTAGAGAAAATGAAATTTGGGCTTACTTAAGAGAAGGATCAAGGTATAGAAGTGACTCAGTAGAACCAAATTTCGACACCCTAGTCTGCATAATAGTGGGAAAGTTATTAGTGCATGTTAAGAGCAATTAATAGTCTTCCCATTAACATGCACGAATCCTTTGCCTCCTTTTATTTCAAACACAACAACAGATAAATCAAACAGATATCTCATCATAACATTGAAGATCATGATAAAACATAAATATAACATCTCCTTACCATGGCAATTTGTCACAATGTGCCCTTCTTCATGCCAAAAAACTCCAGAACCATTTCCTTCATCTACCAATAATGCGTATAGGATTACCTCAACAGATATTGTTCTCAAATAGCTTCACAATCCATTCCTTCCAAGGATATTCCATATTGAATTTATGTTAAACTTGTATTCCATCTTGCAGGTATGTGGATGGTTTCTTCACCATCCAAAAAGGGACCCTTTTTCCTATGTGTGGAATGAACATTTGTTTACCCAGGGAAGTCATTGGACCCGACATGTATTTTGGGCTCATGGGTGACGGTCAACCTATTGGCAGGTACGATGACATGTGGGCTGGCTGGTGTGCTAAGGTATGGTAGTTTCATTCCAACCGCATTAGTAAATAATCGCATTCCAGATAAAGATTAGACACCTGAGAACAGGTGTATGCTAAAACGGAATACATTCCTGCAGTTGGTTCTCTGTAAAAGACAGTACATTCATAACTTTATTGGTATTCCGAACGGACTCCTGCTTCTCTTCCATATCAGCAGCTACTATAAGCTTCTTGCTGCTTTGCCTTGAATTAAACAATTTATATTCCTCATGTCGTTCAAATAGTGGGTTACGATCAAAATATAACAAATTAATACATGCTAACCTGTGAGCGAGCATGCTGGTTTCCCTTCCTTTTTGATGCACCTTGTAATGACGGGTTATAGTCCCATGAGCTTCAGCTTCAATGGTCTTCCCATCATGACAAACCAAGACTGATGTCATCAATCCAAGAGACCTGGACCCTGCCTCTTCAAAGCATATTTAGCCCAAACACGTTGTGAATCAATGAACTCGCTCTCCCATGGCTGTTAATACAAACAAAAAGAAAATGTCAGGAGACAAATGACCACATAAGATTTAATAACATATAGGGAGTTGGATCTCATACCTGTATATAACAACAAAGATTTGCGATCAGTTGGCCTTCCTATAAGCAACTCATTTTCCTTTTCAATGTCAACCTACACAACCTGATTCACCGTGCACAACCTCAAATACAGCTATAGGGTGACAACTTTTTTTTGAACTGTTATTAAGAGAAAAAACATAAATCGTGTTTTAAATGATTATAAAAATTAAAACGAAAAACATACTCCATTACATCCAAATATGCACTTTGTCCGATATCTGACAAAGCTGGCAGTACTAACAATATATCCGATAAAGCTAACAGTATTAACTTTCTTGAGCCAGCAGTGTTAATGAAACAAATAAATAACAATAATCCAAATAAGGAGAGGAGTACCCAAGAACCTGTTTCGAATAATGGCCTAGTACCTTTCCCCTCTGAACTAACTGGACTGCCCGGAAGAAAGTACCATTGCTGCCGCCATCTCCTGTTGCAGCATAGTTCCCCATCACCCTGAACAATTGCAAGATAATAAAAGCTGGACATATTACAAACCAACTCACTATTGAAGGCTACTAAAAGCCTATGAAAGTGGTAGGCTTTGACTTGAACTTCGAACTCATATAACATCCTGCATACTTACTCGTTGAGGTATGAGAGAGCCAACCCAAAACCTTACTCGTATATAGAAGCCAGAAAATGATCAAGGAGGTGCCACTGTGGCCTTTTTTCTACTGTAGGAGCATTATTACAATTATATCACGCGCCAACCCCAATTGTAACGAAAAAATTTGAACAACGCTTTGAACCCATTTGATGCTCAAGATATTAGCAACATCATCAACCAACACTTGAATATGTTGCTTGCCTGACAAAGAGAGTTTACAAATAGATCACCAACCCATACTTGCAGGAAGTCCCTGGTACATGCATAACATCAAACATACCCAGATCTCGCCATCCACCAACCTTTGGATCATACAATTGAGTCCTCTGTGCCAAGATGGTATGATAGTTGATGAGCAAATAATAAAATGGAAAACTGTACAACAGCAAATCAAGACTCCAAACATAAATTCAAACCTGCATCAGGAACTTGTTAAAAAGATAATGAGGAGTGAATGAGAATAAAAAAAATAAGCAATATAGGTTAAAATTAAAACAATACAATTTGTGATATGAATGATATTAGGGTTTTGTGTGATTAATGAATAAAAGGCCGGACATTAATTAAAACAAATTAATATTGTAGAACTATAATTAAGGAAAAGATTCATTTAAATTGCTCTTTTGTCTAGTATATCTTTTTTGTTTTAGGTGCTTCATCACAATCAATGACTTGGTTCCATTGGTTGAGACGTTTCCATGTTAACCTAAAGATGCATGTTCGAATCTCACTATGGTCATTTTTTAAAATTTCAGATATAAAGGTCAAACATGCGAATTTTGGTCAAATCTTGCTTATGTGGCATGCTTAGGTGGAATAAGAGCATGATTACTCATCAATCCAACGCTTATTCATCAATCCTGCATTTGATGACGTCATACGCATCCTGTTATATATAATATGTAGATATATATATATATACATATATATATATATACACATACACACACATATATATATATATATATATATTTTTTTTTTTCTTTTTTTTTACTATCCGTTGGAAAATAACCGGTTTTAACTGGTTAAAAAAACCGGTCAAACCTCGAGTCAAACTAGCCGTTTAGCATATAACCGGGTTTTTTCCTTTTTTTTTTTTTTTTTTTTTTTTTTTTTTTAATTTAAATACGAACAAACGGCTATATGACCCTTTTTTTTTGTGTTCTTTTGTGTTTTTTTGATGATTTTAAGCCATGGATTGGTAGTATAAATACATGTAATGAGTTGTGGTTGAAAACACATAAAAAACACTCTCATATATCTCTTTAATCTCTCTAATCTTTATATATTTACTCTAATCTCTCAAATATCTCTCTAATCCCTCTATAATGGAAAACTCACAATCACAACAAGCTTCCACTACTCCCTCCGTTTCTACTAGCAATGCACGAAAAGTTTACACAAATGAAGATGTTGTGAAAATTAAACCAACTAACCGAAAAGGTGATGTTTGGTCTAATTACGATTTGTGTATTATGATTGATAATTTGGAAAGGGCGCGTTGCAAGAAATGTGGGAGATTTTATAACCCCACGTCTAACACTACACTTAGGACTTATAAGAACGTTTGTAATGCCGTCCAAAATGATACGTCACAAGGTATTATTGGTGCGGAAGGTCAAGTTTTTATATATGATAATGATGCGCTTCGACCTGATTTTACGAAGTTTGTCATTCAACAAGCGCTTCCATTCAACCACTTCGACAACGTCAAGCTTACGGAGATCATCAAAAGGAGGCTACAACCGCGGTATCAACATGTAAGTCGTACTACTCTTAGAAGTGATGCTTTTAAATTATGGGAAACGGCTAAAAAAGATATTATTGATGGTTTTCGTGAATATAAATATGGTGTTTCTATAACTACGGATACTTGGACCGCACCACATGGTACGGAAAATTCTTATCTCGCCGTTACGGCTCATTGGTTTAATCCCGAATCTTGGTTATTAATGAAACGGACAATTGCTTTTAAACTATTTGGTTATCCTCATACGGGATCTAATTTAAGAAAAATTTTACATGACACTTTAATTGAATATAATTTAGATGATAAAGTTTTTACGATTTCACTAGATAATGCATCCAATAATATTAGAGCTACGGAATTGATAAAATTACGTATAAAACCCATTTTAGATGGTGCTTTTTTTCATTCTCGTTGTGTTGCTCATGTTATAAATTTATCCGTGCAAGCGGCATTAAAAATATGTGATAGTTTAAAGATGAAATTTAGGGGTTTATTAACAACTATATATAGTGCGAGCAACGAACGACAAATGAACTATCGCCGTTTTCGTAAACAATGTGGTGAAATACCCCTAGGACCTTGCTTTGATAATAATACTAGGTGGAATTCTACTTGCATGATGTTTGAAAATATATTACGACAACGTGTGACTTTAAACGCTTTTAATGATATACTTGTTAGTAGAAATAAGTCCGTTTCGATAGACGACCAAGATTGGGATCGACTAAATGATTTAACTATTTTTTTACAAGTTTTTAAAGAGGCAACAACTATATTATCGGGTGTTTATTACCCAACTAGCTCATTAGTTTTAAAGCAAATTTATACTATGACGGAAAAATTAGATGAATTAAAAAACTCACATACTCAAATGTTTAGAAGAATGGTTAAAGTTATAAAAAAGAAATTTATAAAATATTTTGGTAGTTTACTTTTGGTTTTTACTTGTTCCGTCGCACTTAATCCATGTTTAAATGTTGGAGGCGCAGAACTTTTAATAACAAGAATAACGGAAAATTTAGACTTAACCTTTGGGTTAAACGGTGACGACCCCGACTATATAAGATCCCAAATTTTTAAATTTAACGATAATTTTAAAAAATTATTTGGAATTTATGCAACAAAATATGGTCAACAACAAAACCCAATTGTTGACCAAATGCGGGCCGGATCATCTCGAATGGCAAGAGACATTAATATAAACCTTTATAATAGTTTATGTGAAGACGCTACAAAGCGTCAACGAACATCGGCTCCAACAAGCGAGTTGGGACAATATATGGCTACAAACTTTTTAATAACTTTAAGTCCCGAAGAGTTTGCAAACTTCGACATTTTGGCTTGGTGGAAAGAAAGGGAAATCCAATTTCCAATTTTATCCGCTATGGCTCGTGACTTATTAGCGGTCCAAGCTTCGATGGTAGCTTCCGAATCGGCCTTTTCTACTAGCGGTAGAATTATATCGAAAAGAAGGTCAAGACTAACCCCCGAATCCATGAAAGTATGTGTATGTTTGAAAGATTATTTGGACGGAGTAGATAGGATACAACATGAATCATCGTTGGAAGGTCCGATATTACAAGACGTTGAAGAAACTATAGAAAGAGAAGAAGTTGAATTAGGGATATCACCTCCGACTACCGAATTAGATGAAGGTGAGTTTGAAGAATTTGAAGTTGAAGACGTAGATGTAGAAGATTTTTTGGAAGATTTAATGACTTGAGTATAACGGGTGATGGCAATGCCGAAGCTCGATATACTTGAGTACACTAATATGTTTTCGGGTGATGGCCATGCCGAAGCTCGAAATGTATTAGTATTTATATATTTTTAGTTGTATAATTGTATTGTTTAAATAAAAGTTATGATTGTATTTTTTTAGTATGTTTCCGGTGCAAATAAAAAGTTATGATTGTATTTGTTTAGTATGTTTCCTGTGTATTGTTTAATTAAATATTTGATAATTAACAAGTTTATTAAATAAATGTTCGAACATGTATGTAAAATTCCGAAAAAAAACGAACCGGTAAATAACCGATAAAAAAACTGAATCCGAACATTTATAACCCAAAAAAACCGAACCGGTAAAAAACCGATAAAAAACCGATTCCGAACATTTATAACCGAAAAAAAACCGATTTCGGAAAAACAGAAAAAACCAAAACCGGTTTTTTTATAACCAGTTTTCAACCGAAAACCGGTTTTAACCGATTTATTTGCACCTCTAGTTCAGGTAATACCCACAGAAACTAAAAACTGAAATCGAATCAAACTAAAAAAAAAAAAAAAAAAAAAAAAAAAAAAAAAAAAAAATCATACCGAATTTTTAACCGAACCGAACCAAATTAAATATTCGATTTTCGGTTTGGATATTGTTTTGGCAATCTAAACCAAAACTGAATTCAGAAATATATGTACTTTTTGTATATTTATATACATAAAAAAAAACCATTAAAAAAACACTTCATAAGCTTGAAATAACTTTTTTTTGCTAAAAATCTATATAATCAAATTTTAAAAAGTTATAAATAATGTAATTCGTGTTATTCGGGTCAACTCGAAAACCAAACCTTAATTCCCTTGTGGAATTTGTCCCTTTACATGCCTAGCCCAATCCATAGGCTTCCATGGGTTTTGGCCTAAGTCCATTTGTCCTATGTTTAATTATTAGTTAACTTAATTAAGCCCATTTGCTGATTAAATCTAGTTATAAATTAATTCATTTCATTTCCTTTTTAATATTTTAATCACTAATATATATATTAATAAGAAGTCTCTTGTTATATGTGCATGACCCCATGGTCTAATTTGTTAATGGCATTATTTAATTATTTTGTTATATCATGCACATAAACCAACAAAATTACCATTTAATAATGCTACACACACGTTCTATCGGGAGATCATCATTTTTGGTTGTGTATCAAAAGCCTCTGCATCATGTTGTAGACTTGGTGAAACTAATTAATGTTTCTAATTTTAGTTTTCTTGCAGCAAATAGGTTTGTAAAAGAACTATAAAAGAATTGAACAGTCAATGAACATTTCATAAACCATTCAATAAAATGTCTGTTTATGTTCGTTTAATTATTTAATGAACAAACATGAACAATAATTTACGTTCGTTTAGTCAAAAGCCTCCGCATCATGTTGTAGACTTGGTGAAACTAATTTATGTTTCTAATTTTAGTTTTCTTGCAGCAAATAGGGCTGTAAAAGAACTGGACATTTAATGAACATTTCATAAACCATTCGGTAAAATGTCCGTTTATGTTCGTTTAGTTATTTAATAAACAAACATGAATAATAATTTACGTTCGTTTAGTTAAATGAACGAACATGAACACAAGTTTTGTCCGTTCATTTATGTTCGTGAGCGTCCGATTATGCATTCGTTGCCATTCATTTATGTTCGTATATCATATATTTTTTTATACACTTTCAAATTTGTTTACTTAAACAACACAACACTTATAAAACACATTATAATGTATATGTTTAAAAAAATTATGTTTATTATTCTACGTTCAGGTATGTTCGTTCGTTTATGTTGGCTTAATATCTTATTGAACGAACATCAACGAACACGAACAACCTTAGTTTCTTAATAAACGAACATGAACAAGAAAATCCACCCGTTTAAGCGATCGTGTTCGTTTACTTTTCCAGTTAAAATTAAACGAACGAAAATAAACAAGTCTCCTTCCGTGTTCGTCCGGTTCATTTACGACCCTAGCAGCAAAGCTAGCGAAAGACTCACAATCTGTTCAAGATGAGGTTCCTCCAAAAGCTGGAAGAAAGTAATCAAAACTTAAAATTGCTGCTGACAAACATCGACGTGTCTATGTATTTGAAGTTAGAGATATGGTGATAGTTTTTCTTTATGGTGAGCGATTCCCAGTTGGAAAATACAAGAAGTTGCATCCCAAGAAGTATGGACCGTACAAGATTATACATAAGATCAATGATAATGTGTATGTTGTAAATTTCCCAAATGATACGAGCATCTCTAGTACTTTCAATGTGGCTGATTCATTGCGTTATCATGCTTCTGATGTTCCTTTATATCTGGATGATTTGAGGACGAGTTCTTTTCAAGTCAGGGAAACTGGATTGGGACGTAAGTGAAAGAAGCACACTCCAACTTGGAATGGTCGGTTTAGGATAGTTTCAATATACGTATTAGATAAGTATTTTATTATTTTAGTTTCCTAGTTCTAGTAATTTTATGATTATTTAATTGAAGCCTTTTCTTCTCTTTATAAATATCCCATGCACCTGATATTGGGAGAGACTTTTCATTCGATCAAATACATGCAACTTTAGCTGCCACGTCAGCTTTCTCTCTCCGGTGACCAGACATGACCAAGGTGCCACAGTAATGACCGATTTTTTTTTTTTTTATTTTATTTATTTTTTATTTTTTTTTTATTTTTATTTTTTTTAATTCAAACATTTTAAACAAAACAACTAAAAATTCATTAAAAATAAAAACATTACAATACTAAATTAAAAACTTAAACATTACAATACTTATTAAAAACTTAAACTAGTAATCTAAGTTGTAGCGTGCCTTGATTGCTGCCATAAGCTGCAAAAGTTCATTTCGTTGTCGTTCAGGCAAAGTTGGGTCGATTGCTGAATTGTACAAGATTAAATCTTGCTCCCATTTTGTGATGTCCATGATTTCCACTTGCTTTCGTTGGAGTTCAATTTTCTCTCTTTTCATCGCTAGCTCTTGTTCCTTCAACCTAACATACGACTCTTCAAGGTCCTTCTTTTTTCCCGCTTTTGACGGCTTAAACTTGAAAAAGGTCTTGGCTAGCGAATTTGACCATGATGATGGTGGATCACGAGAGGAGGAGGATGATTTCTTCCTGCCTGCGTCACGACCTTGTGGTTGTGATTCTTTAGTCTCTTCCTCATCATCAGAATCATCCACGTCTTGAAAATTCAAGGGACCTTGTGGTCTTGATTCTCTAGTCTCTTTGGTTTAATGGGTGATGTCTCTTCGACATCGTCATCGTCTTCAACAGGCATGGACCCGTGGTACGAACCGTGGTATGAATTGTGACCCGAACCTTGCCCCATCGACGCATCTTGACTCGGATAGTTTTGGGTCAAATAGTCTGCCATATAATCCTCCAAATCCATATCAAGATTAACACCTCGAAGCGGGGAATAATCTTCATATGGTTGGGAAGAATGCAAGAAATCCATGTTAAGACGATACGACGACCCACTTGGTTCTTGGTGATAATCCGTATTAAAACGGGCTTTGATTTTGATTCGGTTGTGGTAGTCGTGATGGATATTCAAAAGAGGGTGCACGAAAGCGAATACCCCGATTTTGTGGTGGTGTTATGCCAATTAATTCGAAGTTGTTTTCCGGCGAGAAATTCAAATTCGGGGCATTTTGGGGTAGTCGGGATCGTCGGTCTTTTGATGTGCGAGTATTTTTCTTTGACATGATGAATATGGATGAGAAGTTGTTTGAATTGTGTTTGAAATTGTGTGTTTGAGGTTGGTATTTATAAGGTTGTAAAAGTGGTAAAGTTTTTTAAATTATTATTATTATTATTATTATTATTATTATTATTATTATTATTATTATTATTATTATTATTATTATTATATTATTATTATTATTATTATTATTATTATTTTATTATTATTATTATTTTTTAAAATTCAAACGGTTAGATTTGGAGGAAGTGAAAGTCGGTCGAAATTATGACCGACCTTGTGTTTTGATGTGCCTCGACCGATATATGACTCGCGAACCACAAAGGGCTCGACCGATATTAATATCGGTCACCCACTTTGATCGACCGACTTTTCTCGACCCATTGTGGCTATCCATGGTCTAATTTGTTAATGGCAGCAGTTAATTATTTTGTTATATCATGCACATAACCAACAAAATTTCCATTTAATAATGTTACCCACAGTTCTATCGGGAGATCATCATTTTTGGTTGTGTATCAAAATGTGACAACTCGTATTTTTAGGTCATTATTTAACCTCGAACTTTTACTATTCATTCCCGAAAAAGTTACTATTCATCCTCGTAGTTTTCACTACTTTTGCATAAATTAAATTTTACGAGTATTATTTACGTATAACTTTATAAGTTAAATCGCGTAATCGAGAAACAACATTTTGTGCACAAAAAATGGACTAGAGTTAGTCTACATATTCTTAAAACATTGCAAGTAATATCATTTTCATTTTTGGTCTTACTTGTGTTTACATTATTATTTATTTTATTTAATTAAATAAATAAACGCTTTTACATGATTTTTATACATGAACAATATACCCGATACTCCCAACAATGGTTCTAACATATTTTTTACACTCATTACACTCTTACAAGAATTCTAGTATTATTTTACCCGGTCTTTTAAATTCATTTAGTATATATATTCTTAAATATATATATTTACGATAACGTAAGTTTTTGCGAAACGATAATTATTTAAACACCCGATACCTATACAAAATACATTTTTATAATTTTTATAACTTCATTACACTTTATTTTGTTCCACTAAAATTTATTTCTAACTAACTTAATACCTAAATAATTATATACTATATTTTATAATCTAAAAACCTAGATATTTATGGACAAAGAAACACAAACATTAAATGAAGCATAGCAAGCCCATTCCTCCCTTCCCCATTTTCTCAGCCAAAATCTCATCACCACCACCATACCCTTTTGACAAAAAGTCCTAGCTTATTAATGGCTTAAAAGTACTAGCTTATATTATAATAAGTAAACCATACCTAAATTCTAGTATATAAAGGAGTAACTAGTAGTTTATTTTTTTTACCAAAGAAAACACATACACACTTGTTTCTCTCTTTTAAATTTCGTCCATAGGAAGAAAAG
The DNA here is from genome assembly GCA_021014915.2 of Artemisia tridentata subsp. tridentata. Lineage (NCBI taxonomy): Eukaryota > Viridiplantae > Streptophyta > Magnoliopsida > Asterales > Asteraceae > Artemisia > Artemisia tridentata. The sequence goes on along the minus strand of CP139506.1, from coordinate 246,615,258 downwards.
AATAAGGAAAATTCAGTTTTGCTTATTTTAGTGCTTATTAGTGCTTATTCGGGTTTATAAACTAGTTACAAAAGGTTTTGGAGTTATACTCGGGTTATATTGTTCTTTTTTTCTACCACATATCCATTATATTCAAGTAAGTATAAAAATTACTTTTATACATTTACATATGTGTTTTATACATTTAATATGCATATTTATACATTCTTAAAGCTTAAATCCTTCTTTAAACTCACTAAATTTCATATATCACCTTAATACATGTTTGTGAATTTTTATGACAAAAACAAGTAAATATATATTTTTCAAGGTTATTTGGAGGAGAAAAATATTTACATACAAGTCTTGAATCATTTTTGTTTGATTTGTAGAAAGCATTGTTCTAAAAGGGTTTATATGGATTCCTAACTATTTTACTTGATTTTTAGTCATTTCTTCAAGTATTACATTTTTATTGTGTTATTATTATCATTGTGAAACTATAAAAATTGTTGAAGAAATTGGTGGAAGAAATTAGGATAGTTTGGAGTTGATTTGAAAGCGATTTAGTTTAGAAAATGGATTTTTGAAAATATACGCGAAAGCGCTGCCCAAATTTCTAATTTTCAGAAAAATAAGCTAATCTTACAAGATTTGGTCAAAGAAATAGAAAATAGATTTTTATAACGAAAACGTGGTCGTTTGAATGGATTAAAACGGATTTGTAACGAATAAGATACGAGTTTTCTAAATATATTATCGATAACTATTTTTTTTAGAAAACTTAATAGTTGCTGTATGGATTTTCGAGTTAGTAAAACCGAGCTTTAAAAGATAAACCGAGTCCCCGAGACCTTAAAATATATTAGTATGACTTAAACACCTTGAAGGAGTTATAACGAAGGATAACGAAGGAGTTATGACTTAACGAAGTTACCGACGAAAAATATTATTTTGACAGCTTTTCTAATAGGGAATAGTAACCCATTATTATTTTTAGAAATGGATTTTGGACACTTTAGGTGTGATTTTGGATAAAATGTCATAAACAAAAGTTGTAGTGTTTTGGTTACATACTTTAGTCGAGTCAGAGACTTTTCAACATATATATTATTGAAACATCCGTATCGTAGTTACGATACATACTTGCTAAAAATTCAAAAATGTATTATTTTGACTATTTCTAAGGATTTCCAAAGTGTCGTTATTTTTACAACTAAACTTACAAACAAACATGTACGGGTGATATAACATTTTATAAAATTGCATACACGACATTACTATATGACTTAAGGCCTATTATTACTTAGGTTGCGGTTAGAGTTAACGCGTCTCGATTTCCGTACACACTAGCTTGTAACGCATTTGCTTTGAGGTGAGTATTCACGAACCCCTTTTTTTGTAACTATTTTAATCGCTTTGGGGTGGATGCATGAATTATACTTGTGTGAAAAACTAGAAGGGGGGTTAAATAGTTTTACCGTTTAAAATTAATTCGCTTTGTTACTTATCGTGATTTCAAAGTCAAGTAAACAATCAAGCACACAAACAATTTGATATAAGTAAATAAGTAAAGAGAGGAAAGATCAAACCACACAACACAGTCGTTTATAGTGGTTCAGCTACAAGGACTCTCTTCCTTGCCCTACTCCACTCCTCGAGCCTCTAACTCGAGAGTTTATCTTCACTAAGAAACAAGCTCCCTTCTAGGCGGAGAAAACCTTTACACGTCGCTTAATCTTTTTCCGGTACTAAGCTAAACACCAAGTTTTTTACAAGGGTACAACCACTCCCGTTTGGTTCTTTACAAGGGTACAACCACTCCCGTTCACTCTATGTGTTTTGAGGACTAAAACACTAACCGAACTCTACTGTATGAATGATACTAACTATGATGTGTGACTAATACAAGAACACACAGACTCTATGTTAGAAGGAAGATAACAGACTGTTACTCCTTATACGTTGAGATCTTCTTTGCTACAAAAGGAAAGATTTATAAAATGTTAGTAAGCTAAGGGTTAGTGATATGCAAATGAATGAGTATGTATTTTAAGCTGTATGAGTGATAAAATGGCCAAATGATCAGCTTGCTATTTATAGGCAAAGCTGATCAACAGGCGGCGGATCCGGCGGATCCCTAAATATGGATCCGTCCGTGTATCCAATTGGATCCGCCGTGTCAGGCCAGCTAAGAGATCTTCAAATCTTTCCAAATCTTTCCATATCTTCAAATGTCAACTCTTTGGCTTGAAGATCTAAACAAAATATCACAAAATCTTACCAAGATTGTGTACATGATGCATGCCATGATGTCATCCTAATATTTAACTAATAAAGTTTCCATTTTAAGAAATAAACATGTAAACTTGTATATGTTATTCCTAGTGAACTTTGTAATGTAAAATGTGTTTGTAAAATGCTTATCACTATAAATGTAAAAGACTTAATCTTATTTATGCTTTGCTTAAAGATAAACTTTGTAATTGTCATTAACAAAACTAAGCAAAGATCGTAAAATATAAATAACGTTTTTAGGACGATATTTGTATTAACAATCTCCCCCTTTTTGTTGATGACAAAACATAGAGTGTATTTTTAAGTTGAGAGCTTAAATAAGGGATGAGTCTTTTAAAAATATAGATTAATTTAGTTTATGCAAGTTTTAAAATTTTATTTTAAAATAAAATGTATGTACTATGATGTTCACAGTTGATGCAAACTTAATCCTATCTCCCCCTTTTTGTCGAAACAAAAAGAAGATATGCGTAGCGGAATGCTATTTTGAGAACTTTAAAGCTCCCCCTTGATTTATACTCCCCCTAAATGGAGTAACAAGGATATGATGTATGAACCTACAAAACAAATTGTTAGAATATGCTATGCTCCTCTTTGATGTATACTCCGCATTGCTAGAGTACCAACATATACATTTCAAGAGTATGATATGATGAATGCTCCTACAAAACAAATGGTTAGACTATGATATGCTCCTCCTTGATGTATACTCCTCATTGCTAGAGTACCAACGTATGCATTTCAAGGATGAGAAATGCTAAAAATGATGAGTTAGTATATGATATACTCCCCCTCGATCTATACTCCCCGTTGCTAGGGTACCAACGTATATGAATCAAGGTTGAGAAAAGCTACAAAAGAAAAGTTAGTTACTTTAATCAAGAAGCAATATGCATATGCAATAGTCAACCAAGAAAGGTCAACCCATTTGACTTCTAGAAAGTCAAAATTAAGTGTCTGATCAAATTTTTGTACCTAATGTACATTTGATCAATGCAATATGTGGAGTTAAAACAACCACACAATGATGTTAGTATTCTAAAATGAAATAATATGCTTAATGTTGATCACCCACAAGCATAAACACATAACAATCATCCATTGAAAATATGTGACAAAAGTCACAAAAATGATGTTACATTACAACAATAAAAATAAATCCTAAAAAGTCAAATACTACAACATCATCGTAAAAAGTTCCTATAAGAGGAAACTAACAAAGCTCCTATTGAGGAGGATGAGAGATTGCATTGAGACGCTCAAGAACATGGTTCAAGATGAACCTCATCTCATTTTGGAGCTCATGGACCAAAATGTTGGTCCTTTGGGCCAAGTGAGCCGTTCTCTCACAATGTGAGCAATCATGACTCGAAAAACTGGGAGGAAGAGTAGTCTCAAAGTTTTGTGGTGGTGGTGGTGGTGGTGGTGGTTGGTTGTTGTTGTTGGATGGTTTTTGTTGTTGTTGGTTTGATGATGGTGGAGTGGGGATGGAGTTCATCAAGATGGTTTGGAGATCCATTGCTTCATCAAGGCGAGATCCAACCATATTAGAAAGAGAGTAGAGGCGGGTGAGTTCCTCACTAATCTCTTCTTGGGTTTGTGGTAGATTAATCCACATTGCCTCATCAATGGCAACTAGTGTGGATGTGGGTGATAAAGGTTGTGTTTGAGGTTGAGGTGGTGGTACATCATGGTATAAAGGACCATGGATGTCCGGGTAAACCGGATAAAAAAGCATGGGTTGTTGACCTTCAAAGGTCATGGGTGGAGGATTGGTTGACCTTGGTGGAAGGTCTTCCAAGTCATCAAGGTATGGGTGTGGTGATGAAGGTGGAGTCCTAAATAGCTCCATTGGTTGTAGTTTGGGTGATTTTGGGGGTGATGGTGATTTAACAGGCTGTGATGGAGCCGGTGGTGGAGTAGTGGCTATTGGAGTAATGGTTGGTGGTGGTGTATAGATAACAACATTGGATGGTGTTGGAGTGGAAAGTGTGAGGAAATTCTCACTTGCAAGGGGTGATGAGATATTTAGAGGAGATGATTCCTCTGATGATGAGTTTGCTAAGTTGATGAAACAACATGGTTTAACACTAATGCGGGCTGTTCGTTTTAGAGGTCTAGAGGTGGAAGAGTTGTTTGACTTAGTCATGGTGAAGTAAGGTTGCTAAGATGTACAGGAGAGAAAGTAGAGAAAATGGTGAGTGAGTGAGTTTAGTGATGATCCTAAGGTACTAATTTATAGGCAGAAGGTTTGTTGGTCTGTGTGTTTGGATTGGATGTAAATCCAATGGAGAATGTTGGTTTCTAATTATTTGGAACAAAAAATCAAGCTTGTCATGTCTCAAGGTCAATCCATTGAGATGAAGTTGAGTGATATGAAGTGGATTTGCAGTAAATGCAAGAAGATAGTGGAAATTCTGATGATAAGATGTTTCCACGGATTTGACGGATCCCTAAAAAGGGTTCCTTGCTTGTATTAGAAAGGTAACTCACAGGAAAATTTTGAAAATTCAAATTTTGGTGGGAAATTGAGTTCCTAATGTTCTAAGAGTTTCCTAAGGCATTCTAAGGAGTTTAATGATCAGTGAGCATAATCAAAAAAAGCTACAACCTAAAATCTAAGTGTTGGGATGAGTCGGGAATTTGAGAAAAGTTATTGTTGTACCCACGGATCCAATCAACTACAAAGGCGGAGCCAAAGTTGGGGAGCCGCGGAATCCGTGGATCATGGACTGGCGGAACCAAGTGATACACTAGGCGGATCCAATTTATGGGATCCGCCGGATCCGCCGACTGAATGTGCTAAAACTTAACAGAGAGCAATGCATATTTCGCGTTTTTTCGACCAAAACCCGAAATTTCTCCTATAACGTATGTAATAGCTAATATATAGTCCAAGTATACTAAATATATATATTCTAACACACGTTTGCACATAAATAAATCTGATCATAATATTCTACCATATAGGGAGTTAAGCCAAACGTGGGCTTAAACTCGGAAAATTGATAACACTTAGTGCTATCGACCTGCAAATCTGAGTTAGTTCACAAACACATCAAGTACTACCACAGTAAGTTAAGAACCATACATGTTTAACACATAATTGTCAAATAAAGTCTAGACCCAAACACTCCTCTCACTTGAACTTCTTACTCAACTTCTTGTACCCCTTGTGAAGTTTCATGATCCAACGCCCCAAGTTCTTCATCATCCCCTTGGTTTGCTTGAACTCCGGTGATTCATTCGCAATCGGTGGAAGTTGATGCAAATATTCCGGTGGAGGGATCCTAGAGTTTGGCAAGCCGTCATCGTCACTCATTGATGATGATGATGATGATGTTTGAGCACGAGGACGTTTGCCTTTGTCAACCGCTACCCTAAAATCACTTAAGGGAACAAAGGTGTGTGGGATCTCATCATAATCGGGAACAAAACCTAAGGCATTTCTAGGAATGGGTGCAAATGCTCTATAGAGACGAGTCAAGAGCATCCCATATGGCATAGCGGTGGTACCTTGTACCGGAATATCGACCATTCGTTTGGCGATATAGTAAGCAAGGTTGAAGGGTTGACGGGTGGACACACTATACATCATGTAACATAAACAAGCATTGATGTGATCTCGATTCCCTACCGTGCTAATGACATTAGCTCTTAAAACCTCTTCTAACTTCCTAAACTCGGGCTTGAGTTCATTTAGCTCCATAGCAAATGGATCTCTAGCTACTTCTTTACCTCGATACATCCTAGTGGGGTTGTTCCTAGGAAAGAAGAGATGTTCCCTAATTGTCTCTTTGTCGGTTAAAGGAGTGGCATATGGTGCCGTTCTTTGAAGGTTTGATTCAAGAATAGTCAAAGACCATTTATCGGAGTAGACACATGTTACATAATTTGGAACTCCTAAGACCTAACCAAATTGATCTAGGGGAATATTAAACAAGGTTCCATTGACACTAAAGTGAATGCTAATAAGACCATTGTCACTTGAACTAAGACCTATGGTGGCATAAAACTCAAGAATGAACCTAGGTACTAGATGCTCATCAATATCTAGGAGACTATCAAAATGAATTGCGGCTAATTGCTCGCGGAGATTGGTGTCTTCATAGAATGAGGGGTCTACTACCCTACCCTCATGAACATAATGTTTTTCTAGTGCCTTAAAGATGTTGACTTGGGCATCGGTTAGACCCTTGGTTTTGTGATGTTTGGGAAGGTAATTGAGAGTCTTTTTGTGATCGTAATTGGTTGCGGGAGGCATAGTTATCCTAGACACGAAAAATACATATAGTTTAGTTAAAATTATCAAAACTATATATATATATATATATATATATATATATATATATATATATATATATATATATATATATATATATATATATATATATATATATATATATATATATATGTCTAGTGTGTGCCTATATGGGGACAATGTGGAGGTGCGGTTATCTCGACTCCTTTTGATGCATGAAAATTTATGTTTATGCAAGTTTTATGATAAAACAAGAGATAACCCAAACGCTCCTACTTCAATGTAGCTACGATCGAATGTACCCGAAAATACATATTAATTATGTATTCCCTTTAGCATTCAAGAGACATTATGCAAGTGATGCTCAAAACATAATTTTTTTTTTTTTTTTTTTTTTTTTTTTTTTTTTTTTTTTTTTTTGTTATTTGTATGAACAATGTCCTAAAACCATTTTTCCTAGTCGTGAGAAGATTTTAGCAAAAATTTCTCATAGGGTTTTTGATGAATGATGACAATGTACTACAAGATGCAATTCCTAACTATGAAAAACATGATTTGTTATGCAAGTTAGTAAATATGCTCCATGATTTTTCAAGAATTATGCATAACCCCAAGTTTTGGTTTTATGCATGAAATAGAAATCCTAGACGCAGATCAGGAATGCAAACATGTTAAGGATAATTACAGTGATGATTTGAGCACAATTTGGTTGAGAAAGATGGCCTAATTTGCGAGTTTGGTGAATTATTGGTCGTATTTCCAGTGGGTGATATGTTTTGGAGTGAATGATGAATAGTACAGGAGTTTATTTAATATAAAAACCTGTTCTCCATGTGACGGATCCGGTGGATCCCAAACAAGGGTTCCGCCCTTGTTGTCGTTTGGATCCGCGGGATCAGAACACAAGTTTTGGCTGTTGCCGTGTTTTGGTTAATCTAAGGTTTGTGCTAACGTTTAATCTACTCACTAGGTTCCATTAATCCTAAACCAAGTCTAAGATAGTTGAAAGGTTCTCTCTTGAGAGGTTTTGTGAGGATATCGGCAATGTTGTCCTCTGAGGAAACTTTCTCAATTGAGATGTTTCCCTTCTGAACATTGTCACGAAGGAAGTGATGACGTATTTCTATGTGTTTGGTTCTAGCGTGTTGGACTGGGTTTTTGCTAAGATCGATAGCTCCTTTGTTGTCACAAAGAATGGGAATGTCGTTGAGTACTATTCCATAGTCGACGAGAGCTTGTTTCATCCACAGTGCTTGTTGGCAAGCTTTTCCTGCTGACAATGTCCTACAAAAGTACAAATACCGCTAGTACTTTTCCTATCAACATAGTCACCGGCATGGTCTGAGTCGGCATACACTATGGTTTCTACACCTGTCCCTTTGGGATACCATAATCCTAAATGTGTAGTGCCTTTTATGTACCTAAATATCCGTTTAACGGCTTCAAGATGGGATGTTTTGGGATCTTCTTGAAAGCGTGCACATAGACAAACACTAAACATAATGTCCGGTCTACTAGCCGTTAGGTAGAGTAAACTACCAATCATTCCTCTATATTTAGTGCTATCTACGGATTCACTTTCGTCATCCTTGGTGAGTTTGGTTTCGGAAGACATTGGTGTTTTCATAGGTTTAGAATCTTCAATACCAAACTTCTTAAGCATATCCTTGATATACTTTGATTGGTTGAAGAATATCCCATCTTCTAATTATTTTATTTGGAGACCTAAGAAAAAGTTTAGTGATGAACCCAGTTGAGCTTAATCGATCTTGTTAATTATCCTAGATGTGAATCTAAGATAATAGGTATAGAGACTGTTCTTGAACAATCTATTAATTACTATGTGGAATTTAGTAATTAATCTTAAGAAGAATTAACAATAACACACAGTAATTCTCTCAACCTTCACCTCAATATATTAATATACGGTTACTCAAAAGTAACAGGGTTACAACGAACCTTGAAGTGAATACAATACTTAAACTAAACAATCGTATCCTAGCCCTAACCCTAGATCCTCCTTTTATAGACTTAAGGAGTCCTAGTCGGTTACAAAACTTTCTATACAAGAATAATATCTATTCGTATCTTTACCATAAACAAACTATACATATCTAATAAGCAGCAGTATCATTACTCTAGCAGCAGAATCCTCTTAGGCTAGCAGTAGAAAGTATGTTCAGCAGCAGAAAAATCTTTCGTAGCAGTAGTATATATATGCGTAGCAGCAGAATAATTATGCCTAGCAGCAGAATCATACTTAGTATATTTCTATTAGAACCATGAGCAGCAGAATAACATTCATAGCAGCAGCATCTTCAAAGTAGCAGCAGCTTCTTTTAAACCCAACAATCCTCCCCTAAACTTGATATTTTCTCCCAAAATATACAAGTTTCTTCTAAGCACAGACATACACAAAGAGGATGCTTCCAAACACTTTCTACTATGAAGTCTTTGATTTCAGAATCTTTCTATACTTTTCTACTAACTCATAAGCTTGATGATCTGAAAGAAATGCTCTTTGTAACCTCAACTTACCATGTTGTAACATCTGAGTAAGAATAGCAGTATTTTTGGTAAATGGGTAGTCTTTTTCAACCAGCATATATACACTTACACCTCTACCAACCAACTCATGTACTCCACATGATTGATATAAATACCATTTATGAACCTTGGTTGAGCTTATCAAATCCTTCCATTCTATATCTCTCTCATCTGGCTCAAACATATTCTTCAAGTAATAATAGTGTAGCCTTTCATAAATCACCTCTGGTCTTCTATCACCATAATTTTCCTTATATAACCTCCAGAGTTGTACTATATCATCTCTATCCATGTAATGTAGCATCTGTGAAAATCTAATAAACTTCTGACATAAGCCATTTGATCTCTTTATTTCCCACCATGCTTCACTACCATCTTGAACATCATGAGTATAAGAAATGATTGGGTGTTTTGATTCCAAGGGAACTGCATTAGCTACTTCAGGTTCTTCTTGTGGTTTATGAACTGTAACATCCATAATCCTTTTCATGTCATCTGTAGTCACCTCTTCAGAATTACTCTCTGAATCACTAAACTTCATTGGTGTTGTTCTTTTCTTCTTCTTTGCTCTACTCTTCAACCTTTTTCCTGTTCTTTTGACACCAATAATTGATTCAGATTTATCTCTTTTGCTTCCTCTTTCTTTTCCTCAATAGCTACTTTTACCTTCTCAACAGCTTCTTTCTCTTTGACATTCTTTTCCTTGACACCTTCAGATATTTCCTTAGGTCTTGTAACTTGAGATTCTGGATTAAGATAACCCCTTGGATCTACTCTTCTTGTAAGTTTCTTAATCTCAGCATCTGTTAAAGATTCAAATTTCCTCTCCATCTCTTTCTTAGCAGCTTCAAACTTCTGCTTAACTTCATCATTCGTGAATGGTTTCAATTGCTTCAATTTCCAGTTCTTTATGTTTTTCAAATAAAGCTCATGAAAAGTTCTCTGTTGCCTTGCAGTTGGTGGTCTATTCACTTTCTTTTTCTTCCTTGCAGCCAGAAACTTTTTCTTGTTCTCCACAACAACTTGTTGAAACCAGTCATTAATACCTTCACTTGTGAAAGTATCTTCCAACTCTACTTTCACTTTCTCCCATGCCATAGCTGCTTCACACATTGCCTTCTCATCTTCCCATGCTCTCACTTTTGCTTCTAGTTCAGCTTGTTTCTCATATTGTTGCTTTTGGTTTTCCATATCTCTATCATACTCTGCTTGTTCTTCAGCAGCAACTCTCTGAGCTTCTTCAGCATCAAACCTATCTTGTAAGTACTTAGGCCATAAGTGAAATGGAACATCATCTTGATTAGGGTAGGAGTCAAGTTCTTCCACCATTTTCTCCTTACCTTTACCCTTGTAGGTAGGTGGTTGAATAGGTTTTCTTGTTGGTGTAGGTTCTCTTATAACAACTCCTTTGGCTTTTGGTTTTGTTGCAGCAGTAGGTTTAGTTTCAGGTATTTGTGGTGATTCTTGTTGTTGTTATTTTGTTTTAAGGTTCACCATGATCTGAGCTATTGGTATTGTGTCTTCTTCTGACTCAGCAGCAGGTTCTTTCTCCTTAGCAGCAGGATCAACTACCTTAGCAGCAGCATGCTCTGTATCAGCAGCAGAATCACCTTTAACAACCTTTTCAACACTTTCAAGAACAACTTCATTCCCAGACCTATCTTTGACCACAAAATCATCTTCACCAGAACCAACATCCATATCCACATTACCCTCATTCTCATTCACTTCCATCTCAACCTCCCCTTGACCCTTGTTTTCCTCCCCTGAGGCCTTGTCTTCATTCCTCCCCTGTTTGGGAGCATCCTCCCCCAAACTTGGTTTGGAAATCTTTGGCTGTGAAGTCCTTGATCTCAGTAACCCCTCAAGATGCCTAACCATCTTCAATCGCTTCTTGAGACCAAGTACTTCTTTTGACAATTTTGTACATTTATCCGTCAATTCATTCAATTGTTTCAGAATATCCTCATAACTTCGGTCTGTGTTACCTGACCCGAGAGGTTGATCATTGGATTTGGCATTGTGTACATTTGTTTTACCCGTCAATTCCTCTGTATCTAGTTCAATTCTAGCCTCAACACTTCGACCTGTGTTACCTGGTCCGAGAGGTGTATCATGGGCATTGGCATTTTGTACATTTTCATCCATCAATTCATGTGTTTCATGTCTGTCCTCATCACTTCGGGATGTGTAACCTTCCCTGAGAGGTGAATCTTTGGACTGAAACTCAGTCTCAATCCTAGATTGAGCAGCTGAGCCCCCCTTTTTAGCCATTTGGCTGGGGTTACCATCATGTGCATTAGGTTCATGAGATCCCTCAGCAGTAGATGTTGCCAAGGTTGGGGTCTTATCTATGTTGACACTGGCCTGTTCAACTTCTAAGTTGGTAACAGTAGTTGTAACACCCCTAATTTGAGATATAGCAGCGGAAAAGTAATTAGGGTGTTACGGGGAGGATCGAAGTCAAAATCACAGACAACGGCTCGTAAGAGGTGTTTTGAAAGTTATTTGTCATTCAAGTAAATAATTTTGATACAAAGATGAAACATTTGATTTAAAAATCCCATAAAAGATATAAAGGCTTGAAAGAATGACATATTTGATTTTTACACCATTTTAATTTATCAGAGTAATAAATGCCCGCTCCGTGTCTTGTCCTGCTCCGTTAATTACCTGAGATACACATGCTTAAAAGTGTCAACACAAAGGTTGGTGAGTTCATAGAGTTTAATGGAAAACCATTTAGTTTATTGAATTCAGAAGTATATAGTAATATTTGAGATAAATTCAGGTATGATTAAACAACCAGTTTTAATAATTTCAGAGATAATATGATTATCCAAAATGAGTTCCAAGTACTGATAAACAGTTCATTTCAATAATTTCAAGAGTAGGGGCCATGACTCACCTTAAGTGATATTGAGAATGATGAAAAGTAGGTTCGGATGAGATTATGGTAACGGCTTTGAAACAAGACCTGATAAATAAATATGTCTGAGAATCTGACCAAATACTATTTGGTGATTGTGAAACGAGTAACGTGTAACGATAAATGGATAACGAATAACGATTAATGAATAATATATTAATCGTTGTGAAAAGATGATATGTAAATGAAGTTATTGAGATTATAATTATTATCACATGATATGATAATTAAATTATTTTCAAAGTTTTTATGATGAAATATTACGTAAAGAAAACTAGTTGAAATATCGTTAAATATATTATTAACGTAACGTTAAATAATATATAAATGAAATAAAATAAATATGCATGTGACGTGAATTGAAATGACAAAAATAGAAAATAAACTAAGAATGTCAAATAGAATATGTTGGTCCTTGTTCTTTTCCAATTTTACACTTTTTACCCTAACGGCGTTAGCGTTACACCGTTAGTCCTTTATTATATATAATTTACAATTATAGTCCTCTACTTGTCCAATATACAATTCTGGGCTTGGGAATTAATAATATATCATTTTATACCCTTTTGATACTGTTTTTACATTTTCAGTCCTTGTTTCATACGATTAACAATTTTAGTCCCTCTAGGTGTTGTCGCGTTACATTTTTAGTCCAATTTTACAAAAATGATGGGAAAAATTATGTTAAAATTTCCGAAGCTTAATTTAGTTATAAAAAGCTTATTTTAACAGCTTATAAAGTCTAGAGCTTATTATTTCATCTAATGGGCTTTAACGATCCATTTTAAGGCCCGTTAACGTTTAAAAATCCGTAAATCGTGAGACGAGTTGAGCTCATCAAAAATATCATTTTTCAAGTTCTAAATTCATATAAAAAAAACTTTGAAAAGCCAGCTTATGCATAGAGCTTATAATTCGCTTATTGGGCTGAAAAGCCCAAATCGCTATTTTAAGTTGTTTTGTAATTCAGTTTCTGCGAAACACTTTGGCACTTTTAGAGTGTCGAAACGAGTTTATTTTTACGAGTTGTAAGAATGAAAGTGTTAGCTAGCTAGGTGGTCTATTAGTTGATGTAAAAATATAGCACGATTGTTAAGTTAAATGTCGAGATATGTGGTCGTTTAGTAGGCGACTGGGAACATGTTTATATAAAGAAATGACTTAGAATTATTTCTAAGTCTTTGGCAGTTTATATTATTCGAATGAAACATGATAAAATATAAATTCAACGATGCATGTAACGTGAAAGTAAACGTGAAAGGAGTGTGTACGAGACTTCTATGACTTCCAAGATGGAGTCATGTCACGTTTGTGGTTCTTAAATAAATATGTATACGTAGAGAATAAATAAAAATTATACGTTCGACTATGATAAAGAAAAAGATGCATGGGACATGAAATAATAACGAGATGAATTGGAAGGATTTACGAAACACTTACAACACCTCTAATGAAGTATAGGATCGACAGGAATGAGTTGAAACACGAGTAAATGGAACACGTTTGATTATAACAAGTATACGTATATACTTTTGGCCAAAGCCTTCACGATAGCTTCTATATATTCGAATGAGAGGTTCCTGATTTGCAAGGAATATTTTATGGTACAATATAAGTTGTATTTGGAATTATTAAGGTAGAATGAAAGGTAGTAAGTAAAGAGTATAAATAGAGACGTTATAGTTTACGTAATGAGTTCAATGATTCATCAACTAGTTACCTAGCTCATGTCAGTAAGTAAGACTTCTATGTTTCATTCTAGTAATATTATAATGGTGTGTGTGATTTGATATTTTTTTAGTATTATTTTATTTTTCCAAGGGTAAAAGCAACGTATGCGTTTTCCCCGGGTCGTTTCCCAACGAAGGTCGAATATCGAGTTGTCGTTAACGTGTCGAATACGTGTGGTGAATGAGTGAAAAAGAGTGATTGATTTTTGATTTTATACTACGAACAATTAAATATAAAAACAACTAATTAATCTAATTAAACAATTAAACTAAGCATGTAAACCTAAAAACGAAAATTTGAATTTAAAAACGTTACGCGACGAATTATAAAACGTAAATAAAAATGATTTTGTGAAATTTAAATCCTAAAAATATAAAAATAATTTTCCTATATTAAATTTGATAAAAGAAAATTTTTGGAAAAAGAAAAATATTTTTTGACTTTTTAATAATTTTTTTTATGAATTTAAAACTAATTAAATCTATTTAAATGATTTAAAAATAGTAAGACTAATTGGAAAATTATGAAAATTTCTGAGTAAATCTATTTTAATATTATAAGCCTAGGGAAAATAAGCTGAGCAAGCTACCTAACCCTAATAAGCAAATGGACGGAAAAGCAGTTTTAATAAGTGCTTAAAAATAAGCACTACAGTACCAATAAGCACAAAACTCTCAGAACAGGTAAAACACACTCAAATAAGTACAAAGCAACTTTAATAGCACAAATAAGCACACAGGAGAGCTCAATAAGCACTATGGCAGTCAGCATAATGAGACAGAAACAAGTGCTAAACAGTCCACTTTAAGCAAGTAATTAAGCACTTAAATAAGCAGATTATTGAGAGATTAAGGGGCAAAAGAAAGACCACCAAGCAGAGAACACAGAAAAAACTAAAAGCCTTAATTCTAACAAGCCAATTGAACTCTAATTATGTCCTAGATCAGATTGCAGTTGACAGATGAGCATGCATGCTGGACCAGTTAAGTGTGCAGGTCTGACTTTCTTTATACATTCAAACTTTGACTTTGTCCAATTTAAACAGATCAAATCTACTCCTAGGTGTTATATTAACTTGTTTAAGCACTAAAATTGCAAGCACTAACACAAAATGCAACTACCTGTTCAAAATCAGATTACAGATTCAATCATAACAGGCCTCAAAGAGATAACAAGCAATCTTTGACTTTTTGTATTGTAAGCTCAGATTTTATGATCTATCTATCTATAACATGACCTTAAAAGGCTACTTATGCAGAAAATCCAACAATAAAACAACTAGAACATGCAGATCAATGCTTTACCAAACACCCCTTAAAATCTAACTTACACTACGAAATTCAAATTCAGCCTTCACCATTCATCAACAACCATCAACAATCATTTAATATCAGTAGTGGAACTAAGATTAATCAGCAAAACAACAATAATGACAACAGAATCACAGATCCAAAGATACCCTATATCAAATCTTAAAACAATCAAACTCTGATTCAGGCTTTACTAATCATCAACCAGCATCAAAACATTACTTACAATCATCAATAGATCTCAAATCAACAACAAACAACAACAATAATCACTAGATTCTCAGATTCACAGAATAGATGCAGTCACACTTTCAAAACCAACTCATATCACTACAATAATAATCAGACAACTCTAATATCATTCAAATTACACTAAACAATATTAAACTCAGCAATGAAACAGTAACTACTACTTTTAACTGATGCAATATTCAAATAAAAAAATTAAGTGAGATCTTACAAATCAAAGCCCCCTCAGCATGAACAGAGGGGGTTCACTAAGCTTGCCTGTCTTTTTGACAGGCCAATGGGACTCCTTATTGGCTGCCTTAACTCCTCAATTCAGCTAGCTTATTTAATATAAGCTGAAGTTGACTTTGTTTGACTTTTGGATTTTTGATGAATAACAGACAGATTTGACTAGATAACAACTTATAATAAGCTAGTGAGCTTATCTAAGCTTATATAACTCTGAAAAGCAGCTTATTGAAGCTGTGGTTTTAATATATATATGTATATATATATTTTTTTATTTTAAAAGGAATAACAAAAGTTGAAATTGAAAACAGAATCAAGCTAGAATTGATTGAAAATAACTAATAACAAACTTTAGTAAACTAAATGCAGATAAACAGATGAATTAAAACAGAATTGAATTGAACATAAAATGAAATTTTCATTAATAGAAACTCAAAAATTACAATAAGAAATTAAAAATTACAAAGCAGTAATAAATTTGACAAGTAACCTTAACTAAAACTAAAAACTAGCTCTAACCATGAGGATCATCATCTATTTATAGCCCACGGAGGAACCTTCTAGCCTCTTTGCCAAGTCATCAATCCGAGGGACTTGTGCTTCTTTGAGAGCCCTCCATCACCCTTAGATCACGTCCCATCAATCATAGCCCTTGGATTACTCAATTGTGACGTGTTGCATCCAATGGAATGCCGCCACATCAGCCATCCGTGTGCTTCTTTGGTACTGACATGCTCTGACACACTGACAAGCTTCTAGAAGGGCTTTGATTGTACTATAATACCCTTAATCACGGTAATTTTGGGGTTGGGGATTTAGGGTTCATGGTTGCTGGGTAATTGGGGTAAAAGGGGGAAAAAGGGCGCGGGTGAAATAAGGAGTGTTTTTATTTTTGTTTTGACCGAATATTTTAGCTAAAAACTTTGACCGGGTGTGGGTTTGTTGGTGTTGGGTCGGGTAGAGGATTTAGTTGTGGGCTAGGTATACTACTTTGGTGGGCTGCTGGGTTATTTCTTTGGGTTTTGGGTTTGAGTGTTGGGTAGTAAATAAAACCGGGTTATTAGTTTTAAGGATTAAAGTTTATTTAAGGGACTATAGGTGTAATTTCTAGATTCTCAAGGGACCATTACTGCCATATTTTAAAAGATGATCCAAGGGCTCAATTTGACAACTTCTGATAATATGAGGATCTCGGTTGACTTTTTGACCATGATTACTTCCCCGGCTCCGGCTTTTATTCACTTCCATATCTCGTGCTCGGTTTCCCGGTCTTTGCTTGATTTTTTTGTCCTTTTCTTCGATATCCGTGCCTGCATATGTAAAAACACAAAAACACAATATATTTGGCATTTTGGTCGGGTTTTTGGTCTATTTTGGTCCGGTTTTGGTCTAGAAATGGTATGTGTTTAAGCACATACCAAAATTCCCCCAGACTAAGCTATTGCAATGTCCTCATGCAATGTTATAAAAACACCCCATTTTTCCTTTTATTCTATTTTTGTATTTTTATATTTTTCTCATTATTCATGTGACGGCTTTTGTTGACAATCATTATCTCACGATAACTTTTAGGGTCCTCGAGCAGGAAACACGACTCATAAAGAAGTGACCATACGGATAAAATTCGTCGTCCCTGATTTTTCACGAGTCCCCAAACTAAGCTTAAAAACGAAATCATTGTCATTTACAAGTTAGATTGCCAACACTACTCAGAAAGCTAATTGTGGACTTCTCGTTCCCAAATTCCTATTTTTCCTCTATTTATTTTATTTTTGGTGAGAAATGAATTTCTTCAAATTCTCATTTCGATAATTTTTAAGCTGATAAAGATACCTAGTTTAGACGCTAAGTAGTTTCCAAACCTTCCCTCGAAAACCGTTGCATACAAAAATGAGGTCCACATCAAGGTCTCTGATTTAACACGATTTTGAGAATATCCCTTTTATTTGCGACCGAAACAACTCATCTACGAGTCCAGAGACGGAAGCCTTTATTAGGACACTCCCGGAGTCGAAATTTGGCATTATTAACATTATTAAGCACATATTATTAATCCTTGGCCCTTTATAACAATCACAACATCGGCTGCGAACCGGCAAGATGTGATAGTCTATTATGACCTTGGAATTTTTCCTCTGCCTTTATTAGAAGTCTACAACATCGGCTGCGAACCGGCAAGATGCAGAAAACTTTTTATGGCTTTGGATTATTATTATTATTCATTATTCATTATATATTTTGCCAAATCCCGAGTCCTACGGCTTTTATAACAATCCCAACATCGGTTGTGAGCCGGCAAGATGGAATAGTCTATTACACCGTAACACTGGCAGTACCTTGATGTGTACCCAACCTTCATAAGCAAGAATTCTCTAAGGAAGAAATAAAAACTAATTATCGCCAAAACTAAAATAGCTTTAATTATTCCTAAATTTCTATTTTTGAGTGAAACAAGCTGATGGGAACAAAAAGCCACAAGTAACTTCGATGAGCTCTAAAGAGATCCAACTACTCCACGTTTAGCAATCTAACTTATAAACAACTCTATCATTTCTCGTTCTTCGCAAATTTAAAAATCTTAAATAATAAGATCCGCGAATGCTTAGCCAAATAATCAAGCCATGCATATATAAAGTCAAATACGGGAACTTGCAAACTCTTAAAAAGAATTCGCGTTTTCTAGCTCCTTGTGTAAAAGACTAGCACGAGCTTATAGATTATAAACGGTTAAGGGAACAAGCTAGGGCTCAACACGCCCGGTCAAGTCAGAATTTTATTCCTACTCTCACCAGCGGAAAATCAACAAAAATGTTAAAAATTATTATATTTTTGCAAAAATTTTTAAATTTTTCTCATTTTTTTGGATTTTTTCAAATTTTGGAGGAAAACGGGGCTGCATGAGAAAACGGCAAAAATGCAAGGCAAAAATCAAATCGACAGATCACCCCCCCAGACTAAAACGAGACATTGTCCTCAATGTCTTTAAAGGTAAGGGTTCTCCTACATAAATCTAAGGCCGTTTATTAATTATGCCAAAAGATAGATGTAAACGATAATATTTTGGATATCGATAAGCAACGAATGATGAAACTCGAGTAGCGTGAAGGAAACTACGAGCACGAGAGTCTTCATCATCGGGCATTCCTGGATACATCACAGAAAACACGAAACACAAGATATAGAAGAGGGGATCCCTCCTCATGTTGCTTTATTAGAAAATAGATAAGAAGATAGATGGATAAGCATGGGGTGCCTCCCACGAAGCGCTTGTTTTTGGTAACCGAGTCACATGAGCTTGACTCGACCCCGAATTAATTTGTCCTTGGGGGAGCATGTGGAAAAGATAATCTCCATCGGACTTTCGTTCAAGATGTTTGGATAAACACTGAAGCACATGAAAGTTCCACTCCGATGAGATACCCGCGGTATTTTTTAGAAAGAATAACTAGAAGTGGTAATACCGGGGTCAAAGGTAATATCCTCACTCCCGAAGGAGTAACGGAGAAGAGAAGAAACATCATAAGTGATGTAGGGAAAGAAGGTCATGATTACAATCATGATGAAGTTGTCATCTTCAAAAAGATATTTGTCGATGAAGGTCGTTTTTTTAAGAAATGAGTCGGGAGGGAGGGTCGGGATTAAATCATCAAATAGAAAATTCTCATGATTGAGAATGCCTTCCCCCAGACTAGTGTCATCCTCAAGATCAAAGTAGAAATGATCGTATTCCGGAGGAGACAAAGAGTGAGAGAGTTCATCGGAGAACTCCTCATGAAGAGAATCAATCATATGATGATTTGTGAGCTCAGGTTCCGTCACAGACTCATCACTTTCCTCCATCTGACTATCAAAGATTAGATTATCCGAAATCAAAGTAAACCCCGATTCGAACTCAAACAGAGGGTTGGTGATAGTTGTTTTGAAAGTTTCGGGAACAAGGTCATCAAATTTCTTTGGAAGATTGATTTCAACTTCCTTCGGAGGGAGAGAAAGAGATGGCTCTTGGTTTAATACTTTTTCAACAATAAGAATATCTCCCTCCGGATTAAGACAAGAATCATCAATTTCCGGTGAAATTGATTCATCTTTGAAAAACACCTCGAGCTCTTCCCGCAAGATCATACTTCCCTCAATCGGAGGAGAAGGATGGGAAGAGTCGGAATTAAGAATCTCGATGTGATAAACTTGTTCTGGAGGTGGGACAAGTGGTGTGCTCTTAGAGCTAGCAATTTCCACCGCTTCCGTTGTAGTCTCCGATTCGTCTTCATCATCGTCGTCAAGAATACTCTTAGAATTTGCAGCACAACACTCAAACCATTTGCTCGATCCAGGATTGATTTTCATGGCCTTGAGCTCAGCACGTTTTTCTGACATGCTCTTGACCGTGAATCTTGAGAGGTTTGGATCAATTCTTTTAGGAGCAATTACGGGATCGGACTTTTGATCAACCGTAGCGACTTTTCATTTTTCGGTTTGAGGATTCGAGTTCGGATTAATATTGAACGTGACTTTTTCCTTATCGACCCGCAAAGTAATTTCTTCACCATAGACATCGATCAAAGCCCGCCCGGTCCTCAAGAATGACCTTCCTAGAATGAGAGGAACCCGGGGGTCGGCGTCAAAATCAACTACCACAAAGTCTGCAGGAAAATGGAACTGCCCCACTTTTACAAAGACATCCTCGGCTACACCTTTGGGAAGGGTTATGGACCGATCCGCAAGCTCGAGGGTCATGCAAGTGGGGGTGAGTTCGGGCAAAGAAAGTTTCTTCCAGATGGACAACGGCATTAGGTTGATGCTCGCACCAAGATCGGCCAAGGCGTGGCATTCAACCTTTCCCGGAAATTCACATGGGATGAGAAATTTTTCGGGATCTCCAAGCTTCTCCGGAAGCTTTTTGAGAATTGCCGCGGAGCAGTTTTCGTTCACTGGAGTTTTTGTCATTTCAAATAATTTTTCTTTATTGCTCAACAAACTTTTGAGTGTGGAAGTGAATTTAGGCATCAAGAGCAAAGCATCCGCGAAGCTTATATCAAAATGTAATTCTTGAAAAATTTGGAAAAATTTCTCCATTTGACTCGAAGCTTTATCGCGGAGCTTTTGATCACTCAATCTCGAAGGATACGGAAGATTGGTCTTAACGGGAGCTTCTTTAGGAGCTTTTTCTTTTGGTTCAACATTTTTCGGTTCAGATGGCTGGATGACCGGAGGTTGGACGTCTTTGGTTCCTCCGTTGTTAGTAGGAGGTTCCATGTCCTTGGTCGCCTCGGTCTCACGGACGACTACCTTGGGAGGTAGAGAAGAAGGGGTAGCCGGAGCCGTGGGTCCATCATATGAAACACCGCTCCTAGTCGTGATCGCCTTAGCATCGCCCCTCGGGTTGGCGATCGTGTTACTTGGAAGAGTAGTAGTACCCGAACCCGAGGGTCGATCATTTAAACGTTTGTTCAATTCGGTTATCTGATTAATCATCATTCTGTTCATTTCCTCTTGTTTCTTTTGTTGTTGTTGGCTTTGAAGAATGAATTGCTTTAATAACTCATCCGAGGGCGATGGGTTTGGCACAAATCCTTGATTTTGATTATTTGGAAGATTTGGCCCTCGGTTGTTTTGAACAAAACCTTGATTGTTATTTTGAAAATTTCCTTGATTCGGGGCTTGGTTATAATTCCCTTGGTTTTGATAAACTTGATTGCCCCGATTTTGATTTTGATTATTTGGAACATTACGGTTTTGCACTTGCTGATTTTGATTTGGTGGAAAACCGGGTGGTCCGAGAAAATTGTTAGAACGGTAGCTGAGGAGATTACGGTCTCCTTGAGGTTGGTAACCGTTACCACCTTGATTGAAATTTCCAGAAGCAGCATACACATTCTCTTGAGTGTAGCCACCGGAGGCTGGGCACTCGAAATATTGGTGAGGACCACCACATGTCTCACAACTATGGTTAACAACATTCACTTGATTGTTGTTGTTTTGAGTTGAAATCTGATTTTGATGAATTCTCAAGATAGCCGTAGACAAATCATTCATTTGTTTAGAAAGAGCGGCTATCTCGGAAGTAGAAGAATCAGTGCTAGATCTTGTTGACTCATTCCTCTCGGCAGAGGAATCCCAGAAATTATGGTGGGTAGTCATATTTTCAATGAGATCATAGCACTCTTCGGGTCGACGTTTCATAAACGTACCACCGGCAGCAGCATTAATCGTATCACGGTGTCGTAATGTTAAACCGTTATAGAAGGTATCTATAATAGTTACCAATAACATATTGTGGTTCGGACACCGATCAATCGATAATTTGTAGCATTCCCATGCCTCAAACAATGATTCATCGGGAAGCTGACGGAAATTGCTAATCTCATTCCTTAATTTCGTCACCATCGACGGTGGGAAATATTTCGCCAAGAACTTCGTAACCATTTCGTCGAAACTACGAATGGAGTTCTTGGGAAGACGATCAAACCATGCGGTGGCATGATGCGTTAATGAATAAGGAAAGAGATATAGACGGAGGGCGTCATCGGAGACCCCATGTTGTTTCATACTTTGGGTGACGGTTATGAATTTGTCAAGATGCTTGTTCGCATCATCACCCGACAAGCCATGGAATTGGCACGAGTTTTGGACTTGTCGAATCATATGATGCTTAAGTCCAAAATCGGCGGCTTGAATATTGACGGGGGCAATCGGGCCACCACGTCCGTGCATTGTGGGTTGGCACAGCTCCTCCATCGTTCGGAGATCGGGAGCTGGCATGTGATTATCACCACCCACCGGCGGGTGTTGATTATTTTGGTCGTCGGCCATTTCTTCAACGTTTGAGAAATGAACACGGTGATTGTGACGAATAATCCTCTCGGGATTCGATAGCTGTGAAAGAAGAGGGTGAGAAGTAGAAGATCGGGTGTGCATACACCAAAAATGAAACAAAAATAAAAATCAAAAATCTTTTTGTATTTTTGGTTGAGAATTATTTTTGGCTTTTTTAATATATTGAAAAACAAAAGACTTTTTTTTCTTTTTGGTAACCGTTACGTTAACTGTAACCGTTTCCTTTAAAACTACGCGCAGCGTGGCGGGAAGGCAAAGGTAGCTCCGAAGATGCTTAAAAACCCGCCTTCTTCAGCTCGACAATTTAATGTCAAGCTTCCTTAAACCCCGTAATTAGGTTGTAGTAATAAAGTAATCCGATAACGGTCAATTTCACGATTTGTTTTGTTGTAATTTGGAATGGTTTACAACCGCCCTCCTTCAACGGAAGACCGAGGATTTATTATTAATGGTGAAAACACTTTAGGAAAAGTGTTTTTTAATTATTATATTTTTGTATTTTTTTATTTTTATGAAAACGAAAACTTCCGAGGAAGGGTCTTCAAAACACGATTCTTATGGCGAAACTCCAACTCTTTTCAAGCCTTCCCCGGCAACGGCGCCATTTTTTTGATTTGATATTTTTTTAGTATTATTTTATTTTTCCAAGGGTAAAAGCAACGTATGCGTTTTCCCCGGGTCGTTTCCCAACGAAGGTCGAATATCGAGTTGTCGTTAACGTGTCGAATACGTGTGGTGAATGAGTGAAAAAGAGTGATTGATTTTTGATTTTATACTACGAACAATTAAATATAAAAACAACTAATTAATCTAATTAAACAATTAAACTAAGCATGTAAACCTAAAAACGAAAATTTGAATTTAAAAACGTTACGCGACGAATTATAAAACGTAAATAAAATGATTTTGTGAAATTTAAATCCTAAAAATATAAAAATAATTTTCCTATATTAAATTTGATAAAAGAAAATTTTTGGAAAAAGAAAAATATTTTTTGACTTTTTAATAATTTTTTTTATGAATTTAAAACTAATTAAATCTATTTAAATGATTTAAAAATAGTAAGACTAATTGGAAAATTATGAAAATTTCTGAGTAAATCTATTTTAATATTATAAGCCTAGGGAAAATAAGCTGAGCAAGCTACCTAACCCTAATAAGCAAATGGACGGAAAAGCAGTTTTAATAAGTGCTTAAAAATAAGCACTACAGTACCAATAAGCACAAAACTCTCAGAACAGGTAAAACACACTCAAATAAGTACAAAGCAACTTTAATAGCACAAATAAGCACACAGGAGAGCTCAATAAGCACTATGGCAGTCAGCATAATGAGACAGAAACAAGTGCTAAACAGTCCACTTTAAGCAAGTAATTAAGCACTTAAATAAGCAGATTATTGAGAGATTAAGGGGGCAAAAGAAAGACCACCAAGCAGAGAACACAGAAAAAACTAAAAGCCTTAATTCTAACAAGCCAATTGAACTCTAATTATGTCCTAGATCAGATTGCAGTTGACAGATGAGCATGCATGCTGGACCAGTTAAGTGTGCAGGTCTGACTTTCTTTATACATTCAAACTTTGACTTTGTCCAATTTAAACAGATCAAATCTACTCCTAGGTGTTATATTAACTTGTTTAAGCACTAAAATTGCAAGCACTAACACAAAATGCAACTACCTGTTCAAAATCAGATTACAGATTCAATCATAACAGGCCTCAAAGAGATAACAAGCAATCTTTGACTTTTTGTATTGTAAGCTCAGATTTTATGATCTATCTATCTATAACATGACCTTAAAAGGCTACTTATGCAGAAAATCCAACAATAAAACAACTAGAACATGCAGATCAATGCTTTACCAAACACCCCTTAAAATCTAACTTACACTACGAAATTCAAATTCAGCCTTCACCATTCATCAACAACCATCAACAATCATTTAATATCAGTAGTGGAACTAAGATTAATCAGCAAAACAACAATAATGACAGCAGAATCACAGATCCAAAGATACCCTATATCAAATCTTAAAACAATCAAACTCTGATTCAGGCTTTACTAATCATCAACCAGCATCAAAACATTACTTACAATCATCAATAGATCTCAAATCAACAACAAACAACAACAATAATCACTAGATTCTCAGATTCACAGAATAGATGCAGTCACACTTTCAAAACCAACTCATATCACTACAATAATAATCAGACAACTCTAATATCATTCAAATTACACTAAACAATATTAAACTCAGCAATGAAACAGTAACTACTACTTTTAACTGATGCAATATTCAAATAAAAAAATTAAGTGAGATCTTACAAATCAAAGCCCCCTCAGCATGAACAGAGGGGGTTCACTAAGCTTGCCTGTCTTTTTGACAGGCCAATGGGACTCCTTATTGGCTGCCTTAACTCCTCAATTCAGCTAGCTTATTTAATATAAGCTGAAGTTGACTTTGTTTGACTTTTGGATTTTTGATGAATAACAGACAGATTTGACTAGATAACAACTTATAATAAGCTAGTGAGCTTATCTAAGCTTATATAACTCTGAAAAGCAGCTTATTGAAGCTGTGGTTTTAATATATATATGTATATATATTTTTTTTTATTTTAAAAGGAATAACAAAAGTTGAAATTGAAAACAGAATCAAGCTAGAATTGATTGAAAATAACTAATAACAAACTTTAGTAAACTAAATGCAGATAAACAGATGAATTAAAACAGAATTGAATTGAACATAAAATGAAATTTTCATTAATAGAAACTCAAAAATTACAATAAGAAATTAAAAATTACAAAGCAGTAATAAATTTGACAGAGTAACCTTAACTAAAACTAAAAACTAGCTCTAACCATGAGGATCATCATCTATTTATAGCCCACGGAGGAACCTTCTAGCCTCTTTGCCAAGTCATCAATCCGAGGGACTTGTGCTTCTTTGAGAGCCCTCCATCACCCTTAGATCACGTCCCATCAATCATAGCCCTTGGATTACTCAATTGTGACGTGTTGCATCCAATGGAATGCCGCCACATCAGCCATCCGTGTGCTTCTTTGGTACTGACATGCTCTGACACACTGACAAGCTTCTAGAAGGGCTTTGATTGTACTATAATACCCTTAATCACGGTAATTTTGGGGTTGGGGATTTAGGGTTCATGGTTGCTGGGTAATTGGGGTAAAAGGGGGAAAAAGGGCGCGGGTGAAATAAGGAGTGTTTTTATTTTTGTTTTGACCGAATATTTTAGCTAAAAACTTTGACCGGGTGTGGGTTTGTTGGTGTTGGGTCGGGTAGAGGATTTAGTTGTGGGCTGGGTATACTACTTTGGTGGGCTGCTGGGTTATTTCTTTGGGTTTTGGGTTTGAGTGTTGGGTAGTAAATAAAACCGGGTTATTAGTTTTAAAGGGACTATAGGTGTAATTTCTAGATTCTCAAGGGACCATTACTGCCATATTTTAAAAGATGATCCAAGGGCTCAATTTGACAACTTCTGATAATATGAGGATCTCGGTTGACTTTTTGACCATGATTACTTCCCCGGCTCCGGCTTTGATTCACTTCCATATCTCGTGCTCGGTTTCCTGGTCTTTGCTTGATTTTTTGTCCTTTTCTTCGATATCCGTGCCTGCATATGTAAAAACACAAAAACACAATATATTTGGCATTTTGGTCGGGTTTTTGGTCTATTTTGGTCCGGTTTTGGTCTAGTAATGGTATGTGTTTAAGCACATACCAGTGTGTGAGCTTAAAATGAGGAAGATGTCTTTGTGATTCAACAACATATGTCGACCACATTTCTTTTGTATAAACAATTTGATGAAATCGTGTAATACATGGATCTTGGTGGAAATTCTTGGTTTTAAATATGAAACTACGATCAAAATAATTTTAGAATCACGTAGGAACAAACGAGAGTCAAAACGGTTAAGTTTGGAAACAATAGTTTGTGTCGAGTGGGTTTGAGTTGTGTCGAATGGATTGGCTTTCAAATATTAAGTAGAACGCGACGTTAGATGATGAAACTTGACATGTTAAGAGTTGGCTAGGTGAGAAATGAGATGACATAAAAATATAGATATGTCGTGTTTAATAATCGAGAGAACGATCGCCTTTTTGGAGCTAGTCTCAACCGAATATACATAAACTTATAAATGGAAGTTGGGCTGAAAAATAATTAAGGCCCACTTAGAGATATTAGAGTATGATTAAACTTAATGTAATAATTAAGTTGCGTCATACGCGTTGAGAACTTGTTCCGTCATTTGGTGAATTTTGTGATTTCGTAATCACAATCAAATAAGATAATAAGAAAAATTTCAAATTTCTCCGTAAAAATGGTGATTAAAATATTGATAGAGATTAATATGAAATTAACCATTGTTAATTATAAGGAATTTTTGTGGTTTGTTACAGTAGTAGCAGCCCCTTCCTTCATGCCATCTCCATCACCTATGGCAGCCTCATCTGGTTCCATACTAGCACTAGTCTGAGGTAACTCAGTGCTCTTTTCATGTGAAGACCTAGGTGAATGGGTATTTTGGGGTTCATTTTGAGATGATTCACTTGAAGATTCAGAAGTGGGTGTGTGATGGGAAGCTGTTGGGTTTTCAGCTTCTTCACCCTCAGCAACAGCAGCAGCAATGTTTAAAATATGTTGGGACAAAGGAGTTATTCTCCCAGAAAAACCTATCCCATTTTTCTTTAAATAAGAAAACATTTTGCTTGTTAATGCAGGAGTTAGTTCAATTCCTGTATGTTCCAAAAGTTCTTTTAATTGACTATTTATGATAAGTTGTAAAAACCTTGGGTAAATATAATGTTTGCCAGAAATATTCTTTTTCAACCCTTCAAAAATCATAGCCGAAAAATTGTATGGTTGGCCTGTGGCTAGGCAAACCAAAGCAGAAGCTTGATTTGCACTAAACTCATTCCACCCAGTTGTTTTAGGGCTAAGACAATGTAGAAGTGTGTGAATAAGAAATTTCCAGTGAGGGCAGAAAAGGCTTTTTGAAAACTTAATTTTGTCATTTTTCGTTTCATACCCTAGTTTTGCAAGTTCCTCAAAAATAGTAGCCGTAGGAAGACAAGTTGTTGCTTCATCATCTGTAAGACGAAGAATTCGTCTTACAGATGTTTCAGTAACAACTATACTTTCTTCATCTACCGTACCAATTAACATTTGTTCCCCATTTTGAGTTTCAGCCATAACAGTCGACCAAAACTGTCGCATGTGGGATTTATATATAGTTGGATTAACTATTAATGCATACCTAATTGAAGTAGCATTAAGAAATTCGATGACTTCAGTAAATCCATCTGCTTCTGGGACCTTCTGAAGAAAAGCTATTTGATTGTGTTCGGCGGAGAATTCGCGTCTTGTCATTGTGAATTAGGGTTTTAATTTTAGGGTTGTTGATCAGATGATAGAAAGATGTGTTAGGGTTGAATGTGGATTCAATTTTGGGCGCACAAAGTTATTGGTGAGGTCGAATTGGATTTTTATGCCGTTTGGATCCAATTAGGGCTTTATTCGCGCCAATTTGCAAAATAGTCCCTACACTTTCAAACCAAGCAGCAGAATCCAATAGTTTCAACTATGAGCAGCATAACCTTCAGCAGCAGAATGGTATGCCTAGCAGCAGAAACTTTTGAACCAGCAGCAGAATGTTCTCTGAACATTCCAATCATCTTTTTCTCATCAATCAAGCATTCCCTTGTGACTTATCCTGCAAAAGATTAGTCCAAAACCACAAAAACACAAGAAACAAGATACCACAATAATCACAAGCATTTATAATACTTAGCAACAGAATAACCAACTAGCAGCAGACAACATACAAATATAGCAAGCATTAGAAACAACTTATTTGATCAATAACAGCACAAATCCTTACACACTATTACAAAAACACACAGAGATAAGATGTTTTATTTTCAAAGATTGATCATTCCTATACTAGCAATTAAAAATTGAAATCTACTCACATCAAAACCTTTAGTGAGTAAATCTGCAACATTATTGTCAGTATGTATTTTAACTATTTGAATTAGCTTTTTCTCATAACAATCTCTTATAAAATGGTGTCTTATCTCTATATGCTTTGTTTTAGAGTGAAAAACAGGATTTTTGATGATACACATGGTACTATTATTATCAATATAAATTTTGGTGTTCATAAAGTTGTACCCATAATCCAGCAATTGGTTTTGGATCCAGAGCACTTGTCCACTGCAACTAGAAGCAGCCACATACTCAGCTTCAGTTGTTGAATTGGCCACCACAGTCTGTTTCTTGCATTGCCAAGAGATCAACCTATGTCCAAGGTATTGACATCCTCCAGTGGTTGACTTTCTATCCATACTTGCTCCAGCATAGTCACTATCTGAGTATGCTACCAAATCAAAAGGTGAATCCTTAGGATACCAAAGGCCCAACCTAGGTTGACTTCTCAAGTACCTAAAAATCCTCTTAACAACATTCAAGTGTGAGACTTTTGGGGACACTTAAAATCTGGCACAAGCACACACAGCAAACATGATGTCTGGCCTTGAAGCAGTAAGATACATCAATGAACCAATCATTGATCTATATAGATGAACATCTACCTCTTCCCCATCTTCATCCTTGATCAAAGGCTTGTTGGTCTCCATTGTTGTCTTGGCTGGTTTCCCATCAGTAAAGCTAAATTTCTTCAAAATATCAGCCACATATTTGTCTTAGCTGATGAAAATCCCATCTTTCATCTGTTTAACTTGAAGCCCCAAAAAGAAGGTGAGTTCCCCCATAGAACTCATCTGAAATCTATTATGCATGAGCTTCTCAAATTCTTCACACAGCACCTTCTTTGTAGACCCAAAAATGATATCATCTACATAAACTTGAACTAGTAGGATATCATTTTTGTCCTTCTTAATGAACAATGTTTTATCAATGGTTCCCCTGTTGAATCCATTAGATAACAAATACTAGGACAAGGTGTCATACCAAGTTCTTGGAGCCTGATGTAATCCATATAGTGCTTTCTCCACCTTATAAACCCTATCTGGATAATCAGGGTCTTCAAAACCAGGTGGTTGCATCACATAAACTTCTTCATCAATCTTTCCATACAAGAAAGCACTTTTCATATCCATCTAATACACTGGGAAGTTCTTGAATGAAGCATAAACCAAGAATAGTCTGATGGCCTCTATTCTTGCTATTGGAGCAAACACCTCATCATAATCAATGCCCTCTTCCTGAGTGTATCCCTGAGCCACCAATCTAGCTTTGTTTCTGATCACAATTCCTCTTTCATCTCTCTTGCATCTGAACACCCATTTTGTACCAATTGCCCTCTTCCCATTAGGCAAATCAACTAATGTCCAGACCTCTTGAAGCTTGAACTGCAGCAACTCCTCTTGCATAGCTTTAACCAAACTAGAATCTTGCATAGCTTTATGAGCATTCTTGGGTTCCACTTGTGACAGAAAACAAGCAAACTTACAATTTTGTAGATCCTTGTGGCTATTCCTCTGATGTAGTGATTGAGCAAATAATCCTTGATGAAGCAAAGCATTCAACCCCTTTGCTTTACTTCTGGTTTGAACAGCATATTTAACATCACCAATTATCTGCTCTTTTGGATGATTTTTATGTATCCTGGTTGTTGGAGTAGGACTAACAGGTATATGAGTCTCCATATTTGACAAATCAGCTCCAGCTCCACATACATCCACAATTTCATCATCAGTGTCTTCATACACTTCCTCTAATTCAGGAAACTCATCAGAAGAATCATCAAAGAAATTTCCATCTTTGTCAGCAGTAGAATACTTGGGAATAGCAGCAGAACCACTATGCTTAGCAGCAGAATGTTCTATACTACTGTTGGGCATAGCAGCAGAATGATTTGGCTTAGCAGCAGAATGGGAGATACTGCTGCTAGCTTTAGTTCCTTGGCTTCCTTGATTTGCTGACCTTTCATTCCTTACATCATCATCATTCTTGCCATCATTTGAAGGTTTATCACCACCTTCTGCATTATCCTTTGGTACTTCTTCATAAACAGCATCATCCTTTGAACTCTTGCCCTTTTTATCTTTTGCTATGAAAAGCTGATTAAGCTTCCATTTCTCAATCAAGACAAACTCCTTTGCAGATTCATCATCTTTAGCTTGTGTACCTGCATTAGGGTTAGCTTGTGTACCTGCAGACATGTTAGTTGTACCTGCAATCACTGGTTGATAATTCATACTCTTGGTTAGGGATTCAATATCAAACAACCATTCAGGTCCTTTTCCAGCAACACTAGGTGTGGTTTCACTAAACCTAACATGTAGGTTTTCTTCCACATGCTTTGTTCTTTGGTTAAATACCCTAAAAGCTTTTCTATTAGTTGAGTATCCAACAAAGAAACCTTTGTCTGCTTTCTCATCAAACTTGCCTAGTGAATCAATGGTATTTAAGATAGTAACAGGACACTTAAATGGTTTCAAGAAATCTATCATAGGTTACCTACCATGCAATAATTCATAAGGGGTCTTGTTATGAGGCTTCACTACCTTACTCCTATTTTGCACATAGCAAGCAGTGTTAACTGCTTTAGCCCAAAAAGTAGTGGGTAATTGTGACTCGGACAACATTGTCCTAGCAGCCTTAATTAATGTCCTATTCCTCCTCTCAGCCACACCATTTTGCTGAGGAGTTCTAGTCACACTAAACTGTCTTAAGATACCTTTTTCAACACAGAACTGATTCATCACATTATTCTTAAATTCAGTTCCATTGTCACATCTGATTATCTTAACTTTGTGATTAACTAGGTTTTCTACCCTTGTTATGAATGCCTTAAGAATGCTAGATGTCTCATCTTTAGTTCCTAAGAAGAAAACCCAAGTAAATCTGCTAAAATCATCAGTGACCACTAAGCAATACATCTTTTTATTCAAGCTTTTCACAAAAGTTGGACCAAACAGATCCATATGTAACATATGCAAGGGCTCAGAAATAGAGTTCACCACTTTGGACTTACAAGAAGCTCTGTGTTGCTTTCCCATCTGACAAGCAACACAGGTTTCAGGATTTTCAAAAACTTTTGAAGGTAAACCTCTAACAAGGTTGCCCTTAACCAATTTATTTATTATTTTGAAATTCAAATGGCCCAATCTTCTATGCCAAAGTTTGGATTCATCAATTGTGGCTTTGGCAAATAGACAAGTTAAATCTCTATTGGGAAGGATGTTCTTTATGTCCACACTGTATATATTGTCTTTTCTAGGGACTCTAAGTTGCACTAATTTATCATCAGGCAATTTGTAGTCGGGAGATACGACAAGACACTCAGTGTCTGTAAAAAGAACAAAATTCTTTTTGTCACACATTTGTGAGACACTAAAAAGGTTGAACTTAAGTCCATTGACCAAATACACTTTTTCAAAATCCAAGGTGCCTGTTCTAATAGTACATTTCCCAACAATTTTACCTCCTTTGGGGTCATTCCTAAAGGCAACATAGCCACCATCCAAAGCTTCAAAATTTTCCAAGTTGCTTTGGTCTCCAGTCATATGTGAAGAGCATCCACTATCAAAAATGCATTTATCCTTTAGCTCATTTCGTAGATTGCCCTGCACAAAAAGTAAGAGAATTAGTTTCTCTTTGGGACCCAAGCCATTACTGACTTGGATCTGCCTTGTGCATCAAAGTAATCATATTTCTTGAAGTCCATTGATGCACTGCTGTGTTTGGTTTTAGGATTCCAGACCCAGCAAGCTGAGGCCTTAACAACATAGAAATGAATGCCCACAAAAGTATCAGTAACCACTTTTGGCTTAGCAGCAGAATGAGAAGTACTGCTGCTAGCTTTAGCAGTAGAAAACTCCGTTTTCTTTGGAATGGGCCTTGGTGGTGCAACAGGAGAAATAGTCCTAGAAACACCATCTCTTAACAAAATCTCCCTAGCAACCATGTTTCTTTTACGGTATTGGTGAGTTTTTCTAGCAAAGTTCCTATGGTTCACCCTAGTATAATGGTTCCATACAGGTTTTGGAGCACTAGTTCTCTTAGTTATTGAATAATAACAATCTTCTTGCAAGTGCTCAAAACTACCACAACTGTGACATGCCTTCTTAACCAGTTCAAAGTCACTACCTAACTTGTGTGAGATCACCTGGTGCAAGTTTCTCTGGTTTCCTCTGGGCAAGTCACAAGTCTTCCTAGGATAATCTCTAGGTTTATCATCATACTCAGCCACTTTCCTAGAGATTCTACTTCCTAGCACAGGTTTTACAAATTCAACATTTTTAGCTTTAATTTCAGCTGTATTAACCTGTGTGACTTTTGGTTCAACAGTCCTAAAAATTTCTCTCTTATCAGTTTTGGGTGTTGAATTAGTCTCATCATCCTCACTATCTGACACCCAATCTTCAATGATCACTGTATCAGACTTCTTTTCTACCTTAGGTGTAATTGTTCTATCAGGTTTTTCATTACTTGACTCACCTACAGGTTTGGCTTCTACCTCAGTTAAGAATGACAATTCCTTTTTGGGAGGTGCAAAAGCACTTTTGACTGGGGGTGGTATTTCAGCATATCCTAAACCACTCCCTCTTCTAAGTATTTGACTTCCAATAGATTTATTGATAAGATCAGTTGCAAGCTGTTGTTTTTCAACTAGTATGACATGTTTTTCCTTACCAGCTAAAGCTTCATCCCTAACTCTTTCAGCTTCTTCAACTCTTTTATTAAGAACACTAATCTCAGCATCTTTCTTAATAATTTCTACTTCTAAACCATTAATCTTATCAACATACTCTACTTCATTTTGTTTAAGAAAATCAAGTTTTGCTTCTACTGATTTTAGGCCATATTCATAACCTAAATTATCAAGTTTTAACTTTTCTACTTCCATTCTTAAACTTTCATTCCTAGATTTTAATTCTTCAATAGTATCTAGGCATGATTTAAAAGAACAAGATGACTCATTGGATACCTCAGAGTCTGAACCAGAGGATGAAGAAGCATAGGCCATTAGAGCAAAATTGTGTCCCTTCTTTTCTTCTTCAGCCATGAAAGCAGCATTTGGTCCATCCTCTGCTTGATCACTCCAGTCATAGTCACCTAAGCCATCGCATGAAACCAGAGCAGCAGTAGTCTTGGTTTCTTCAATTGGAACTATCCTTGCAGGCTCTTTGTTCTTCTTTGGTGCTCTACACTCCCTAGCAAAGTGTCCCTTTCTCTGACAATTATAGCACTCAATTTTTGACTTATCAAACCCCACATTGGTTTGTCTGTACTTGAGTGCTCTACCAGTTTTCTTAAGAAATCTCCTTGCCCTCATAGTAAGCATGGCCATCTGCCATTTCAAGTCAAT
The DNA here is from genome assembly GCA_021014915.2 of Artemisia tridentata subsp. tridentata. Classification (NCBI taxonomy): domain Eukaryota; kingdom Viridiplantae; phylum Streptophyta; class Magnoliopsida; order Asterales; family Asteraceae; genus Artemisia; species Artemisia tridentata. Next base: position 246,581,527 of record CP139506.1, on the reverse strand, counting down.
CTCTTCTAGATCATCAGGGTCTATCTGCTCCAGATCCTGATCAGTAACAGTTGTGCTTGTAGTGAGATCAGCCAAAAATGCACATATAGCTGCATCACTGATGTTATCAGTATTTGAACTAGCAGCAGAAACAGGTGCCCCAACAGCAGAAACAACATGAGCAGCAGCAGAATGGTTGTCATGAGAGCTTCCAGATCCCTTGTTGTTAGAAGACATAAAAGCAAGGTTGCTTGAACTAGAAGATGAGCTGGATGTACCTTTGACTTCAGATTCATATACCTTTAAGTTGTTGTACAAATCATCCAAAGTCATTGTTTCAAAGTCTGTCTTGTTCCTCCAGACCACTGTGTGAGTATTCCATTCAGATGGTAAGCTCCTCAAAAACTTGAGATTGATGTCTTCTTGAAGAATTGAGACCTTCATAAGTTGTAATTGACTTACCAACCTTTGAAGTCTATCATAGGTAGCATCAATATTTTCTGAACTTGAAGCAGTAAATGTTTCAAATTGATGCTTGAGCAGATTCTTCCTAGACTTTTTGGTGGCCTCATTCCCACCAAATCTGAGTTCAACTGCATCCATCAACTCTTTAGCAGACTGAGTGTTACCAAAACTCAATTGATATTCATTCGGGATACCCATCAACAACATATTGTGAGTTTTGATTTCTAGCTTCCTTTGTGCCTTTTCCTCATTAGTTTTAATGGGTAAAGGTCTCCCATCAGCACCCTTAGCAGGAAGAGTGTCTCCATTCTGAATGACTTCCCACATGGAGAAATCAAGCATCTTCATGTATTGCTCAATTCTCATCTTCCAGAGTTCATATTCACCAGCCTTCAACATTGGTACCTTTGAAGCAGTCACCATATGAGTAGTATCGAAATCCATTGCTTATGAAGATGATGAACAGATCTGATTATATGAAATTCTTCTTGATAGCAGTCTCTAGATCACAAGCTCTGATACCACTTGTTGATCCCAGTTGAGCTTAATCGATCTTGTTAATTATCCTAGATGTGGATCTAAGATAATAGGTATAGAGACTGTTCTTGAACAATCTATTAATTACTATGCAGAATTTAGTAATTAATCTTAAGAAGAATTAACAATAACACACAGTAATTCTCTAAACCTTCACCTCAATATATTAATATGCGGTTACTCAAAAGTAACAGGGTTACAACGAACCTTGAAGTGAATACAATACTTAAACTAAAAAACAATCGTATCCTAGTCCTAACCCTAGATCCTCCTTTTATAGACATAAGGAGTCCTAGTCGGTTACAAAACTTTCTATACAAGAATAATATCTATTCGTATCTTTACCATAAACAAACTATACATATCTAATAAGCAGCAGTATCATTACTCTAGCAGCAGAATCCTCTTAGGCTAGCAGTAGAAAGTATGTTTAGCAGAAGAAAAATCTTTCGTAGCAGTAGTATATATATGCGTAGCAGTAGAATAATTATGCGTAGCAGCAGAATTATATTTAGTATATTTCTATTAGAACCATGAGCAGCAGAATAACATTCATAGCAGCAGCATCTTCAAAGTAGCAGCAGCTTCTTTTAAACCCAACATTTAGTTCCCCCATCATACTCATTTCAAACTCGTCATGCATAATTTTTGAGAAATCGTCGCATAACTCTTGACAAGTTGAGCCGAATATAATGTCATCCACATATATCTGGACGATGATAATATGTGATCCCTTTTTCTTGGTGAAGAGAGTATTGTCTACTAGGCCCATGGTATACTTATGGTTTACTAGGAAAGTCTTAAGTCGATCATACCAAGCTTTTGGTGCTTGCTTAAGTCCGTATAATGCTTTCTTAAGTTTGTAGACATGATTAGGTTTTTCAAAATCGGCAAAGCCGGGAGGTTGCGCTACATATACTTCTTCATTTATGAAACCATTTAGAAATGCACTTTTTACATCCATTTGAAATAGTTTGAAGTCATATGCACATGCATATGCAAGTAATATCCTAATAGACTCAAGTCTAGCTACGGGTGCAAAAGTCTCATCATAATCTATACACTCTTGTTGATTATAGCCTTGTGCTACTAACCTAGCTTTGTTTCTAGACACAATGCCATTTTCATCCATTTTATTTCTAAAAACCCATTTTGTACCTATTATGGTTTGATTTTTAGGTTGTGGAACTAATGTCCAAACGTCATTCCTAACAAATTGATTTAATTCTTCTTGCATCGCAATGACCCAAGATTCATCTTTTATGGCTTCATTGACATTTTTAGGTTCTATTGTTGAAACAAAACAAAAGAAATTACTTTCATTTTGAGCTTTAGACCTTAATGTTCTTTCGTTGAGTTTTCCTATGACGTTTTCTAATGGATGACTTTTTGTTTCTTTGATGTTGACTAAATCTCTTTTTACTGGTTCATCTTCTTTATCATTTTCAACATTTTCCTGATTTTCAACCATTTGGTTTTCGACTAAGTCATCATCTACCAAAGGTGATGTCTTAGAGGGAGGAGGACTTTCATCGAACGTTACATTCAATGATTCCTCGACTCTTGAGGTTTCTTTGTTCAAAACTATGTATGCTTTACTAGTTTGTGAGTATCCTAGAAATACACCTTCATACGACTTTGGGTCGAATTTGGTGAGATAATCCTTTGTGTTTAAAATGAAGCACTTGCTTCCAAACACTCTAAAGTATCCTAAAGTAGGCTTTTTGCCTCTGTATAACTCATATGGAGTCTTTCCCAAGAATGGTCTAATTAGAACTCGGTTTAGAATATATGTAGATGTATCTACAGCGTGACACCAAAACTTTTGAGGTATGTTTTGTTCATTTAACATGGTTCTACTCATTTCTTGAATTGTCCTATTTTTGCGTTCAACCACACCGTTAGATTGAGGGGTTCGAGGAGCCGAGAAATTATGAGTTATGCCATTGGCATCACAAAAAGCTCCGAATTGGAATTCGTTGTCAAATTCACGACCATGGTCAGTTCTAATTGATACTATGTTACTTCCTATTTGATTTTGAATTTTCTTACTTAAGATTTCAAATTTATCAAATGCTTCGTTTTTAGTTTTTAGAAACTTAGTCCATGTATACCTAGAGTAGTCATCTACTATTACCAAAGTATAGAAGTTTCCCCCATAACTTTGTATAGCGGATGGACCAAACAAATCCATGTGTAATAATTCTAGACACCTAGATGTAGACACCATGTTTTTAGCCTTATGGCTATTATGAACTTGTTTTCCTATTTTGCAAGCATCACAAAAGTGTTGGTCATATTTCAACTTGGGCAGGTTCCTAACGAGTTCCTTAGATGATAAGGATTGAATTAACCTCATATTGGCGTGACCTAAGCGTCGATGCCATAGAGTTAAGTTTTCGTCCAAGGAGGTAAGACAAAGCTTGTCTTTAGGTATTTTGTCGAGTTTCATCACGTAAACGTTATTCTTCAAAACACCTTTTCCTACAATTATGCCATCCTTAAGTATTTTACTTCCATTTTCACTGAAAAGGACGTTATACTTTTTGCGGCATAATTGACTAATACTAAGCAAGTTAAATCCTAAGTTATCTACATGAGCAACATCATCAATAGTGAGAGAGTCATGAGAAATCGTACCTTTTCCGATGATTTTACTTTTAAGCTTGCTACCGAATGTGACATTACCTCCGTCATACACTTGGTAGTCTGAGAAAAGGCTTTTGTTTCCCGTCATGTGCCTTGAGCACCCACTATCTTTGATCCATTCATCAGGTTCTAGTTCAACTTTTAAGCATACATAAGTTCAAGAAAAACTCAAGCGTTTGGTCCCCAATATCTCATGGGTCCGTTTGGGTTAAGCATAACATTATCATGATTCATGTATGGAAATGGTGGAAAAATGTTCCATGGCATGAAGTTGGGACCTTGAAAGTTTCTAGACATGTTTTGGTTCCAATTTCTTTGATAATGATGTTGCGAGTTAAAGTTACTCTTTGGAAAAGGGTGTTTGGGAAAACTAGTTTTGGGTGCCTGTTGAACCGTTTTAACTCTATATTCATTTCTAACTTGACCTTTTCCTATAGACACTGATGGTTTTTCTTTATTATCAGTAGCACTAGTACTAGGTTTTCTAGTGACTCTAACGAATTCAGTACGGTCAGTTTTTAGAACCTTCTGTTCACAACCTGTACCGGCGGATCCTTTTGGCACAACTGGCGGATCCAAAACTTTGGATCCGTCGGATCCGTCAGCTTCTGACTTAGTTGGAACAGTTTCTTTTTCTTTCACTATTTGTTTCTCAAACTCAACTAAGCTTCCTAGTTTCATAAATCCTAGTCCGGTTTTATCATTAGGTAGTTTTTGTATCTTCATTATCTCATCTGCACAACTTATGTTTTTATCAAACTTTCTAAACTTAGAATTTTGTTTAATGAGTTCTTCCTATGTTGACTTAAGTGTTTCTAGTTCTAACAAAAGCTCCTGACATGACACACATGTTTCTTTAACACTTTTACCCTTTTCAATTCTTATCTCCTTTTCTTTTAACCAACGAACTTCGTTTTCTAAAAGTGTTGTTTTGGTTTTTAAGAATTTATTCTTGTTTATTATTTTAAGGGTAATTTCACACAGTTTGTTATATTCTATTTCTAAAGATTCATCATCTATAGAAGAGTATGATGAGTCAGAATGTACCTCTTCTGTGTCGTGAGCCATGAGAGCAATTTTGTCGTTCTTAGGCTCATCATTATCTCCTTCACTATCACTCCAAGCTCCACTGACAAAGGCTCTTTGAGATTTGTTCTTTGGAGGCTTTGGACATTCACCTATCAAGTGACTAGAGTCTCCACACCTATAACACTTCCTATCTATCCTTCCTTTTCTATCATGAGAGGATTTCTTTTCTTCACGAGGTGGTCTAACGAACTTTCCTCGTCTCCTGAAGAATTTCTTGAAATCTCTTACCGCCATGGCATATTCTTCATCTTCACTACTAGAACATGACTCTTCATCACTTGACTCTACTTTAGCTTTCAAGGCAATGGACTTCATTTTCTCCTTCTTGCCTTTAACTATTTCTGAGTCTTTTTCCATCGCCATTTCGTGAACTTTGAGGTTTCCTATGAGCTCATCCAGTGTCATACTTGAAAGATCCTTAGATTCTTCAATAGCTGTCACCTTTGCTCTCCACTTCGGATGGAGTGCTCTTAGAAATTTCCTGACAAAATTCTTACTAGAAAAAGATTCATTAAGTGCTTTAAGAGATGTAATGATAGTATTAAACCTAGAAAAAGAACTATCAATTGTCTCATCTTCAGAAATAACAAATTGTTCATATTGTTGAACAAGAAGATCAATTTTGTTATCTTTGACTTGTGAGTTCCCTTGATGAGTGATGATTAGTGATTGCCAAATATCTTTAGCCGTTTTACACATGAAAACTCTTTCATATTCCTTTTTAGGTAAGGCATTGTAAAGCATCATTTTGGCTTCATTGTTTTTGGCAATCAACCTCTTTTGTTCATCACTATGAAGAATAAAAGAGTTACCTATATCCAGACCACCTGAAATATCACTACTTATGGGTTTGTAATCACCCTCTACAATAATATACCACAGATCTATGTCCTTTGACTTCACATATGTTTCAAAGTGATTTTTCCAATATATGAAACAATTTGGTTCAAATAGTGGTGGTCTTTGCATAGATTGCCCTTCTTTAAAGTTTTCAAAATCCATGATCGTTTCAAGTTTTTAAAATACAATATATTTTCAAAATCTTGAGTAACACCGCTCTGGTACCAATTGTGGAAAACTAGAAGGGGGTTGAATAGTTTTACCGTTTAAAATTAATTCGCTTTGTTACTTATCGTGATTTCAAAGTCAAGTAAACAATCAAGCACACAAACAATTTGATATAAGTAAATAAGTAAAGAGAGGAAAGATCAAACCACACAACACAGTCGTTTATAGTGGTTCGGCTACAAGGACTCTCTTCCTTGCCCTACTCCACTCCTCGAGCCTCTAACTCGAGAGTTTATCTTCACTAAGAAACAAGCTCCCTTCTAGGAGGAGAAAACCTTTACACGTCGCTTAATCTTTTTCCGGTACTAAGCTAAACACCGAGTTCTTTACAAGGGTACAACCACTCCCGTTTAGTTCTTTACAAGGGTACAACCACTCCCGTTCACTCTATGTGTTTTGAGGACTAAAGCACTAACCGAACTCTACTGTATGAATGATACTAACTATGATGTGTGACTAATACAAGAACACACAGACTCTATGTTAGAAGGAAGATAACAGACTGTTACTCCTTATATGTTGAGATCTTCTTTGCTACAAAAGGAAAGATCTATGAAATGTTAGTAAGCTAAGGGTTAGTGATATGCAAATGAATGAGTATGTATTTTAAGCTGTATGAGTGATAAAATGGCCAAATGATCAGCTTGCTATTTATAGGAAAAGCTGATCAACAGGTGGCGGATCTAGCGGATCCCTAAATATGGATCCGTCCGTGTATCCAATTGCATCCGCCGTGTCAGGCCAACTAAGAGATCTTCAAATCTTTCCAAATCTTGCCATATCTTTCCATATCTTCAAATGTCAACTCTTTGGCTTGAAGATCTAAACAAAATATCACAAAATCTTACCAAGATTGTGTACATGATGCATGCCATGATGTCATCCTAATATTTAACTAATAAAGTTTCCATTTTAAGAAATAAACATGTAAACTTGTATATGTTATTCCTAGTGTACTTTGTAATGTAAAATGTGTTTGTAAAATGCTTATCACTATAAATGTAAAAGAATTAATCTTATTTATGCTTTGCTTAAAGATAACCTTTGTATTTGTCATTAACAAAACTAAGCAAAGATCGTAAAATATAAAAAACGTTTTTAGGACAATATTTGTATTAACAACTTGAACTAAATTGATTACTATTTTGAACTTTTGTTTCACTACTTATGCTAGTGAGAAATTAATCATATTTGATTAAATTGACTATTCGTTTATGAACACTATCATTTGTACCTTTGACTATTTTAACCTTGTTGGACTTGATTTTGAACCAGTTAACTTATCTTAAACCTTTGACTTGATTTTAAACCCTTTAACTATTTTGAACTCTTTTGACTTGTCTTGACCTTATAACTTGTTTTGAACTCTTAAACTTGATTTGAACCTTTAAACTTGACTTTGAACTCTTAAACTTGATTTGGACCCTTAAACTCAAAACGTTTATACTTCTGTGCAACGCTATACTTTTTATACTTTTTGGACATGATGTGTGGCTTTATTACGATATGTACCTTAATGTGTAAACTTGTTTTTGTATACTTCAACGTGTATTCTTTAGCAACTGTTTAACTCCTGGATGGAGCCGATGGAGAGGTATTGATAGTACTATCGGGTTGACGCCCCCACCCTTGTGTCCCTTATTCTTGACCTTGGGTGAATATAATCCGGTATTCTTGTGCAACGTGTAAACTTATGTAGACTTGTCATGAGGTTTAGTTGGCTGTTATTCTTTATATTAAGTTCTTGCATATATCGTGTACACATATGTCCTTCTCACAACGTTTTCAACATTTACTCATACTATATTTTAGCAGTGGGTTGTGAACACATAGGTTACAAGTCTTGTATGGGCGGGACTTGCAACTGAATGGATTGACAACGCCTTTGCCTTGTGGACTATTCTCAAAGACCAAAAACTTAGACTCTCTCTTAAAAGTTTTCATGTTATATAAAACTTGTGTACTCACCAACTATTTTCATAGTTGACCCGTTTTCTCTCATGCATTTCAGGTGATCGTCAATAAGTGTTTTCATAAAGGTCATTAGAAGTCTTCACATGTCATCGCTGTTGTCGTCATATTACAAGATTTTTTCTTTTGGAAAACTAAGTGTAACACCCCCAAAATGTGGTATTGCAGAAGCATTCGGGTCCTGGGGTGCTACGAAATCAATATACATCGCAAAAGAGATATAGTACAATACCATAATTTAAGATTTAAAGAAACAGTACATTAATACAACATTGTTTTAGCCAACAACGGCCTTTGAACATTTAAGTTTGTTTCCAAAAGATAACATTTTATTTCATCCAACTAGACATGATAGATGAAGACTCCTTAATGCTAATGTCTTCGTAAAATACACTTACTGGCGATCACCTGAAATGCATGAGAAAAACGGGTCAACTATGAAAATAGTTGGTGAGTATACAGGTTTTATTCAAAAGAAGTCCAAGGTTTTTGAGAAAAGTCCTTATGGTAGAGGTAGTGTCAAACCATTCAGTTACCTGTCCTGCCCATACAAGACTTGTAACCTATGGTTTCACAACCATTATATAGAAAATTGTACGTCTTATAGTCAAACACACATGCTCATTAGGTTCACATTAAAGGACTAGGTATATAATAATGTATGCGGCAAAGCCCCTAAAATAAATAATATGCATTCCGTAGACAGGGGAATGAGAAGTTGGCCGAACTCTAATAGCGCTATCCATACTACCTACTGCTCCGCACAAGGGAGCCGTACGAATGGTACATCTAAATTGGAGTGCGAACGGCAAACCAATCGGGGACTAACAATGCGAATGTACGAATAGTACATCATAACAACTATTATATACTAATTTATTCAAGCCTGCTCCGTAGACAAGGGAGACTAAAATTTAAGTGCGTACGGCACGTCAACAGTTCAAACAAGTCATAAGCTCAAATAATATTTTAAGGTTCAAAGTCAATGTTCAAAGAGTTCAGGTAAAAATATATGTCATAAATTCAAATAAAAATTTAAGTCATGCATTCCACCCCAAACAAGTAAAGCGGTAAAAGTGGGGGCTGTGAATACTCACCTTAGCTTGTAGCAACGCAAAATATCACAATGGTCACAACACAACGATATCGAAGGTACAGGCACAACGGTGCCGGATTGGCACAACCTAATATATATATTTATCTCAGAATACGCCTTGTTGGGAATTAAATATTCAAGATGTTTAATATCGGATTCTACTCTAAGTATAATTCTGCTGATAGTGCAAAACGGTTTCTGCTGATGATGTTGATTCTGCTGATAGAGCATTTCACTCTGCTGATAGGCTTAACAACTCTGCTGATGATTCTGCTGATAGCGATAGATTGTTCCTGCTGATAATGAACAACTCTGCTGATGGAAGGATAAGATCGAAAAGATATTTATTGTATTTTGGTCAACAATATACGGTAGATAATATCTTTCTCCATGTGCTTAGTTAACAAGTTGTATACATAGATACATGTTGTATCTGATGTACTGACACTCAATAGGATAAGTTAACCAAGTAAGTCGGTCAAGACTTTAAGCAATTTGTAAAGATCTTTTGACTATAAAAGAGATTTTAGACTAGTGATATTAAGTGTGTGTGTGAAAAATAAAGAAGTATTAAGAATTAGTCCATGCATACGTTAGAACATGCATAACTGTTAGAACAAACACAAATATATCACAAGTGATAGAAACAAAAGATTCAAGGTTGTAACCCTAGTGATATTTCAAGGTCACTCGTATTATTATCTTTAATAATATTGAATCGTTTGGTGATAATCTTTATGTGTTCATTGCTAACTAACAAACATAACAATTCCATTTCCATAACATACACAACCTTCTAAGTTTGGTTGAGTGAATTCCGCGCACTTAATCATTTTAACACAACATATCATACACACAAAGTTAGAAGGTTTAACCACCTTAATCGTGTGTCAAGTCATCCTAGCAAGTGGTATCAGAGCTCAGGTTTGATATTGTTGTTTTTAGAAGAAACAAGAAATGGATGTTCAAGATGTTCAAACAAATGTTGCTGCAAAGTTGCCCATGATCAAACCCAATGAGTTTGAGTTATGGAGGATGAGAGTTGAGCAATATTTCATGGTTCAAGATTATGCTCTTTGGGACATAATTCAGTATGGTGATTCCTTCACTTTAGGCTATTCAGATGTTCTTGTTGAAGGGAAGACAGTAAGAAAAAGGAATACTGGACCAGTCTCCAATGATGAAAAGATACAAAAGAGAAATGATCAGAAAGCACGAAACTTGTTGCTTATGACCATTCCTGGTGAGCAAATGCTATCTTTTAACAAATATCTTGATGCAAAAACTCTTTTTGAAGAGATTTGTGCATGGTTTGGTGGTAATGAAACTACCAAAAAGACACAGAAGACTTTACTAAAGCACCAATTTGAAAACTTTACTGCTTTTAGTAATGAGTCTCTTGACAAACTATTTTCAAGACTACACAAGCTTGTTAATCAGTTAGCTGTGTTGGGTGTTGAGACTGAGAGGGAAGATCTCAACATGAAGTTCTTGAAAAGTCTACCTAGTGAATTCCATACTCATGTTATTGTCTGGATGAACAAGCCAGAAATTGAAACAATGAAGCTCAATGATTTGTTCAACAACTTCAAAATTGTTGAACAAAGTCTAAAGAGAGGTGGAAATTATGGTACTAGTTCTGGGAATGTTGCACTCCTATCAGTTCCTAGTGTTAGTCATACAGAAGAGGTAGATGAAGTTGAAAGTGTTTCTAATGTTACTTATGGTGGTTCTTCTACTAGTGTACAAAAGGATATTGCTGGACTTAGTGATCCAACATTTTATGCCTTTATAACTAGTCAAGCTAGTGGTTCTCCTTTAAATCATGAAGACCTTGAGCAGGTTGATGGTGATGATTTGGAAGAGATGGATATTAAGTGGCAAGTTGCTTTACTTAGCATGAGGGCTAAGAAGTTTTGGCAGAAAACTGGAAAGCAAATTACCATAAATGGTAATGATACTGCTGGGTTCGATAAGAAGAAAGTAGAATGTTTTAACTGTCATAGGTTGGGACATTTTGCTAAAGAATGTAGAAGCCCAAGGAAGCAGGATAATAGGAACACTTGGTATAAACAAGAGAGGAATAAGGAAGTACTGGTGGAAGAGCCGAAGGCTATGCTGGCTATTGATGGTATTGGATATGATTGGAGCTCTATGGCTACTGAAGAAGATGCACCACCAAATGCTGCTCTTATGGCCACTGAATTTGCTCTAATGGCTTCTTCTGATTCAGAGGTAGATACTATTCCTACTTGTACTAATTCATGTCCTAATCTTAAAAATTATGAAGACATTAAAAAGAGATTTGATGCTTTTAGAGAAGAGTTAATTGATGCCCTTCATAATTTAGCTAATCACAAGAGGTGTGTAGGAGTTCTAGAAAAACAGATTCTTCATTATAAAAAGAATGAATCTACGTTTACTGATGACTTAAATGCTTTAAAAAGAGGAATAGCATTTAGAGATGAACTACTTAATGATCAAAGTAGACAGTTATCTAAAGTCAAAACTGAAAAAGAAAATGTTAAGGTAACTATAGATACTCTAGCACATGCCTCGGAAGGAATGAATAAGATTTGGGAAGCTCAGGTAATTGATAAAGCTAATTCAGGTGTAGGTTACAAAACTGTTCCTCCACCATATAGAGGTGTTCCTTCACCTCCAGGTGTTGACCTAGCACATACAGGCTTAGCTGAGTTCCAAGAACCAATCATGGAATATGGTTCTAAGACTAGTAAGAGTCTTAAGGTAGCAAAGATAAGTAAAAGTTTAGATAAAACTTTACATTATCAGGACAAGGTGTCCTTTGCTAAGAAAGGAGATGCTATAGTTGTTGAAAATTGTACAACTGATAGTGATGATGAAGAACAACAGGTTATGTCTAAACCTGAAGTGGTTAAGAAAGTAGGAACAAGTGTTCCTAAGGTAGTCAAACACAATACTGATAGGCCTCATACAAACATTAAGCATGTTAGGCAACCAGTTAGATATTGTGAACAATACAGAACCACCAACAAGCCCAGAGGTAACCAAAGGAATTGGAACAACCTCAAGTCTAACCAATTAGGTGATGACTTTGCTTTTTATAATAAAGCTTGTTATACATGTGGTAGTTTTGACCATCTTGCAGCTTTCTGCAACCAATGGGTATCTGGGTATGAAAACCATAGAGTGAATCTCAAAAGGCAAACACCTAAATCTCACTTTCACTCTAGTTCTAAGAAATCAAACCCCAGAGTAGTCAAAAGCAAGTCTATCTCAAAATCTGATTCTGCTGATAGACCAAATGATCCTGCTGATAGCAAATTTTATTCTGCTGCTCGACCATTTATGACTATTAACCCAAAATCAACAGCTAAGGGTGCAAAACCTTTTATCAAACATGCACCTACAACTGTTCTAAGTCCCATTCAATCAAAATCAGTGGTCCATAAACAAATTTGGAAACCAAAGGGTAGAACTACAAAGTTAGCAGATTCTGCTGATAAGTGTGTGGTTCACTCTGCTGATAAGAGAAAAAGGGCAAATGCTGTTAAGGCCTCAGCATGTTGGATTCATAAATCCAATGTTGCATCAACTATTCTTAAAAGATTCAATTACATTGATGCAAGAGGCAGATCCAAGTCAGTAATGGCTTGGATCCCCAAAAGAAACTAACACTCTTATTTGTGTGCAGGGACATTCAAATGATCAGGAAGAGGATCAAGGATACTCAGATAGTGGATGTTCAAGGCACATGACAGGCAACATGTCTTATCTCTCAGATTTTGAAGCTTTCAATGGAGGATATGTTACCTTTGGAGGGGGTTTCGTGGGAAAATTTCTGGTAAAGGTACAATCAAAACCGGAAATTTAGATTTTGAAGATGTGTACTATGTAAAAGAGCTAAATTATAATCTTTTTAGTGTTTCACAAATGTGTGACAAAAAGAATAATGTTCTTTTCTGTGAGACTGAATGTCTTGTACTTTCTCCTGATTTTAAGATGCCTGATGAAAGTCAAGTACTTCTTAGAATTCCTAGAAAGGGCAATATGTACAGTGTAGACATGAAGAATATTATTCCTAAAAAGAATTTAACTTGTCTTGTTGCAAAGGCCACATTGGAAGAATCAATGAAATGGCATAGAAGGCTTGGTCATATTAACTTCAAAACCATAAATAAAATTGTTAAGAATGGTTTGGTAAGAGGTTTACCTCACAAAAGATTTGAAAATGATCAAACATGCATTGCTTGTCTAAAAGGCAAACAACACAAAGCCACTTGTAAGCCCAAAATTTTTAACTCTATCAATCAGTCTTTGTTTATGCTTCATATGGACTTATTTGGACCTGTTTCAGTGATGAGCATAATGCATAAGAGATATTGTCTAGTTATTACTGATGACTATAGTAGATTTACATGGGTTTTCTTTTTAGCCACTAAGGATGAAACATCAAGCATCCTTAAGGACTTCATTACTCAGATAGAAAACCAAGTAAGCAAGAAAGTGAAAGTCATTAGAAGTGATAATGGGACAGAGTTTAAGAATAGAGTTATGGATGATTTCTGCAAAGAAAAAGGTATTAAGAGAGAATTTAGTGTTGCTAGAACACCACAACAGAATGGTGTAGCTGAAAGAAAGAATAGAACACTAATTGAAGCTGCTAGAACAATGTTAGCTGATTCTAAGCTACCAATAAACTTTTGGGCAGAGGCAGTCAACACTGCTTGTTATGTTCAAAATAGAGTTTTAGTTGTGCAGCCTCACAATAAGACATCATATGAACTTTTTAATGGTAGAACTCCTGCAATAGGATTTCTTAGACCTTTTGGATGTCATGTGACAATTCTCAATACCTTAGACCATTTAGGAAAATTCGATGGTAAGGCAGATGAAGGTTTCTTTGTTGGTTATTCTCTTAATAGCAAAGCTTTTAGAGTTTACAACACAAGAAAAGAAATAGTAGAAGAAAATCTACATGTGGAGTTTTTAGAAAACAAATCCAATGTAGAAGGTCAAGGACCAAAATGGCTATTTGATCTGGAATATCTAACAAATTCAATGAATTATGTGCCTTTTGTTGCAGAAACTAATGATTTTGCAGGTTCAAATACAACAAATGAGGCAGAGTTAGAGAAAGATCATGATTATGTGATAATGCCAATATGGTCAAGTAAAATTGTGGAATCAACTTCGACAACTGATGAACCTTCTTCTAGCAAAGCTAAAGAAAGTGTTGAAGATGAAAGTAAAGAGTATGGAACTCAGGAACAACAAAGTGTTTCTGCTGGTAGTATTTTTGTTGCTGCTGGTAGTGTATCTGTTTCTGCTAATGACTCTGCTGATAAGCTTACTGATTCTACTGTTTGGCCAAATGACTCTGCTGCTGGCCCTTCAGAAACAAAAGAGGCAGAATTCTCAGATAATGAGGTGGATTACAACAATCTTCCATCAAATTATCAAGTTCCTACTACACCACAATCAAGAATTCACAAAGTTCATTCCCTGGATCATGTGATTGGAGATATACAGTCAGGTGTGAAGACAAGACAACAATTGAAGTCTTCAGACCAACAAGGGCTTCTTGATGCCCTTTATGCTTCAAAACAACATGAGCTCTTAAACTCTTGTTTGTTTGTATGTTTTCTCTCACAAGCTGAACCAAAGAATATTCTTACAGCCCTAGATGATACAAGCTGGTTAGAGGCTATGCAAGAAGAGCTTCTTCAGTTCAAGATTCAAAAGGTTTGGGTGCTAGTTGATTTACCTACAGGTGTGAAGGTAATTGGCACTATATGGGTTTTTAAGAACAAAAGGGATGAAAGAGGAATTGTGATCAAGAACAAAGCTAGATTAGTAGCACAAGGGTACACACAAGAAGAAGGGATAGATTATGATGAAGTTTATGCTCCAGTAGCAAGGATTGGGGCAATTAGGCTGTTTCTAGCTTATGCTTCATTTTTAGGCTTCACAGTCTACCAAATGGATGTCAAGAGTGCATTTTTATATGGTGAAATTGGAGAAGAGGTATATGTTTCACAACCTCCTGGCTTCATTGATCCATTACATCCAAACAAAGTGTACAGAGTAGTGAAAGCTCTCTATGGCCTTCATCAGGCACCAAGAGCTTGGTATGCAACACTAGCTTCCTACTTATTAGAAAATGGATTTCAAAGAGGAAAGATTGATCAGACACTTTTCATCAAACAGCACAAGAAGGATCTTCTGTTAGTGCAGGTGTATGTGGATGAAATTATCTTTGGATCTACTAGGAAAGAAATGTGTTTAGAGTTTGAGAAGCTTATGAAAGATAAGTTTCAGATGAGTTCTATGGGAGAACTTACATTCTTTTTGGGTTTGCAAGTTAAGCAATCATCTGAAGGCATATTTATTAGTCAAGACAAATATGTTGCAGAGATACTTAGAAAATTTCAATTTGCTGATTCAAAAATAGCAAGCACACCAATGGATTCTGAGAAGCACCTTCTGAAAGATGAAGATGGAGAGAATGTAGATGTACACAATTACAGATCTATGATAGGCTCTTTGATGTATCTTACATCATCTAGACCTGATATCATGTTTCCTGTTTGTGTTTGTGCAAGATTTCAAGTTACTCCAAAGGTTTCTCATTTAACTGCAGTCAAGAGAATTTTTAGATATCTCAAGGGTCAACCAAGGTTGGGTCTATGGTATTCAAAGGAATCTCCTTTTGACTTGGTAGCATATTCGGATAGTGATTATGCTGGTGCTAGCTTGGACAGAAAGCCAACAACTGGAGGATGTCAATTCCTTGGGTGTAGACTTGTCTCATGGCAGTGTAAAAAGCAAACAAGTGTGGCAAATTCAACAACTGAAGCTGAATACATAGCTGCTGCAAGTTGCTCTAGTCAAGTTCTATGGCTTCAAAACCAACTCCTTGATTATGGGTACAATTTCTTAAACACTGTTATTCATATTGATAATAGTAGTACAATTTGTATTATTAAAAATCCAGTGCAACATTCTAAAACAAAACACATTGAAATTAGACATCACTTTATAAGAGACTGCAATGAGAAAAGATTAATTCAAGTTCTTAAAATTGCTTCAGAACATAATTTTGCAGATCTGCTAACAAAAGCTTTTGATGTTTCAAGGTTTCAGTACTTGGTAGCAAGTATTGGAATGCTTAATCTTTAAATTTTTTCAAATAATGTGTTTATGTAAATAAATTTTTGTTGTTGCTACTGATTCATAATGTACTGCTAATATATCATAAGGTACTGCTAAAGCACACAAGGTGCTGCTAGTACAAAATTAAAATTGTGTTATTCATATAGTTGGTTTTATATGATTATACTAATGCAAGACAAGTACTTTGTACATTGTTCTTTTGGTTTTAGTCTAACAATTTCAGGTATGAATATATAAACACAAAGGATGTTTCAAGTGAAATGGAAATAGCAGGATTGAGATATTAGCTGCTGACCATAATAGGTTTATGATGGACTGAGTTTGGGACTTTAAAGCTCCTTAAAACTTCTTTCTTGAAATCTAGTTATGATATTTCACATTGAATTGATGACTTAGTTGATCAGATAGTAACTGATACAACTCACTTTCTATCATTTTATACTTTTAAGTATAATGTGCAAGTCTGAGGACATCTGATAGAAAGAACAGCGAGCAAAAGTGAATCTAACACTTGTGTTAGAGGTAACAAATGCCACGAGCTGGAAACCCTGTCAAGAAAATCTTTTGAATAGATTTATCTTTACACAGGCAGTTATTTATAACTGAAAAATATTGGTTCTCACACAACCAGAGGTTGCTTTAAACCGAAATTATGATTGAGTGTCTGTTATACACTTAGTCCTTTCAAAATGGTTGGAAGCAGTATGATTTTTCAATTCTAAAATCATGAACATACTGCTAAGGCAAAAGTTTCTTAAAAAGGATTTTTCAAGGGACTCACAAAAACCATCCATTGATGGACCAAGAGTCAAATGTCCAATGAATCACCTCTCATAGGAGTTAACACACCTAGAAGTGATGAGGGCAGTAACTTAAACTCTTAAGGAATTGATGGCTTCATGTACAATATTGTCTGACAACAAGTTCACATTGATAGATCAGTCAAAGGTACATAGTGAGATCTTCCAAACAAGGGGAGGATGAAACAAAAGTTATTTGCTTCAGGGGAGGTAACAATCTCAGGGGAGGAAATAATGGCCCAGAAAAGGAAGATAATACAATATATGGAAGGAGAAGACAAGAGCATACAAGATGATGAGGAGGTTGAAAAAGACAAGAACATTCCAAAGGAGAAAGTTCTATCTAGATCAAACGAAGAAAGGTTTCAATTTCACTTCAAAGACATGCTGGTTAGATGATTTCACTTGTTGAAACAAGCATCCAAGATACACAGCATCATTGCCTCTTATAATTCCTCCATCCAAGGAAATTGCACCATCTTTTAGTCCAAGATAGGTTCAATATGTTTTAATATTGCTAAAGTCAAAGAAGAGCAAAGTAGATGAATTACTGAGAAGATATTCAATCTTGAAGAACATAAGTGTTTGAAAGATCTTCAATCCAAGATTTAATTCAGAAACATGTTTGAAAGGATTCACATGTTTAGGGGAGGATTGTTGGGAATTAAATATTCAAGATGTTTAATATCGGATTCTACTCTAAGTATAATTCTGCTGATAGTGCAAAACGGTTTCTGCTGATGATGTTGATTCTGCTGATAGAGCATTTCACTCTTCTGATAGGCTTAACAACTCTGCTGATGATTCTGCTGATAGCGATAGATTGTTCCTGCTGATAATGAACAACTCTGCTGATGGAAGGATAAGATCGAAAAGATATTTATTGTATTTTGGTCAACAATATACGGTAGATAATATCTTTCTCCATGTGCTTAGTTAACAAGTTGTATACATAGATACATGTTGTATCTGATGTACTGACACTCAATAGGATAAGTTAACCAAGTAAGTCGGTCAAGACTTTAAGCAATTTGTAAAGATCTTTTGACTATAAAAGAGATTTTAGACTAGTGATATTAAGTGTGTGTGTGAAAAATAAAGAAGTATTAAGAATTAGTCCATGCATACGTTAGAACATGCATAACTGTTAGAAAAAACACAAATATATCACAAGTGATAGAAACAAAAGATTCAAGGTTGTAACCCTAGTGATATTTCAAGGTCACTCGTATTATTATCTTTAATAATATTGAATCGTTTGGTGATAATCTTTATGTGTTCATTGCTAACTAACAAACATAACAATTCCATTTCCATAACATACGCAACCTTCTAAGTTTGGTTGAGTGAATTCCGCGCACTTAATCATTTTAACACAACATATCATACACACAAAGTTAGAAGGTTTAACCACCTTAATCGTGTGTCAAGTCATCCTAGCACGCCTCGAAAAATAAAGAGTTTTGAAAGGACAAGAGTTTTAGTTTTCGTGGATTACTCGTATCAAAGTTTGTAAAAAGTTTAATGTTAACGTTTCGTGTGGTGGTAAGAAAACGTAGACTCAAGAATACTCACGCCAAAAAGGAATAGAAAATAGACACAGTCGAGACAAGTACGCACGAGAACTTGAGTCGAGAAAGGGATGACAAAAGAAGTCAAGGAAAAATAGTGACAAGGAAAACGTCAATAAAAGTAAGTTGATTAGCAAGTTTTGGTATTTACCCCATAATCCCCAATAGTTTGAAAATAATCAATAAAGTTTTGGAAAGGTAATTTAGGTTTTAAAAAGAAACTTAAATTAGTATCTTACATGGTAAATATTTTTCATGTTACTAAAACTACAAGTTTCGATTATTGTCGGGTTTTATAAGATAAAAGTTTTTTTTTTTTTTTTTTTTTTTTTTTTTTTTTTCGATATCCATGTATAGGTTTAGAGAGTTTTATAAAGTTTGACATAACGCGTTCATTTATATAATTTTTCACAAGTCGTCGTGACTTTAATGAAATCAATTTTTCTCAAACAATATCTCCTGATAATTTTATACTAAGAACAATTGATAGTAATAATTAATCCTACCTTTTAGAATATTAATCGGTTGTCTAGTCTAAGAATGTTTGATTAGTCCAATATAGTTCAATTGTCCATTGATTTTTTTCCGGTATTCAAGTGTCCGTATAAAATATTTATATTGTCCAAGTTTATCAAGTCCGATTATCTAACACCAAAAATTAAGATCCGATTTATATTTCACCTTATATTATATTCGTAGACTAGTAATTTGTAATATTATTAGGCATTATATCTTATGATTGGTATGTGCTAAAAAGCAAACTTTCTAATAAAAAAAATGGCAATCAGTTGTATATTACTTAATCTTATGACTGGTATGTGCTGAAAAGCAATATTTAATTTATGAACACATCGAAAGGTTTTACAAAAGATACAGCAATGTGAAACAAACTTTTATGGCCAAAGGAAAGTAGCCTAACATCACCGAACTAAATCTTATACAGATAACACAATCAAGGTTTTTGCTATTAACTGATAACCAGGACTCGAGTATACTCTTTGGGTGTACCTTGACCCGACCCGTGACAAACTCACCGAGTCGACTCGGTTGAGTTGACCCAACCCAGCCGAGTTGACTCGAGTCGGTTACTAACAAACTAACAACCCCTCAATCTTTATCTTGAAACAAGAGTTTATATAATCAACTTTAAACAATTCCAAACGCAAGTAAAACCATAAAAATTCATATACAATTCGAGACCCCAAACGGGTTTGACCCGATCCTAAATGGGTTTATACTCGACCCGAATCCAAAACAATCACACAAACACCACTTCAGTACCAATCTTACCACACGAAGAATTTATTAAAAACATGTTTAGTCGAGTTTTAATATCCACGAATTAATCAAAATTTAATCGGTTTCTCATGAAACCCAACTCAAGATTCCAATATACAAATAAAATCAATAACGATGAATTAAGAGAGAACTCGACTAATCCTTACAGTGGTATAGTTTGACCGACAAGGAGAGACCAAAAGGGATTGAGTATGAATAATCCCAGCCCGATCCAAGCAGGAGAAACCACCACAGCTATCCCTTCGATTTTTGATACAAAATTTAAGTTGTGGTGTTTCCTGTGAATCGTTGGGTGACTTAAGAAGGGAAGAAGGAGGAAACTTTGACTACCCCTCTCCTGCTCTCGAATCTTGGGGAGGCTGTTTTAGAGCAAGGTCGCCATCTAGGTGGTCTTTTAAACATTCTCGTGACCTTTCTTGAGAAGAGGAACGATGGAAAAAAACAAGAAAAGTGATGGTGATGGATCGATGATACAGAGAAAGAGGAAAAGAAAAAAGAAAAAAAAGATAAGGAAGGGTGATGGCTGTGAGTGCGAGGTATCCAAGAAGCAAGAAAAGAATGGACCAAATAAAGAAAAAAGAAGATAAGATCATTTGGCAGTATGTAAAAATAAATGGAGGGATTTTGTTTTTGAGGGTGCTCAATGTAATCATTGTCCCGTTGAGCTAAAATGTAGTCGCGGTACCCTGATTTGGCAAAAATTCAGAAAATAATTTTTTGTGTACATTCCTATCAGAATAGAATAAAAATAAAACTATTGACCCTGCGGAAAATTTTAAAATTTCAACCATTACTACTGTGGTGTCGGTATATGCGCGGCCTCGTTTCTCGAGATAACCTCTCGTTGTTGTGTTCTACTCGTCAGTAAATGTCAGTAAATATTTAATTTGTATTATTTGTCAAAATAAATAGTAGTACTATTAAAATAATAGCCTAAAAAATTGCGGGTTGTTATACTAAGTCTTATGTTTTTATTTCCGATGTTAGCTAAAACACTATTGTAATGTTGTACTCTTTCCTTAAATTTTAATCATGGTATTGTGCTATATCTCTTTTGCGATGTATATTGATTTCGTCGCACCTCGTGTTTCCGCCTTCGGCAGGGTGTGACAGATTGGTATCAGAGCCTAAGGTTATAGAGAATGCCGATTTTTCAAAAATAAAAATCGCAACTATAACCAGAATAAAGTTTTATTAAACATCGAACATCATACTTGTCGACTAGTCTTAGCGTTGCATCATTAATCCTAAATTATACATAGCCAGATCACCTATGTCTAATTCAGGAAGAATCATGTAATGATAAGAGTAGTAGTCTTGGATCATGTTTAGTCAAGTCTTAAGAGTCTGGTCACCTGAAATTGCATTGGTCGGGTAGGTGTGCATAGTCTGTTCGTATGTTCGGGTTTATGTTATCGTACCTTATATATGCATTTATGTATATGCTTTCTTTTTGCTACATTATGACTCATTAGACTAGGCACGTGCTTGTTCCCGTCATGTTACGATTTCTATGTCACGACTGTCGTTGTACCGTACATCATCTGTCTAAGTTCACGACATTGATTAATCTGAGACCTAACGAAATCGACCTTAGTTACATTTTTTTTGTTGATTTGATTGGTGTAAGCAATATCAAGATCGAGCTAATCTTTCAAAAGACCTCCTTCCAGGATGTTGAATCCTTTCTTTCTAACAACTTGCTTCCTAGCTTGATCTAGTGACAGTTCTTGTTTGATGAGTTGCGAAAATCAAGCTAAGAGTCAAGTTGTTACCCAAGCCAATTTAGTTTAATCTCATGACAGTTCTTGTCTGATGAGTTTTGAGATTAAATTGGAGTTGACAACCTAAAGGTTTAAACTTTCTTCCTAGATTGATCTAGTGATAGTTCTTGTTTGACGAATTGCGAAAATCAAGCTAAGAGTCGAGTTGTTACCCAAGCTGATTCAGTTTAATCTCATGACAGTTCTTGTTTGATGAGTTGAGAGATTAAATTAGAATCGACCACCTAAAGGTCTTTTGAGGGCTACACTCGAGACTGGGAAAGTTTTCCTCGTCAAATATGTGACAACCGGTAATTTTTGGGGATTTGTTTTGGAATATATGGAATTTTATTGGAATAATGTTACATGATATATGAAGTTTCCCCGTAGACCTTGAGTTTTAGCACAACGCGAGTCGGCACAGTCTAACCTAATAATACGAGAAATATTTGATTTTGACGAGTTAAACGAATATAGACGTATTTATAGTCATTTTTAACAGAAAAATGATTTTAAAAATATTGGCGCAAGTTAAAACGGATCACGAGAATTTTTACTGTGTTAAACGAACCCGAAACACGTTATGATGAAAGTTTAATAAAAACTGCTACATTAGGTCCCTCCTTGCGTCAGTTTAAGCCACGCCCCCCAAGTTATTTCAAATTGGCAAGATTGGTCCCTGGGGAATATATAACCCGTCCCCTCCCCACCTATCCATTATACAAACCCTAAACGTAACTTTACCCTCTCCCTTCCCTTGTAGCCACCGCCTGCTACCACTTCACCACCGCCGTCACCGCCCTCCACCACCACCAAATAAACACTCCATAGTCATCACCACCTCACGTACACCACGAATCTGTGGTGCACGCGCTTCGAAGACCACCACTGTCACCCACGCGCCACTATTTTCGAGTTGTATTTACTTGTCCTGTGTAGATCCGAAGAATATAAGGTGAGACACACCGTATTCACACTTGTGTGATACGGTGTGGAGTCAAACTCATCCTAACGAGTTATGTTTGGTAGAAAATGATTCGGGTTGGGTTTAAAACGAGTGGATAACAAGTTTTAGCTAAATAAAAACTAACAACTCGTTTGGTATCATCACTTTGGGTCACGAAATAGTGCTGAGTTTGCGTCTGATTTGCGTACGAGTGAGAAAGCTTACGTCGAGCTTATTTTTGAGCCTATTTTTAAGTCAACTAGATCTTTTTTTTGGTTGTTATTGGGTTGTTTTGTGGTTAGCACAAGTTACAGCCTGGAACCGAACCCCTTGTGGGTCTCGGTATTATTTGGGATAGATTTGGTTGGTTACAATTTATTTTTGTTATTAGTTTGGTCCGTTTGGGTCGTTTGCTCACGACGTATTTCAAAGTCGAGACCCCGTGGTCTCGGCGAGGTAAGTTACTTTTGGTCCGAGTGGTTTGTGATATTTGTGATTAGGTTTTGGATTTGGATTCAACTCGAGCCCTAGGTTTAGATTTGGACGAGAGGATTCGTAATGAGATGACTGATTTGGTTTTAGACTTGGAGTTGTTGTGTGGGGATGTTTTGGCTATAACGAGTGTAAGCCGAGACCCGGGGTCTCGGTGAAGCCTCGAATCGCCTATATTGCACTTATTGTTTTGGATGTTGACTTGTTGACTCGGCTTATGACCGTAGAATTTTAACGAAAATGTGACTTGTTACAATAATAACCCTCGTGACGTGTTTAAAAACAAAAAGGAAAATGGGTTGAAATAAAATAGACGTTAAATATACTAACTAGCAATTTAACTTGTTACTTAATATATTATAACAAAAACGGAAGTATAAAAACCTTGAGTAATTAATTTGGATAAAAACGGAAACACACTAGGTTATTAGGTGTACCGAGGCACATTTATCCTAGGATAACTGATGGATCGTGTTTTGGTGATATTATTGTGAATCGGGAGGTCGGGGATGATGGTAGAACATCATCTCCATGGTAAGAGTTTTAGAGAGAGAGAGATAGAAAGCCTGGTTTTATTAATGACAAGGAAAGGTTAAACAAACACACACAAGGCTCATCCTCCTAGTGAAGTCTAGGAGGGTATATAAAGGCAAACATACACATGACTTTACATAATTGACGGTTTCAGTCCATGTGTTTGAGCCTAACAAGATAGCTATTGTAATACCGAATATGTTGTCACATTTTCGTGTTAGGAGCATTCCTAACAATCTTCCCCCAATGTGGCAACATATGGGATTACTTACACCATTTCCTACAAGTACAAATAAAATAAAGAAAGGTCTTCACAAGCTCTTCAAATGCTGAGGATGACTGCAGTTTACGCTCTTTGTCTTCATCTTGTACCTCGGCTTGAGAATTTTTCTTCACTTGTAGTCAAATGATGTAATATGCATGAACTGGATTAACTTCCCCCCAATTCATGCTGCATGTCTTTAACGGCTTCTTCGTACACTTCTTTTTGGTGAAGTTTCTGAATCAGCTTCCCCCCAAACTGACAACCGTCTCCAGCAGATTCGAAACTCTGATGTAGTTAACATGTCTTCTAACTTTTGAAGTTTTTTTAAGTACGCAGCGGAATTTGTAGATGACATCGTAAACCACACCAAGCAAATCTGACTAGTACTCAGTAACGATTATGCTCAATGCGGAAACTCCGTTCGGGAGTAACATGCAAGAAATCAGCAAGATATTCTCACATAAGTAGGCAACTTCACACTTCACAACCTGCGAAAGTTGAAATGATTACACCAAAATCACAAAACTGAACAACTGATCATCTCTGCGGACGTCTCTCCGGTAGTAATAAAATTGTAAGCTCGATCACGTGAATCTGTTATGCGTCCCCGATGTGCACATTTCTTGCCCCTAATTGCAGATACATGTGGAATAAGAGTGTTTTTGCAAAGAATGCAAGAAAAGTCAAAGAACAACCACTCTCTCTTCCCCAACGATGTCTTCACGGAATCGGAAGTATACACACTATGGTTACGATGGAAACGGAGGCAGCGTAAACCCTGTATGTCCAATTAGTCGAAGATGTGTGAAGTACCATAAATAGCCTGTGAAAATCAACTGCTGATAACTTCTCTACTCCTTAATACTCTTCTCTGCTAACTCTTTACCGACCCCATTATCATTCTGACGGCTTTTTGCAGTGACTACTGATGGAGAAAACCCAGTATTATGAACTTGAGACTGAAGTAAAATAACCCGAACTTGTGACTTAAGCTTTCACTATTGTCTGACTAAGAACCAATACTGAGAGTTTCAATAAAGGTAGAATCATATACCCATCCAACCATCCTTAGCTGTATATGAACTTCTCTCGAATTATCCACATATTTTTGTGACACTTGAGCACTACAACGTATGTAACACCCCCATTTTCGATATACGCAGCGGAATATAAGTTGAGGTATTACTTCAAGTATCACAGTCATGAAAATAGAAAACCACTCGAAAAGAGACCTTTTAATTAAAATTGTTATCATTCATTTATTTAAATCATAGTTACATAATAGAGGTCCCAGCGGGAAGTTTCGAAATATGTTATAAAAGTTACATTATTTGTTGAATGATAACAAAATGGACACCCTTTTTATAAGAAGAAAGTCCATTGCCACTCCGTGCCAAGTCATACATCTAGTTACCTGAGATAAAACATGCTAAAAAGTCAACACAAAGGTTGAGTGAATTCATAGCGTTTAAAGTTATAATCAGTTGAACACAAACTAAGTAGAAAGTAAATCAGTAATATTGTAGTTCAGTATATTGCCCTAAGTCTCATGATACGCAAACATTAACAGGAAGGACATCATAGCAATTAACTATTGATGTAATTACTACATAATTAAATGTAGTAATACTGCCCTCGAGTAGGAGCTTGCCACACTCTTTATTGATCTCAAATAAAGTGCATTTGGCTACTTATCCAGCAACACAAATGGGTCGTCAACTGCCAATAGATCTATTCACTATATTCGCGTTCACCCGCAAATGATTAATGATTCATGATAGAGGGTCTTTTAGAGGCAACAGTTAAACTTAAGCAATATCAATCAGGATAGCATACAAAAAAAATACTTGTGTTCGGTTTTGTAGCATGTATCTCCCTACAAATTTGGAAAACGTATAAAAAGTGGGACTATGAACTCACCTTAGCAGTCTGGATGGAAAACAAAATTAAATAGAGTTGATAAATGTTTCCGGCACGCGACCTGGGTTGGTATGTCAAGTTTCAGTAATCGTATTCCAATATATATATATATATATATATATATATATATATATATATATATATATATATATATATATATATATATATATATATATATATATATATATAAGTTTTAATATTTGTACCGTAACGTTTTGGTTGATAGTTAAATGTTTAAATGAGACAATATGAAGTCTCTTCAAAAGTTGAATAAGACTTTATCTTATTTCTCTTTTTTATGTTTCGGTTCATTTGTTATCGAGATAAATGTATTTTTTTACTAGTTTTTATTATAAATATATTCAAAATATATTTCGAATAATAATTATATAATGTTACGCTTTTTACCCTTATAGTTTCATATATTGACAGTTTATACCCCTGAACTTTCGTAAAATGACAATTTTACCTCTGAACTTTCATAAAATGACAATTTTTACCCCTGAACTTTGGTGAAATGATAGTTTTTACCCCTGTAGTTTTGAAAATGACACTTTATACCCTCAACTTTAATTCGTTGGCAAAAATAGTCCTTGGTTTAATATCTTTGAGATATTTACATTTTCGGCCCAATAAAACTCCTTCTTTTAAATTTGGCGAGATTTACCCTTAAACTATAGGTCAATTTCATTTTAGGTCCTTGTTATAAAAACAGTTGGAGTTTTGACAGTTTATACCCTCAAAGCATTTTTGCTATTACACTCGACATCCTTTTTCCATTTTAACGCGTTCTAAGTTTCGGAAAAAGACACGACTTGCTACGTCTCCTTTGTATAAGTTATTGTCAGTTTACAAACAACTTATTTATGGCTTATTAGCTTATGATTAGTGCTTATGAGCTCGAATTTAATTAAAAAGGGTGCGTTGCATCAGTTTGCGAAAGGGCAGAAAAGAACTCGAATAACTATGGGGCAAAGCAATCTTTTTACGACATTCTTTTTCCTACTAATAGCCAGCTAGGTGGTCTTTAATGTGGCAAAAATTTAGATTTTATTGGGGCTGTTTGGTGGTAGAAATGTTAGTCCAAAGTTGGGCGTTTGGGAGCTGTTGCGACAGAAAAAGAAAAAGGAAAACGAGTGGGTTTTTGAGTTTTTAAGTGTTATAACTAATTTTTAACGCATGTTATCAAGATCATTAACATATTTAACCTATCTCTAAGATGTTTTATAGCCTCTTGATTAGTAATGTGTAAAAATAATTAATTAGGGGTGTTCTTGGTGTTGCTCGAAAAAAAGAAAAAGAAAGGAAAATTTTAGTTTTTGATCTAGCTAGTTATTAAGGCTTATGTAGTAACATTTTTAGGAGTATTTAGAACTTATAAAAGAAATGAAAAAGGGTTAGATTGCTTACTTGTATATTTGTTCGATTATGGAAATATATTTGTGGCGAATTGTTTTGGAAATGGAACACCAAATGCTTTCCTCCTTCTAGGTTTCCTAAGATCCTTTCTTTAGCTTATATGGGGGCTGTTTGATCAGTAGATAGATGGGTGTTGGCTGTTTTTGGTGTAGGTCGAATTGTATGGAGATGAAATGGGAGTGTTTGGTTCGCTATTTATAGAAAAGAAAGAGTTAGGGTTCCCAAGGTGTTAAGTCACCTTGTTAGGGGATTAAGGGAACATAGTGATGTATATTAGGTCATTTGAGGCCAAGTGTAAGGAGGGGGAAGAGTAGAGGTGTGTGCTTAATTCCTAGCCATGAACCTTACCTACAATTCTTGACTTAGGTTAAAATTTCAAGGGACAAGTACGTGTGGAAGTTTGGGGATCTTAGATGGATGTTTATGGTGTAGGAATTGCTTAGGATTAAGTGAGGAATGATCTTGCTTTACCTTGAACTAGAATCGAACTAGAGGGTTTGGAGGAGGATCGAATGGCCCTAAAGAGTGGTACATAGGCTATAAGGTGTTGTACCTAGGGTTTTAGGGAAATAACTAGTTAGATTTTAAGGTTTTGTTTAAGTAAATGTTAGTTAGGAATTTAAATTAGGGTTTACTTATTAATATATATGTCGAATTAATAAGAAAATAAAAGGAAATGGATTTTATGCTTTAAAGAGTTGTACCATGGGCTTAATAGAGTTGTACTAGGGTTTAAGGAATATGGAAAATATATTTTTCGGGTTTTCTTATGTTAGTTTAATTATATGTTAATTTTATTAGGTTTAAAAGTATATAAATGAGATTTTAGATTTTTATGTATTAGACACTTGTACATTAGGTTTAGGGACTTGTACTTATAATTAGTAAGTTTAGGAAATTTATTTTTAATGCTTGTGTATAAAGGACTTGCATAATGTGCTTTAAAATAAGTACATTTAGGTTTATAATGGGGTTTTTATTAATATTATGTTTTCATGCATAAATGACTTGTACCTTGGCTTGAAAGAATTGTACACTTATATTTTTTAAAAATCTTATACATATAAATTAGGGTTTGTGATTTTATTACATAAAATCATAGTTTTGTGAGTTTAGGGTTTGTATCAGGAGTTATAGTGAATTTAGGGTTTCTGTGCTTTAGAGGCTTGTACATTAGCTTAATCCAAACATTTTGCTAATTTTCGGATATTAAAAAATTTGAGCTCAACACAATTCGTTTGTGTTAGTAATGCTCCTAACACGAAAATGTGACAACATATTCGGTATTACAATAGCTATCTTGTTAGGCTCAAACACATGGACTGAAACCGTCAATTATGTAAAGTCATGTGTATGTTTACCTTTATATACCCTCCTAGACTTCACTAGGAGGGTGAGCCTTGCGTGTGTTTGTTTCACCTTTCCTTATCATTAATAAAACCAGGCTTTCTATCTCTCTCACTCTACTCTCTCTCTCTAAAACTCTTACCATGGAGATGATGTTCTACCATCATCCCCGACCTCCCGATTCACAATAATATCACCAAAACACGATGCATCAATTTGTATCAAGAGCCATAGTTTTAGTTTTGGTTGATTTTCGTGGTGTTTATCTTGTCAAAATTGTATTGTTTTGTGGATCAGATCTGTTTTTGAAGCTTATTATTTGAACAGTCTCTTTCACAAGTTATTGTATCATTTCAGTCCTGGTTTAGTCCTGGTATACTGATATCAAATATTTTATCATCTTTTATGACTGGTTTGATGGTCAATATACTTTACCCGTGAAGTTTTATGACTGGTTTGATCATTTTTTGTAACTGTTATCATATACTCAATCCGTGAATTATTTGTGGTCGGATTAATGGTTAAATGGTGGTCGATAAGTGGTCGGATAATACTGGTCGGAAGTTATGGTCAGAAAAGTGGTCGGAAAAATGGTCAAAAAGTCAAAACCCACTTTTATCGAAATTGCTTGTAAAGCAATTTTGACAAACCCTTGCTTATCGCAATTGTCAAGCTTATTGCAATTGTCAAGCTTATCGCAATTGTCAGACTTATCAAAATTCTTTAGACCACTTATCGAAATTCAAGTAAAAGAAAAAGAATGAAGATGTAGAAAACAAGACCAGTAGACCACAGTCAAGTCCAAAAGATATACAGATAAATGAATTATACGAGAAGCAGTTACCAACAACAATTACTCAAATACAACAATAACCCATAAAAAACAACTCAATCTAATCCTTCATCCAATTCCATCTCCTCACAGTCAAACCAACAAATACCAAAGTCAACCACCACAGCTTCTAAATATGTCACCGACTCAAAAACATTAAAGAAATTTCATCAAAGGCCTAATATTGTTTTTTCACTCGTATCTCTTAGGAGATTTACAGAACGATTAAAACATCCATACACGAGTAAACCAACTCATCATCGATCTATTCGAAGACTTGCTTCGTATTCATATCCGAATAAAAAGAGAGACGATAACAATTATGTTATCATCTATCTTTGATTCGTTCAAAGATAAAATAAATACACAAACAACAACAGTTGACCTACCCGAGACACGTCTTAAATCTTGAAGCTCAACCGCGTGAAACATCTTCAAAAGGGTTTTGTCTTGTTTGATTTTGTTTGAAGATGTGACTTTGGTGGTTCCACACCTCACAGATCGATTAAAAAAGTTGTGTTTGTGTTCGGTTATGAAGATGTGTAGATGATGATGGAGATAATCTTGATCAATTATTGATTAATGATGAGATTCTTGAAGGTGAGTTGATATTGAGATGAGTTTAGATCTTGATCTAAGGGTTTGGGTTGCTGCATTTTTTTTACAAGAAAGAGAAGGGGGCGGATTAATATGAGATTAGGGTTAGAGATAAAAGTTTAGTGATTTTTAAATACCCGAATAGTTAGGGTACGGGTGTTTTTGGATCGGGTTATAGCAGCTAGGCTGGATCCGGGTTTAGGATTTGGGCTGCAAATTTGTTATACACAAACGAATTGTGTTGAGCTCAAATTTTTTAATATCCGAAAATTAGCAAAATGTTTGGATTAAGCTAATTTTTGGTATAATATTTGGTCAATGGTTATTTTTTTTGGGTTTATATTTTTGACAAGATCGGGATAAAACCATTATCAAAGTTCATCTTAACCAAGTAACGAAGGCTAGTTTTGGGTATTGAACTGCAAGATGTGACTACGGGGTTAATTCATTATTATTTATATGAGGTTGAAGTGGAATTTCACGGGTGCATGTACTTAGTATCTTGAAGATATCGGGGTGGGTTTGATGCATGATTCTTCGAGATCCTTGTTCGAGCTTTTAACCGTTAGAATGATTACGACTTGAGTTATCTAGTTATACCTGATGTTAGGAGTTACGTTGTTGTGCTCACATTGTATAGCTATCACTTTAAAGGAGTTACGTTGTAGTGCTCAAGTGTCCACAAAAAGCTGTGGATAATTCGAGAGAAGTTCATATACAATTAAGGATGGTTGGATGGGTATATGATTCTACCTTTATTGAAATTCTCAATATTGGTTCTTAGTTAGACAATTGTGCAAGCTTAAGTCACAAGTTTGGGTTATTTTACTTCAGTCTCAAGTTCGCAATACCGGGTTTTCTCCATCAGTAGTCACTACAAAAAGCCGTCAGAATGATAATGGGGTCGGTAAAGAGTTAGCAGAGAAGAGTGTTAAGGAGTAGAGAAGTTATCAGCAGTTGATTCTCATGGGCTATTTATGGTACTTCACACATCTTCGACTAATTAGACATACAGGATTTACGCTGCCTCCGTTTCCATTGTAACCATAGTGTGTATGCTTCCGATTCCGCGAAGACATCGTGGGGAAGAGAGAGTGGATATTCTTTGAATTTTCTTGCATTCTTTGCAAAAACACTCTTTTTCCACATGTATCTGCAATTAGGGGGAAGAAAAGTACACATCGGGGACGCATAACATATTCACGTGATCGAGCTTACAATTTTGTTACCACCGGAGAGACGTCCGCAGAGATGATCAGTTGTTCAGTTTTGTGATTTTGGTGTAATCATTTCAACTTTCGCAGGTTGTGAAGTGTGAAGTTGCCTACTTATGTGAGAATATCTTGCTGATTTCTTGCATGTTACCTCCGAACGGAGTTTCCGCATTGAGCATAATCGTTACTGAGTACTAGTCAGATTTGCTTGGTGTGGTTTACGATGTCATCTACATTTCCGCTGCGTACTTAAAAAAACTTCAAAAGTTAGAAGACATGTTAACTACATCAGAGTTTCGAATCTGCTAAAGACGGTTGTCAGTTTGGGGGGAAGCTGATTCAGAAACTTCGCCAAAAAGAAGTGTACGAAGAATCCGTTAAAGACATGCAACATGAATTGGGGGGAAGTTAATCCAGTTCATGCATATTACATCATTTGACTACAAGTAAAGAAAAGTTCTCAAGTCGAGGTACAAGATGAAGACAAAGAGCGTAAACTGCAGTCATCCTCAGCATTTGAAGAGCTTATGAAGACCTTTCTTTATTTGTATTTTCACTTGTAGGAAATGGTGTAAGTAATCCTATATGTTGCCACATTGGGGGAAGATTGTTAGGAGCAACAATCTTCCCCAATGTGGCAACATATGGGATTACTTACACCATTTCCTACAAGTGCAAATACAAATCAAGAAAGGTCTTCATAAGCTCTTCAAATGCTGAGGATGACTGCAGTTTATGCTCTTTGTCTTCATCTTGTACCTCGGCTTGAGAACTTTTCTTTACTTGTAGTCAAATGATGTAATATGCATGAACTGGATTAACTTCCCCCCAATTCATGTTGCATGTCTTTAACGGCTTCTTCGTACACTTCCTAACTTAACATACTCAAATTGTTGGGAATGACTTGGGATCGGGTTCATTATTATTGACCCGAGGGTATTAATAATGAAATGTGACTCGAAACGGATAATACTTGGTGACTTTACTTATGTTTTGACCCGAAGAAAGAGATAATAAGTTTTTCATTAAGGAATAGTAACTAACAAATTTTAATTTGTTATTTAACATATTAATAACGAAAGTAAACTTTTGAAGTATACAAGTTAATTATATTTAGGAAACACGGAAGTTATCGGATGTTTCGAGGCATATTAACCGGAATATACCATATGTGGATTTATTGGAGTACGTGTTAGATTATTTAATGATTGATTGGTAGTCGAGTTACTTGAGATTTTTGCAACACCAGAATTGAAACGTGAACAATAATATTTACAACTTTTGTTATATAAACTTATTTGGGAAGTAATGAAGTCGTTTGACTTGGAACGCTTTATAAACAAACGAGCAATGGCGAATGTTTGTTTTAAAATAAGCAAGAATATTTTACGAAATCAAATGGGATTATGGGAATATACCGACGACTACCAATCCTTCACCTACTTGGTGTGTTTGTTATGTGTGATCCTTGTGAGTCATTTCCGTCGTCACTCCCTGATTTTTGTCATGTTTTTCGCGACGATTCTGTTATCGTCACTTGTTTTGGCGCGTGTACACTTGAGTCAGCGTCTTTTCACCACTACACGAACGATGATACCAAACACTAGTAAACGGATATAACGAGAATATTTTGGAAGTGAAACTGGAATAATACTTGGGAATGGGAATAGTTAACTTTTGGAAACGTTTACGCTTTTTGGGATATACGTTAAGACCAGTTTTATATTATTAGGTTGTGCCGAGTCCGTTGTGCCGTGTTGTCATAGTTGCCGTTGTGCTATACTACGCTTGAGTTGTTGTGCTGTGCTACTGTTTGGTTTATTGCGATGTTCTACCCACTGATATTGTTGTGATATTGCATTGCTGGACTGAGGTGAGTTCATGACCCCTACTTTTACTTGTTTTATAACTGTTTTGGGGGAGAATATATGCTCGCTTTTAACTAAACTCAATGCTTGTTTATTTGGATACGTGAATTGTTTACTCAAATTTTGCTGTTTAGTGGAAATACCTAATTTGGATTACGCGAATACATTATGTGTTACTTTATTTCTCATGGACACAAGTACTTCAATCATTTATGCCTGTATAACCGAATGAACTGGCTCAACTACTATGTACATACGTGACCGAATGTACCAGTCAATCCATGCGTGTTCATGACCGAATGTAACGGTCAAAACAAAATTTTAAACTTGTGTTCCACACTTGACTACTACATAAATATGTCTCAGTATGAACGTATATGTGGACCTAAGATGTTACAAGTTTTGTGTGAGCGGGACTTATAATAGGATTAGGTTAGCATATACGTGTCATGAGGTTTTACTTGAAAAAGGGTTTTCACTTTTACTTTTACACTAAAACAATGAACTCACCAACCTTTGTGTTGACACTTTTAGCATGTATTTCTCAGGTGTGTGATTCTTCTGGTTTTTGTTGACTTTTGGAGGCGCTCGGCAAGTGGCACAATTTATGGATCAATTTCAGACTCTGATAATTTAATTGGGACCATCTTTATGTTCTTGGGCTTACTTTCGCACTTTTAAATAAATGTAAACACTAAATATTTGACTTGAAATGTTTTTATTTGAACGGATAATGTATTTCCGTTTTCTTATGCCTGTGTTGTGTACCAATCCCCGTAGCACCCCGAAAGCTTGATTAGTCTTCCGCTGTACCATGTTTTGGGGGTGTTACAAAATCCGACCACGAGAACGTACGTATGTAGAACGAACGAGCTAAATTCAGGGACTGAATTCCTTTAACGGGTGGAGACTGTGACAACTCGTATTTTTAGGTCATTATTTAAACTCGAACTTTTACTATTCATTCCTGAAAAAGTTACTATTCATCCTCGTAGTTTTCACTATTTTTGCACAAATTAAATTTTACGAGTATTATTTACGTATAACTTTATAAGTTAAATAGCGTAATCGAGAAACAACATTTTGTGCACAACAAACGGACTAGAGTTAGTCTACATATTCCTAAAACATTACAAGTAATATCATTTTCATTTTTCGTCTTACTTGTGTTTACATTATTATTTATTTAATTTAATTAAATAAATAAACGATTTTACACGATTTTTATACATGAACAATATACCCGATACTCCCAACAATGGTTCTAACATATTTTCTACACTCATTACAATGTTACAAGAATTATAGTATTATTTTACCCGGTGTTATTGTAACAAATGGAAATTTCTCCAAATGTTTAATTTTGATTTATTATCAGCAATGCCATTATTTAAATTTTTACATCTATTAACGAAAAGTTATATTATTTAACTGTTTATTTCGTTATAAAAAAACTCAAAACACGTTATTATGTGAATTACCAAACGAGCTCAAACGCGAACCATGAAAACTCAATAAACACAAAAACTGCCAAATAGGCCAAAATTCTCAGCCCAACTTTAATGATTCGGGTACTGTTCATCAGTAGCCCAACAAAAGCCCAATCCTCATTATATATTTTATATCTAATCGACCCCAAGCACTCCAACATGACCCCGTTTTCTTCAAATGTCGAAACACAACATATTCGACTTTTTGTACCGTCTAATTCTCCTCCCACCAAAGTTAAAGAGTGTCGAATTATAGCTCTTAACACCAACTTTTGATACGTAAATTGTGGCCAAAGTAAAATGCCTTCGCGCACACATTCGAACTCATTAAATTTTCACACTACTTAACAAAATTCGATCTAAACTATATTTCACCTAGCACATAAAGTTTTCTAGGATCATTTATGTATTCCTAAGTTCATTTCTCTCATTTAATAACAATATCACACGACACTTTGTTGTTTTGGACTTTGTTACATGTTGACACTTACGAAATATATGCCAAATCGAACCAAATTTAACCCTTCACTCACAAACCTTCTATAATCGATTTTCAAAATCTCTTAAAGCCCATATTCTCACATATTTCCCTGCCACTCTACTGTACACCCAAGTTGTATGCATATCATATCATATAAACAAAAGATACGTGTACATGTGCCTATATATTTCATCCCCCTTAACTCCCATTCACACTAGTAGAAAATTTTTACATTCTCTCAATATTTCTACTATATTTTCAATCATCATTCGAGCACCACAGAAGATAGGAGTTGTTCTTCCTTTTCATTCGAACCTCATTCGAGGTTATCTAGTCCCATTCGATTGTGATTATTAGTTCTAGCGAGCTTGTGGAGTTTCCTTTTGTTCTAGTTCACTTCACACGTAAAACCTTCACTATCTTCGAACTGTAAGTCCTCTCATCTCAGTTTCAATCCATTCTCTTTATTAAAAATGCACCATGCATCGTATATATATTATTTTCGAACGTATATACTTTATCTCTTTATTTACGTACCCATTTCATACTAGAACACCAAACATGATTAGCCTCCCTTGTGGACGGCCTAGGAACCATGAAACATGCACACATCACGTTTATTTCATTTTTACATACACATTCGAAACCCATTTTGTCCTTGGATTCACACGTTAAAATGAAAAACATAAAATTTGGCTAAGTCTTTTAAAAGTAAAATCTGTCCCAAGTCGCCACTTATATGGCCTCCTAAAATCAAATTTGACTTAACAACACATAAATATTTATACACGACCTGATTCTCTATACTACTAGCTAAAAGTTTCGTATTTATAGTCTCCAAATATAAGCTCTAGAAAACCTTTAAAAATGGCCAAAGTAAATGCTACTAGAATCTGTTAAAAACTTTAGAACTAATTCGAGTGGGCTTAATAGCCCATTAAGCTAATAATAAGCAAATCGTATAAGTTGGACTTATAAGCTCTTTGGACATGATTTTAGAACATTAAAAATGAGCCCAAGGATAAACCCAACTTGCCTTAAAGCCCACGGATCGATAAATGTTAATGGGCCTTTAAACTTATCTCGTTAAAGCCCAATCATAGAAAATTAAGCAATTTTGGCTAATAAGTAGTTAAAATAAGCTTAGATAAGCTTTAATAAGCTACTGAGACTTTCAGATTATTTTTCCCCATCATTTTGTGACTTTTGGACTAAATTTGCAAATTAATTTCACTTACACGGACTAAAACTGTCAACCGTTAAAAACAAGGACTAAAACTGTAAAAATAGAAACATGAGGGTAGAAAATGATATTATATTGAATTTCAAGCTCAGAATTTTATTTTGGACAACTAGTGGACTAAAATTGCAAGATTTATATAAATGAGGACTAACAATGCAACGCTAACGCCGTTAGGGTATAAATTGTAAAAACAGTGAAAGATCATGGACCAACAGAATCTATTTGACATTTTTATTTCTATTTTACATTTTACTAATTTCCGTTACGTCACGTGCATATTTAAGTTTCAGTTACGTATTTAAATAACGTTACGTTATATTTTATATAACGAGTTCTAACGATTTAACCTAATGTTTTGTTCCACCATTTTTGAGGGAACGATATTATTGGATTTAAATGACATAAAAATAAGATAATATTATTTTTGAACTTTAAGCATTTTAAGCATATCACACTCACATCACCGATCATTCGTTATCCGTTACTCACTTTCACAATCACTATTCCTATTAAGTCAAATTCTCAGACTTTACCATTATCCAGGTCATGTGTTGGAGCCGTTCCCATAACTTGCTTGATTTTACATTTCACCTTGCCAGTTACGCTCAAGGTGAGATTCATAGCCCCTGCTTTTATACGTTTTGATAAACTCTTTAGGGGAGATACATGCTCAACTATATTTACTTACTTTTACAAGTACTCTAAACCTTTACATTACTGTGAGATTTCACAATCTCTACTTTTATATGCTTGAACTACTGTCAGAAACTTGTTTACTTTTATGGATCACTGAAACAATACTTGTTTGTAAAACTATTACCTGCTGGACTGAGAACTTATGCCCACGAATATGTACCGTTAATTCCCTGCTGGGAAGCACAAGTGATATAAATAGATCTATTGAGGGTGATACCTCCATATGTGTCGAGATTCAATAGTCCAGATTGGACAAGCGGATGTATACCGTGTCGAATTACACGTGACTAAAATTAGCACACTTGCCGGGTATTGTTAGCATGAGCACTTTCATGCAAATTATTACATGAACTCATTTCATGCCAACTGGTCATAGCTTCGGTGACATTGAAACTTAGCGTAGCGTAATAGCCTTTCGTATAACATTTCACACTTGTTATGTTAACTCATGAACTTATGATCCGACTTTACTGCTTTATATAAACTCTATGAACTCACCAACCTTTGTGTTGACACTTTTTAGCATGTTTTTCTCAGGTGTTTAGTTGTTTGATTTATGATGAAGCAAGGCAGTGCGTGGCAGGGGCATAGGCACACTTTTGGAGTGTACACATAACACTCATGAACAGGGTTTTTGTACAATAGGACACTAATAGAAATCACGGGCCTTATTTTTCCGCAACTCAATTTTGTAAAACTGAAGTTCTATTCAATAAAACTTATAAAATGAATTTGGTAAATTCGTTCTCTATTACTTATGTTATGATCCAGTTAAGTAGCACCCCAGATGTTATTACCGCTGTGATCTGATTTTGGGGGTGTTACAGATTGGTATCAGAGCTAAGGTTATAGAGAACTAGGTACACATAAAACCTAGACTATAACCGCTTTTTACAAAAACTCAACCTATGACCGCCAGTGCCAGCCTGCCTTACTCGACGCTTTAATTGTTGCTTTACTTATTGTTTCAGCATGCTTAGTATACACTTACGTTCTGCTTTTGATGACTTATACTTTATGTTAAAACTTAGCATATACTTTGTGCTACTTTAACGCAAACATAGTGTTAAATGTCTTGATATAGAAATAATGCTTACGTGTTATTTTGTTTACATATGCATATGTACTTACATTATGGCTAAATACATTCTAGCATTACATTAAATACTTTAAAGTATCTCCTATATACTTATACATATATACCACCTTTGTCACAGTACCATGTCTACAGCTTCACATATTAGCATCTCATCGGATTCAAAATCCGAGAACTCC
The DNA here is from genome assembly GCA_021014915.2 of Artemisia tridentata subsp. tridentata. Classification (NCBI taxonomy): domain Eukaryota; kingdom Viridiplantae; phylum Streptophyta; class Magnoliopsida; order Asterales; family Asteraceae; genus Artemisia; species Artemisia tridentata. The sequence continues at coordinate 246,543,463 of CP139506.1, read as the reverse complement.
ATAGCATCAGTTACTTCACCACTAGTTCCTAACACCTTAGCCGCTTTAGTGACAGATACCTTATTAGACGAGACAGAACCATTTGAGGAGGGTGAAGTCTTCCCTACACCACCCCTGACACCCGATATACTACCGGACTCACCATTACCTGAGGACCCATATGTGCTAGCCTTACCGGCACATATCTCACCACCACATCAGGATATTAGTCCGTTTGCCCATATCTACATCCCACCTATTGACGACGCGTACATGGAGAGTCAGCAGTTTCTGCCTGCAGAGGATACACCTTCACCTCCTCCACCACCCCCTCTTTCACCATTATTCCGAGGCAAGAAAGTTAGGATGTTAGCACCCTACGAACCTGAACCGTTTAACAAACTATATCGAAAATACCCTAACGGCCCTGTCATGAAACATACACCTCGCAAGAGGGTACATTTACGGTTAGTGCCGATTATACCGCCGTTTCCACCCTACTCTCCTACTTCACCTCTGGATATGATCGGGATCACACCACTGACATCACCCGAGCATCAGCATGCATTACCACCCTTACGACCTGACTACCTATTCGACCTTTACAACCAGACTTATCCATTTACACCTCATCAGCGGGAACTGACTCCCGAGGAGGATATACCTTCTTCGAGTCGGGCTCGTATATCAGATCCTATCCATCCATCTTCACCATCACTACCATTCCCCCTGGCTTTACCCCCCCAGCTCGAGTCTTCGAGACTGAAGAGAGCTCCAGGGTGGCAGTTACCCATACCCTTACTCCATCCACCGTCGTGACTCGTCTGGAGCGTTACGAGGAGCAGATCGATGCACTCCTCCGCATCGTTGACAGATCACCATTGGACCGCCCCGAGATGGTCAACGATACCGTACACAGCCTTATATCTGGTAGGATAGATTTACAGCATGGTCTGACTAGGATATAGTCTGAGTTATCCGAGACGCGCTCTTTCGCGATAGCCTTACGAAGGGAGGGACAGACGTAGGTATGGGAAGCTCTACAGGCACACCGCAGAGCTGACACTTTAGAGAACCTTGTAGAGGACATGCAGGTCCAACACCAGACAGACATACAGAGGCTTCTGGACCAGATTTCAGAGCTCACAGGACGCATGGACGATCCCAGCCATTAGACATAGTTTCACATCTGTATTACTTATGTTATGATCCAGTTAAGTAGCACCCCAGATGTTATTACCATTGCTATCTGATTTTGGGGGTGTTACAGTTATAAATTCATTTAGTATATATATTCTTAAATATATATATTTACGATAACGTAAGTGTAACACTAAAACACTACCTTCTTCTTCACACAAACACAAACACAATGATGGTCACAAACATATACATTAAGAACAAGAGATGTGGTGGATCATATGATGAATTTCAAGTCAAATGTTTATTAATCTTTGGAAGATAAACAAACCGAGACTTTTTTGGTACTTTGGACACACACACACTCTTCTGTTATGTTGAAAATGAGACACACAATAATGCAGTGTGTGTGTGTGGTTTTATACGTATCACAGCCAACCAAATGGGTCTTTGGTGGGCTTTTGATGGACCTTGTGTGGGCTTTGTATTTGCACTACACTTATACACTTTGCACTTCTAACTCTAATGCTACAAGCCCACTCTACTTAGTACATATTACACTTGACAACAAAGTTTTACATAAAACAATGACCATCACTTTTGCAATTAACTAATTTAGTTGCTAACAATCTCCCCCTAAGGGATGGTCATTTCAATAATTCTCCCGTGAATGGTCTTTAGCTTTAGACATCTTGAACTTCGCGTGTCAATGTATAATATTTTGAATTCAATGTTCCTTCATGCACTGTGATCTTCAAAGAATCGTCTCTTGGTCGATCTTGCCTTGATCTACTTCTTCTGTCCAGTTGTGTTGTCGTTGTAGATGATGATGGTGGATGAACTTTAGTCGGTACCTGCATAAAATAGTTAGCAATAAATCGTCCAGCGGCCATCATGTCGTGAGGCAAGATCTTTGGATCTCATTAAGACTCATACAACTTGTATCCTTTTGAGTGAACACAAGTGTATTGCATAGGAAGTGTTCCTAAGAGATCTTTGATGAATCTCATGTCTCTAGACTCAATTATGTACGTTTTGGTTTTAGTCGTCGGAGGCATGGAGCAGAGTGCCACCTTTTCAATATCAACACATCTCGGAGTGAGAGGTCGATAGATTATGCATTGATCTCCGTGATAAATGAAACAAATATCTTTTAAGAGATATCTGAGTGGATAGGAGGGGTGGTGCAGTGCGTCACTGGGTCTATGACGTCTTGTCTTCAATACCAGTATCACCTTGGTGACTACTGATAGCAGATGTATTGACCCGGTTTCTGTCCTAAGTTTTCATGGAGGGCTATTTCTTTTCACCCTTACAAAAACTTTTCTTTTCATTCTTCAACCCCTTCTTTCTCCTTTCTCATTATACTCCTTTTTTCAATCTTACCTAAGGACTTCTAATGCTAAGCTATTGGAATTGTCCTTGGGTAGATCCCTCCGGTTCTAGCGGATCATTGGACATAACCTAACCATAATCACCTTAATACTCCATGATTATCCTAGATTATTTGTCACATGCCATTAAACCTTTTGAAAATCTCTCAACGTGTTTATGAGAAAACACTTTTGGTTAACACATCGAGAGTTTTACATTTTTGAAACACTCCCCCTTCACATGTGCTCATGCATTTTTGAAATAAATTGCACATGTTGGGTAGAGTTCACACATTTGAAATGATCGATTTTCAATGAACATGACCTTCGCGAGACACGCTTACATCACTAGTTAGACTAGTTTGAAATTATTACCCGTCCTGGTCATATTCAAAGATCTTCTCTCGAATTGGTACATTCTACTCAGACAAGTCCTTTGCGAGACACGCTTACATCATTGGTAAACCAGCTTGAAATTATTACCCGTCCAGGACATGTCTTTTCGAGAACCGACATTTAGTTTCGTCAATTCGAGGGTTCATGCTGAGTCTTTTTGAAGAACTCGTTTTGAGATTCACACGATAAAACTTCTTTTAGATCACATTTTCATCATGTCCTTTCCCCCATATTTATAATAAACACCTAATCTCCCCCTTAAAAATAGCATGAAGTGGTATTTTTGAAAACAGTTGATTAAAATGAAACTTTTTGTGGAGAGACGGACTGATTTTAGCATGAAAAATGGAACATTTTTTCTTTTTCTACTCCCCCTTAATCAGAGCAAATGATTAAACTTTTGAGTTTAAAAGCATTTAGAGGTCTTAGAGGGAGTTGTGAGCACAAAATTTATAAAAAGACTTTGAAAAATCTTTTGAAACAATTTTGATTAAGTGGTCACGGGTTTTAGCTTTTTGCCATTAACATTGCGAGTCCTGATCGGAAATAATCAGGAGTCTTTCAATGTAGCGCGGGTTTCGTACTGAAATGCACGAAAGCCGTAATGAAGAAATTTGAGAAACGACATGTTTTAGAAAAACATAAAAAATAACTCTCGCTCAAGCATCTGTAAATACCCGTATCATTGATGAATGACATTTCTAAGTACGTACAGAATATTGATTAGACGAGAGACATGTCGTGAGAAGAATATTTTTGGTTTTAGAGTTTTATATTTTTTGTCTTTTTGAAATTTTCTATTTTTATATTTTTGTTTTTGAAAAAGTATATATATATATTTACCAAAAATATATACATAAATATTTACCAATATTTACAAAAATATATTTACTGTATAGATTTTAACAAGTATATATTTACAAAAATATTTACATGCGAAGCTTTTTGATATAAATCAAGAAGATTCGAGAAGACTTTCTAACTCTACGGGAGTTAGGCTTCGCATTCCAATTCGACGAACTAAGTTTTCAAACCGCTCTTTTGGGAGGGCTTTAGTAAATAGATTGGCGAGCTGGTAATCTGTCTTCACGAAAAACAATTCAACAGTACCCTCTTCAACGTGCTCTTTTATGAAGTGGTAGCGGACTCTAATATGCTTGGTCTTCGAGTGTTGCACTGGGTTGCACGAGATGGCTATGGCACTTTTTGAATCGCAATACAAAGGTATGCGGTTGAAAGAGAAACCATAATCTGTGAGTTGTGTTCTCATCCAAAGGACTTGAGCACAACACACAGATAGAGACACATACTCGGCCTCTGCTGTTGATAAAGCAGTGCAGTCTTGTTTTCTTGATGACCAGCCTACTAGCTTTTCTCCCAGAAATTGCGCTCCGCCTGATGTACTTTTCGCTGTAACTTGACATCCAGCATGATCGGCATCTGAAAAGGCAATTAGTGTAAACTCCAAATCCTTCGGATACCAAAGTCCCATGTTAATGGTTCTTCGAAGGTATCGAAAGATCCGTTTAACCTCTTGGAGGTGAAGTTCGGTAGGCCTTGCCTGAAACCGTGCAAGTAAGCAAACAGCAAAATGAATATCTGGTCGGCTTGCAGTTAGGTACATGAGAGAACCAATCATGCTCCGATATTTATTCAGATCCATGGGTTTCCCATATAGGTCAGTGCCAATTTTTGGTGAAGTGACCATTGGAGTACCAACAGAGTCACAATTGTCCATTCCATGTTTTTTCAAAATCTCAATTGTGTGTTTAGCCTGATTAAGAAAAATTCCACGCGGGGATTGATGAATTTGTAAGCCTAAAAAGAATTTTAATTCACCCATCATGGACATTTCGAATTTGCTTTTCATGAGATTTTCAAAATGTTTTGAATGTGTCGGATTAGTGGACCCAAATATGATGTCATCCACATAAATCTGAACAATCAAAATGTCATTTTTTATTTTCTTGTAAACAAGGTTGGATCAATTGTTCCTTTGGTGAAATTATTTGACAACAAGAAAGATGATAATTCGTCATACCACGCCCGTGGGGCTTGTTTCAAACCATAGATTGCCTTCTTTAGCTTGTAGACTTATTCCGGATGATCTTTGTCAACGAAACCGTCTGGTTGACTCACATACACTTCTTCCTTCAGAGTTCCATTCAAGAACGCTGTCTTGATGTCCATCTGGTAAACCGTGATGTTCTTGTGAGCGGCATAAGCTAAGAAAATCCTGACTGCTTCAAGCCTTGCAACTGGTGCGAATGACTCTTCAAAATCTATTCCTTCTTCTTGTCTGTATCTGTTAGGAATATAAATATTCATATGAAGGTTCGGTCACCCCGAGCATCTAATTAGCATTTATATAGCTCGTAGGCTTATTTATATAAGCTTAGTATTATTAGTATTATTAGTTTTATTAGATTAGTCGTATCTATATTTGTGGAGTGGGTCGGGGCTTTCCCCACTGTCAGCTCACTCCACAGCCCACTAGGGGCACTATTATTAGGAAGTATAAATACCCCTTCCCACACTTGGGAAGGGTTGGAACTCTTGTAACATTTCACACACATGCTAATCTTATCCAGGTTTCTCTCAAGAGTCTCCCTCTCTCTCTCTAACTTCTCTCTAAACTCAACCATGGATCTAATCTTCCATGAGCCAAGACCACCCGAATCAACCACACAATCAATATGGTTATTTCCTACAATTGGTATCAAGAGCCATGGTTAGGTCCGATTGATTGTGTGTGCCTTGATTTTTGGTCTCTATATTATTTTTTGTGGTTCGAACCATTTTTTTCTCAAACTGTTTGCATCTATTTTTTGTTGTTCGAATCATCACTTTCACAATCTGCTAGTACCATGTATGTGTGGTATTATGTTTGTGGGCCCTGAATGTGTTTCTTGTAATATGTCATGGATCTCAGTTTTAGGCTTATGAGGTTGCTAACAGTTTGTGATTTTGGTGTGATTTTGGCCTTCGTGATTTTGGTCTTGTTGTCAAAATATTTTTGTTTCTTCAAGACCTTGCGTTGATAGTTGAAGCTCTCAACCAATTTATTTTGTAACTCGTCGTTACATAAGGGTCTTGTGGTCAAATTTCTTTTCTGGCTTTCACCGCTGCCTTGTGGTCAAATGGTTTAACCATGTTAACTTATCATGTTAACACAATTATGCTTGGACTAGTGGTTAGTTGACTCATTCTTGGTTTTGGGTGTGACATGTCACGATATTATTTCTCTTGATATTCTGTTGGCCCAAGATCCAAACTAAAACTGCTTTTAAAAAGGTTTAACGATTTGAAGGTTTGTTGTGGCTTATTTGTGGTCAAATTCTTGGTTGCAAGTTGTTAATGGCGTGTCAAAAGGTGAGGTATTCTTGGTTGCTGCTGGTGTCCAAAGGTTGATGTTCTTCAATGCGGTTTGTTATGAAAAAGATAAACACAGATCCGGTTTTTAAGGAAAGTACGAAAGTGACAGCGTTGACCGGTCAAAGTTGCAATTTGTCTCAGACGCAGTTTGTCTATTGGCTCACAGACTCGGTTTGTCTGTTTAACCCCGGACTCGGTTTGTCCATACAGTCACGAACTCGGTTTGTCCACACTATCATGAACTCGGTTTGTCATGGACTCGGTTTGTCATGGACTCGGTTTGTGTACATAAGGTGTACGCGGTTTGTGTACAATCACGAACTCGGTTTGTGTTTTGCACAGATGCGGTTTGTCTACCATTTCATCGACTCGGTTTGTTTGTCACTTGGTCAAACGGTCAAACGATAACAACAAACAACAAAGACACAATCCTAAACCCAGTCAACAACAGGTTGCTAAAGTACTTTTTCTAAACAACAAACAACTGGGTGATATTCTATTCCCACAATAATCAACAGGTCAAATGTGGTCAACGAGATATCAAAACGAGAAGAAGCAATCACAGAGAAAGAATCATTTCGCAACACTTTCCTCTATCAATCCAAGAATCCAAATACTGCTTACAACAACAAACTCATTCGGATCAACAACTAATAACATGACACGAAATCAAATCCATAACCAATACTAGTCTCATCGTCCTCAAAACCACAACCATACCTAATCTATTCCCATCTCTACACAAGAACAAGACTCAAAACATAAACGTAAACAAAAAGATCTCAGCTCTTTATTTCTTTCTTTTTCGTGATATTCAAAGGACAATCATGACTTCTCAAAAGTCAAAACACACGAAAGAAATAATCAAATCATCATCGATCTAAAGTTTTTTTTGAAGACTAAGCTTCAATTAAATATCCGAGTCAAAAAGAAAGTCTCATAACAATTCTCGTTAGAAACTTTCTTTGGTTCGTTCAAGATGTAAACACAGAAAGAAAACCTACCCGAGACCTCCTCTTGGAAATCATGAAGATGCGCCTTATTTGTGGAGTTATGGTACTTCAGTTTGTGTTTGTTAGTCAGATTCGAGCTTGATGCTTATCAAAGATGGGGGTGGATGAAGTTTAAGATGAGATTGATGATATTATGGTGTGTGGCTGTGTGAAGTTAGTGATAGGAGGGGCGGATTAATTTTAGATAAGGGATTAGGGTCTGTGGTTGAGAGGAGAGGAAATGATGAATGAAGGCGGATGGTTTAAGATTAGGGTTAAGTGAAGTTTAAGGAGTGTGTGTTAAATACCGGATAATTAGGGTTAATTGGATTTGGGTTTCAATTGGGCTCAATTTGGTTATACGTGTAAATTGCATCCGGGTTTGAGAATAAGATTGGGGTTTATGAATCGTATAGTACTACTTGGGCCTAAGTTTTATTCATCTCACTCGCTATGGACTGGGCTTGACTGAATTGGTGTCAATCTATTTTTTGGTTATTGACTGTGGTCTTGGGCTGCTAATCACTATTTCGAAAATTAGTACAAGTTAAGTTTTTGTTTGGGCTTAAATTTAACAATGCTATATTTTTGGCATGATATTTGGCGACAAAAGTGGGATGTTTGGATCTACAAAACTTCACGAGGATACACACGTCTCGGCTAGTACTTGGGTTTATGAATGTCATCGGGATTACAGAGTTGCGGATTTGGTTGCGTAGTCCAATTAGAACCTACCACTTGAGCAAGCATGCAATCTGATCTTTACGATTTGAGTTATAGTTGGCAAATAACAATTTGTTTAACTGCCATTTGTCAAGTTGCGCTTTGACTTGTTGCGACGTGACTGATTGCGTTCTGACCAGTTGCGATTTGACATTGCAAGTTGACACTTGCGATTTGTCTAATTGTGATTTGGTTGACTGCAATCTGACTTGTTGCAAGTTGACAATTTGTGACTGGACTTGTTGCGATCTGATCAAGTTGTGATTTGACTTCTTTGACTTGAATTTTGAAGATTAGTATTGCAACTCACTCTTAGTTTTTCTTGTTTATTTCACGGTTTCTCTTGTTGATTTTAGAAAATCCCGCGAAAGATTCGATTTCTCGGTTTGAATCTCAAGAGCTGTAAAATCCCGTGAAATTAATTTTGGACAAGCATGCTAGACTTGGATGTAGACATAATGAAACTTACGGGGTTTGACTGCTTTTTCGGGATAAGTTTGTGCTTCAAGATCAGCAGGAATTGGGAAATTATGGTAACTTGGTTGGTTTGTTAATTCACGGGTTGGTGTACTTAGTGTCACAAACATCTCGGGGTGGATGGATGCACGATGTTTGTTGACCCTTGCTCAAGCGTATTTAAGGTGATTAGACCTGGATGTTCAAGAAGTGGATATATACAATAAAGGATGGAAGGTTGGGTATATATCACTACCTATATTTAAAGGAGTTACGTTGTTGTGCTCAATATAGGTTCTAAATCACAATTTGCAATTTAAGGTGATTAGACTTGGATGTTCATGAAGTGGATATATACAATTAAGGATGGAAGGTTGGGTATATATCACTACCTATATTTAAAGGAGTTACGTTGTTGTGCTCAATATAGGTTCTAAATCATAATTTAGTGCAAGTTTAAGTCGCGGACTTGTTCTTTATCAAGCTTCATCAAGTGATTGTTGTTTCTCAAGCTTCTAATGGGATTGTTGTTCAAGATCTTCTCAAGAGGTAGTCAGGCTTAAAGACAAGAGGTGATTTTTTTTAACCTTTTACTCACTTTAAAGTCATATGCATTTCATCAAGCGGTTTTGGCATATTACGAGCTTCAATGAATTGTTAATCTACTAAACCATTGATGATGAGGAAAGCAAGGGGTTACTACAAGAGAGTCTTAATCACCATCTTCGTTGCAGTAGTTTCATTTGTCTCTTTCCATGTTTTGTGCCTGACAAATTCACAAACATCACGGACTCTCAGCTTTGGCAAAAAGGTCATTTCATGTCCTTTTTGAGGGGGAGAATTATCGCAAGTTTCCTAGAAGTTCCGTCTCCAGCGATGTGAATTTTAGCGGTTCCGGTTACAGCGGGTCAGATCGTATCGGTTCAGTCTCCAGCGGTTTGAATCTTAGCAGTGTCGGTTACAGCGGGTCAGATCGTAGCGATTCAGGATTCAGTGGTTCAGTCTACAGCAGTTTGATACTTACTGTTGTGCAGTTAGGATTCAGTGGTTCAGTCTACAGCAGTTTGATACTTACTGTTGTGCAGTTAGTTCTTGAATTTATTTCTTAGATAAATCTCAAGAACTGTAAAATCCTGTACACAGTACGACAACTATTCCACATCCAAGTAGCTGGGTCAGACAGCTTTGTTTGATAGGACTGACTATGAGTCATGGGCACTTCTAAGAATTAGCGCATGTTTCTTCTCTTTTTGGCTAGTCATCAGCACAAGATGATCACGAAGTTAATCTGGTATTCTTTATTTGTGATTGAAGTTGAATTTCACGAAGGCGTCTACTTATTTTATCTTGAAGTCGGGGTTGGTTGGATGCATGACCTTCAATGATAACTTGCTCGTGCGTAAAATTTAAGTTGAAGACTTGGGTTATCTAGTTACCAGTAGTCGGGGTAACTATCACTTAAGAGTTATTGGAGTACTCAGTGTCACACGTCAATGACGATGTCGATAATCGCAAGAGGTGTTAATGTCTCATACTTTGGTTGGGTATTGAGCACTTAGAGATTTGCTTGGAGCATTAATTCTCTACACTGTTCTTCCAACATTAGTGCAAGCTTAAGTAACAAATTTGAGGACGTCTACTTCAGTTTTCAGTATTGGTATATCGGGCTTTCTTCATCGAGTGGTCACTAATCTATGTACAAGGTTGATTAGTTGGCCAAAGGTTTTAAAAGTTGTGATGTGTTCTGTAATCTTCACAAGATATTCTTTACCCAAACTGATGTTCACCTAAAATCAAAATCAGTCATGCCACATTCAATCTGTTACTGCCTCACGGTTTCTTCTTGATTTTGTAAAATCCCGAGAAAGAACTTATTTCTCGGTTTAAATCATAGATTTGTAAAATCCCGTGATGATGGACTATGCGCTCTTAACCATGATCGGGTTAAAACCATTATCAAAGTTCAGTTAAAGCATCATAAAGGGCTAGATTTGGGCATTAACCACAAGATGTGACTACGGGGTTAGTTCAGTATTATTTATTTGAGGCTGAAGTGAAATTTCATGGGTGCGTGTACTTAGCATCTGAAGATATCGGGGAGGTTGGATGAAGATTCTTCGAGATCCTTGTTCGAGCTTTCAATACAATGACAAGGACTTGGATATCTAGTTATTTTTTCTTTCTCCCTATTACAAAATAACTATCACTTTAAGGGGTCACGTTGTAGTGCTCAGTGTCACACGAAGTTGTGGATATCCAAGAGGTGATGTATGTCTTATACTTGATGGTTGGTTGGTTGAAGAGTATAGAGTACTTAGGGATTCGATGTTGCACGAAGTCTCTGCACCGCTCTTTGTCTTGCATTAGCACAAGTTTAAGTCACAAGTTCGGGTTATGTTACTTCAGGCTCAAGTTCATCATATTGGGTTTTTCTCTATCAGTGGTCACGATTTCAAGCCGACAAAATGATAATGGGGTTGGTAACGAGTTAGATGAGAGAAGTTGTAAAGAGAGAGATAATGATGTCTGTACACTTCAGTGCAGGCCTCGTTCTTCATCAGATGACGTCTGTACAAGTCGGTACAGGCCTCGTTCTTCATCAGATGACGTTTGAACAAATCAGTTCAAGCCTCGGTCTTCATCATTATGACGTCTGTACACTTCAGTGCAGGCCTCGCTCTTAATCATAATGACGTTTGAATACCTCAGTTCAGGCCTCGTTCTTCAAAGAAAAGAAAAGTGTACGCTTGAGTTCACTTTATCTTCAAAAGAAGAGGAATCTTCTTATTAATGGCCATTCTCATCAACAAGATTCATGCTCTTTCCGTGCTTATTCAGTCTTCAAGTGGATCGGCGCACATTGGAGTATATTCTTATTCACTTGTTCAACCAAAAATTGCAGTTGACAGGCATATGCAATTTTTGAGGGGGGGAAAGGGTGAATAAACAACATGTCAGTCGTCAAGAACCGTCAAGTGGAGCTACTTACCGTTGATGGTATTCATATTCACTAGTTCAATCATCAAAAATTGCAGTTGGAAGGCATATGCAATTTTTGAGGGGGGGAAAGGGTGAATATTAATCTACATGTTGGTTGATGATTGAGAAATGGTCATACGACTCCTGAATACGTCAGTTCAGGAGTCGTGCAAACCATGTTTCTCCAACACTACTTCTTCTGTCTATCAAGGTGTTGAAGAACTTGGTCATGGAATGCTAATCTACATATTCTCACGGGCTGGTACAATCAGCAACAATGGGTTTCTAGTCGATGCTTCATGTACACGTCATTAGGCTGCATGTACACATCATGATGATGATTCCGATTAATCGTAACCATCATGGGGGAGAGAAATGTGTACACCAAGGACGCACAACAGGTTCACATGATTGGGCTTAATCATATATTCCGGTGTTGAGAACCGCAGAGATGATCAGTGGTTCAACTTGTTACCTTGGTATTTACGTTTCACTGTTACGTCATGGGCTGATTAATCGTAACCATCAGGGGAGAGAGAATGTGTACATCAAGGACGCACAACAGGTTCACGTGATCAGGGCTTAATATCCAAGGATGGATACATACTATAGATGATCAGTGGTTCAACTTGTTACTTTGGTGTTATACTAAAGACTGAAGAAGGTCGAGTCGTCAGTCTACTCTACATTCTCTGTTGGGTGTTATCATCTCATGTGTATGCTGCGGGCTGATGGGTTACATGTAAGGTTACTGGAAGGCATTGGGTGAGATGAAGATGATTGGCATTCTATTCCTCCACATTGGGCAATCTTGAAGAAGGTCGAGTCTTCAGTCTTCTCTACATTCAAGAATGTTGAGCTCTTTTCTTACAACTTGATATTTAACTTAATCCCATGACAGTTCTTGTTTGATGAGTTGTGGAGTTAAGTTAGATTCAAGTTGTTCCGTAGTTTAAGGTTAAGTCCAACTTGATGTTAACCTAATCTCATGACAGTTCTTGTTTGATGAGTTGTGAGGTTAAGCTAGATTTCAGTTGAGGCTCAACTTAAACTACCGAAAAGTTGCCTAAGGTTTTTGACGGAGTCAATCTAGGACGGGAGTGTTAGAAGATTAAAGACGGCATGCATTTGGTTATCAAAAGACTTCTTCATATTTCGGGCGTTCATCCAAAGTCTTCTTCCAATTATGGGTGTTCGTCAGAGGTTGTCAGATTGGGGGAGAGCACAAATTAGGGGAGAGTGTTGAGCCAGAATCATTCCCTGATTGAAAGTGCTCACATTGCTCTTCAGCAAGTCAAGTGATGAATGCGGAGAAGATTCAGAATGCTAAGGAGTAATGGTTTCTGGTTCGTATCCTTGTATATATATACTTGTTCATATCTTATACCATCTTGTAAATAGATATATAGAAAATCTTGCTAATTGTAAATAGAGAAACGTAAAATCAGAAAAAAACATAAAAATTAGAAAATAGAAAATACCAAAAATAGTTTCACCTAGGCATGTCTTCTGTTTATCGATAACATTTACGGACTTAGAAATGTCATTCAATAATGGCACGGGTCTTTAAATGAAGCTTGAGCAGAAGTTAAAATGGATTGTTAAAACATGTCTTAATGGCTTGCTATTACTTTAGATAGCAACCCGCGCTTCATACTGGGGAAAGCACGTCGCCAAAAAGACGGTTGTTCCTCCAACTGGGTGATGTTCACCTGGGCATGGATTACTTTATATCCATGTTTCTTCGATCTGATGTACGTTTCAGTGCATCATTTCTTGAAAAAGAAGAGAAGTCTTCTTTGCATACAAATAGTTTTCATTCTATGATTCTTCTGAAAATTATTTGTGAGACACTTGGTGAATATGTGTTGTATGAAATTTGTTTATACTTGGATTATGCATAAAATTTGTCACTCAATCAACGACTACAAAACCTCATGACAGTTCTTGTTTGATGAGTTGTGGGGTTAAGCTTGATTTTAGTTGAGGTTCAACTAGAATACGGGTCATTGATTGAGGGGGAGAGTGAATTCAAATTTTATATCATCAAACGGATTTATTGGTTAAATCATACTTGTTTGAAATGGTTTTGTAGTTAATGGGGAATTAGTTGAAGAGGATCTTGCTTAAATATATCAAATGACCAAGTGTGTTAGTTGCTAGAAAGTTTAGGACATTATGTGCAATTTGCTTATAGTTTCCTAGCTTTATGTATCTAGAAGGTTCATTTGTGTTACTTTGGAATCCTCGTATAATCCCCAAAATACTTTAAGACTCAAAACCTAAAAGAAGTTAGAAAACCAGTTGTGTTTGATGTTTTTGAATGCTCCAATGACATTTGTATGATCTGAATGAATGAGTTTCAAATGTTGTTTGACTTTTGTTGGTCGATTGCTGCTTAATTGTTGTTGATATTGTGCGTATGTTCTCAGGATTCGTTTAGGTAGATTGCTATTATGTTAGAATCATGTTCCTAAGATCCTGAATTGAATATTGAAATCTGTGTGAATTGCCATGTTCATGATTGCTATTTGCTCTTCATGCTAGATAGTGGTTTGACGTAGTTCCTGATTGTGGTTTGATTATAAGATGAACTTGGTATTATAATGTGGCAAGCTGCTGAAGGGTAGCTATTTAGGAATAGTGTATCTGTATGCATGTATATCTGTGTTGATATTCTTATGCAGATTCCATAGCCAAAATGAATGTGCCAGTTCCCATTCTAACCATTTAATCAGACGTTCAAATTCTATTGATTGGCTCGGAATTCACCACGACAACAACATCGGCAGCAACAACAACAACAACACCTTCACCTCCACCATCATCATTTCAACAAAGAAGTACTTACTCAGATCTCGCCAAGTGGGGATCTACAATTCTTGAGAAGATTTGTTGGTGGATGGATAAGCGATGTTGACCACTGATTTACTCAGAAAAGCGGGTGATTATATCGTCTGCGCAAAAAGGTCAAACTCATATGTGTCATAATAATCAATTAGTGCAAAATCAGCAGTGAATCTCCCTCTTAGATTAAGGGGGAGCAAAGTATGTTTCATCATCAGAACATGTTAAACCTGACCACATTTTCTCCCATGTTTTCTAAATTATTTAAATCAATTGGGATCACAAATCTCAAAAGGTTTGAAATTTTTGATCGGGGGAGAGAATGTGATTTAAATATGAAACCTGATGAAAATGTGATGTTTTGGACTTAAGTGTAAGCTCTCCCATATGTGCTAAACTCTTTTGTATACCAAGGCACATATTGAGGGGGAGCAAAATGTTTTGAAAGTGAAAGTAAGCTCTCCAGTAAGTGCTAAACTCTTTTGTATACCAATGCACTTATTGAGGGGGAGCAAAGGATTTGGCATGCATCTTATGTGAGCAATGCTCAGACTTCACCAATGAATTGACGATAGCTAAATTCAGTAGTCGAAAGGACATGTCCTGGACGGGTAATAATTTCAAGCCAGTTTATCTGGTGATGTAAGCGTGTCTCGCAAAGGACGTGTCTGAGTAGAATGTACCGATTTCGAGCGATCTTCCTTGAATGTGATCTGGACGGGTAATAATTTCAAGCTAGTTTACTGGTGATGTAAGCGTGTCTCGCGATGATCATGTTCTTGGAAAATCAATCAATTCAAAAGTGCGAGCTCTACCTAACATGTGCAAATTTATAAAACAATCAACCGAGCACATGTTGAGGGGGAGCATTTGAAAAATATAAAACTCTCAAGTGTTTGCAAAAATGTGTTTCAGAATCATGAACACTTTGAGAGATTTTTCAAAGATTTGGTTTATGGCAATCGTGGAAGTACACCAAAGACCGACCATTTTAATTAATGCATGGAGTTATAAGGATGGTTAGGTTAGGCTCAAGTTCCCACGATCCCGCCAGAGCCAGAGGGATCTACCCAGGGACAATCCACTAGTTAGTGTAGAAGTCCTTAGGTATGATTAAAAAGGAGATAAGTGTGATTAAGGGAAGAGTGCCGACTGAGATGGAGCTAGTACTGGAACAAACCCAACAAAGTACTAGTTATGAAGTCTCGGTAAGCACTGAAGGGGTTGAAGAATGAAAAAGAATTGTAAAGATAAAGGGTGAAAAGAAATAGCCCTCCTTACAACTTAGGCAGAAACCGGGTCAATACATATGCTGTCAGAATCACTTAGTTGATTGCTGGCATTGAAGACAAAGTATCATGGACCCAGTGATACGCTGCACAACCCTCCTTAGCTACTCAAGGTCCCTCAAAGGATTATTGTTTCAATTGTCACGGAGTTTAATACATTCCTATCGTCTCTCTCACTCCGAGTTAGATGATATTGAATAGGTGGCAGTTCTCTCCAGCCTCCGCTCACTAAATCAAAACGCACTATAGAGTCTAGAGCCACGAGATGCATAAAAAGATCTCATAGGAACACGAATTATTTCTACACTAGGTGTTCAACATTAAGGACACCAGTTGTAAATTTAAGAGTCCTACGCAGATCTTAGCAATCTGCCAGAACATTTATGAGGGAATTTACATATGTAATTCTCAATGATTGAATGGAAATTCCTGCCAGGGTCAACATCAAGCAGCCCTGAAAGCAGGTCACTTCGGTAGTTCTTTATGGATTACGCTTAGTGGTCGCGGCGGTTTCTAACGGTCTACAGTCGTGGAGTGATCTCCAGCGACTCACCTAATCGTTGATGTGCTACGGTTCGATCTTAAAAAGCCCTCTGTGGGTTTTCGATTAGGAACGGTCTTGGTAAGGATTAGAGAGAGTTTTCACACTATGCTGTTAACAATCTCAAAGTCCGAACCTGTAAGTACCGGACGTTTTATTGCTAACTGTCGTATGCAGGAACATCTGGCGATTGTAGCTGATTGCTGTTGCAGCTGTTTGTGGTTGTAGCTGATTGAAGTTGCAGCTGATTGCGGTTGAAGCAGATTACAGAAAAGATGCCAATCCAGCACCACATGCTCACACTACATCATCATTGTAACTCAACAAAGTCATGATCAACCTAAAAGACCTTTAACACGGCTTCTGCAAACTCTGATGCTAAAGATCATGACACCATATAGTGTGAGCATGTCGGCTCAAAGATTTACACATCACATGGAAACATACTGTTGAAAGATGACTTGGAAACAAATGTTGGATGATAAAGTCGAAGAATACTCAAAGATCATCCAAGACAAAGAACGGTCATCAAAAGATCACTGCTAAAGGCACAAAGATACAAGACGTTGAAGAATCGAAGACTACGAGCTATGAAGTCAAGATCAAAAGATAAAATGCTAGAATTCAAGTTATTATTTCCGGGGTGACCTCCCTTAGGGGGAGATTGTTAGGAATATAAATATTCATATGAAGGTTCGGTCACCCCGAGCATCTAATTAGCATTTATATAGCTCGTAGGCTTATTTATATAAGCTTAGTATTATTAGTATTATTAGTTTTATTAGATTAGTCGTATCTATATTTGTGGAGTGGGTCGGGGCTTTCCCCACTGTCAGCTCACTTCACAGCCCACTAGGGGCACTATTATTAGGAAGTATATATACCCCTTCCCACACTTGGGAAGGGTTGGAACTCTTGTAACATTTCACACACAAGCTAATCTTATCCAGGTTTCTCTCAAGAGTCTCCCTCTCTCTCTCTAACTTCTCTCTAAACTCAACCATGGATCTAATCTTCCATGAGCCAAGACCACCCGAATCAACCACACAATCAATATGGTTATTTCCTACAATATCCCTTTGCCACCAGACGAGCTTTGTTGCGAATCACAGTCATTTCTTCATCCTTTTTGTTTTTTCATAACCATTTAAGATCAATGACTAGTTTGTCAATTGGTCTTGGAACTAAATCCCAGGTGTCATGGATTTGAAATTGAAGAAGTTCTTCCTGCATTGCTTCAATCCAGGCATTATCTGCCATTGCTTCCCGAATGTTCTTAGGTTCTATGAGACTGACTGAGCAGACATAGATGCATATGTCGCAATCGGTATGAAGTTGTTTTCTCGTCTGAATTGGTCTTGAGGGTTCACCAATAACCTGTTCAATCGGATGGTCTTTTGTCTACTGTAATGTTGAAGGGTACCTTGGACTGAACGACTGCGTGTTAGACGGTTCATGTAATCTGGAAGATGATTCACCAGATTCCGTTCCAAACGGGTTTTCAAAGACTTCTTCGTCTAACACATCATTATTTTGTTCTTGCTCATCAATTCTTGGTAGAACAATTTCAATGAATGGAGTTGCTGGATTAAATGTAGATGATGTTGATATTGAGGGAGTTGGTGCGCCTGCTTCGAATGTTGTGGATGCATCTGGATTAGGTGGTGGTGGTGGTGGTTGTTGAGTGGGTGCAGCGGAATGTTGGTTAGATGCATTTTTTGAAGCGCCACCATAGTATTCATCGTACATGAACTAGAAGAAATTATCCAGTTCTTGAGTTGTGGGTTGTTCTGAATGAATTGATTGAGCTCCTTGAGGTGCGAGTCCCGAACTGATATGTCCGGAAGTCATTGGGTTAAGCGCGGGTTCTAGAGCGAGTCTCTCAGAAGCCATTTGTGAAATTTCATCAAACTTCACATTCATCGTTTCCATTATCTTTTTTGTTCTCCTGTTATACACCCTGAATGCCCTCGAGTTTTCAGAATAACCAATGAAGATTCCAATATCACCCTTAGCCTTCAACTTTCCCAGATCTTCCCTGTCATTTGTTGGATAGCATAAAGCGCCAAATACATGAAGATAATAAATATCCGGTTTTCGGTTGTTGACAAGTTCATATGGGGTTTTATTGAATATTGGATGGATTAGGGATCGGTTTTGAGTAAAACAAGCAGTAAAAACAGCATCAGCCCATAGGAATAGCGGAGCACTGGAATAGATCAGCATAGTGCGAGCAGCTTCTACAAGGGTTCGATTCCTTCTTTCAACTACGCCATTTTGCTGTGGAGTTCTAACAGCGGATGTCTGGTGAGTAATACCAGTTTCTTCAAAGAATGTTCTTAACTCCTGATTGACAAATTCCGTGCCATTATCCGTTCTGACTATCCTAACTGGAGCTTGAAGTAGAACTTGAATCCGCTTCAGAAAGGTGATGATGGTGCTTGGTGCTTCGTCCTTTGATCTCAAAAACTTTACCCATGTATATCTTGAATAGTCGTCAACAATTACAAGAATATACTTCTTCCCATTAATGCTTTGAACTCTCATCAGGCCACATAAGTCCATGTGCAGCAAATGCAACCTATCAACCGAACTAGGTACAGGTTTAGGTTTATATGATGCCCTTTTGCTATTGCCTTGCTCACATGATGGACATAGGTGTTCTTTGGTGTATTTGAATTTAGGAAGACCGGAAACGATGTTGTCTTTGGCAAGCTTGTTGATCGTGTCAAAGTTCAGATGGGACAAATGTCTATGCCACAACCAGGATTTTGTTTCGCCTGCCCTGGTCATGAGACAAATAGGAGATGAAGAGGCCATTTGGTTTATGTCAATTGCATAGAGATTGGTGCCACGATTCCCAATTAAGAGATCATTCCCCACCAAATTCCTGACAAAACAAGTGTTTCTCCTAAAAGCAACCTCTAAATCAGCATCACAAAACTGTCCGACTGAGAACAGATTGTGTCCCAACCCTTCGACATAGTAAACCCGAGTGATCAAGTAATTCCCAAACCGAAGATCACCATAACCCAGAATAGCTGCAACATGATCATTCCCAAACCATACAGTCCCCATGAACTGCCACACAAAATTGATCAGCAGCTTCAGATTCCCGGTCATGTACTTGGAGCAACCCGAGTCGACGATCCAAAGACAAATTTCAATGACCTGCAAAGAACAGAGGATTTTGTATATGGAAACCGTTTAACATTTGGTTCGAGTGGGTTAGATGAGACAGGTGAATTACACTTAGAACTGGTTTCCTTAGATGCATTGGGAACTATTTCTAATGTGCCATTCTTAAGTGTAAACATTCTACCCGTTGGTTTCCATGCACACAACTTAGAGTGATCCTTAGGCAATAGGCTGCTAGTGGTATTCCTAGCTTTTGCAATAAGTCTTCGAATATATCTAGACTTAGCCTTAGTTACTAAAGGAACCTTTTTCTGTTCAGGCATATCATTCTTTTTCACATCATTAGAAACATTATCATCACAAGCATTTACAGACAAAGTTTTCTTTTGCATTAAACAATCAGAATCATTACATGCATTAGAAACAGGAGTCTTATCATTACAACTAGATGATACATGTTTCTTCTTGGAAAGCGGTAAATTCCTAGGGTGTTCTTCTACTTTCTTGCATGCACTCTCAGAAACAGGCGAGACACTAGGTTTCTTGTTATTGCTCCTAGAGTTGCTTTCTATTCCTGTAGAAGGTAAGGCACACTCATTAGAATTTTTGTTGTTGTCCTTAGATGTTGTAGTAGCATTCCTAGACTCATTTGGAGTATCTTTCTTACTTTTGTCTATCGCCCTATATGTTTTAGATGTAGAGGCAGACGCAGTAGTGGGACTAATCCTATAAAGGCCAGGTGCTATAACATTAGTGTTCTTGACAACAGCTTTCTCTTTTTGTTTCTCATTAGGCAAGGGGGTTAATGGTGCAATACCCGTAGTTTCCTCACCCTTCCCTTTTTGACTTTCAAGTTGAGACTTCAAAAGATTGATTTGATCTTGCATATTTTTGTAAGAGCGCTCATACGATAATTTGTCATACTTGCATTCTTCCTTTTTTGTATCAAGTTGTTTAAAATATGTGCAATTTTGTTTTTCAAGTTTCAAAAGCGCCTTTTCATATTTTTCAACAATTTGAGAAGTCTCAGCTCGAAGTGTTTCATCATCCTCAACAGAATATGTTTGGTAAATAATGGACATGATATCAGTTGATAGAGCTTCGAAGCAGAGAGAGTCATTTTGCTTTTCCAAAACTTTTATGTGTTCCAAGTATTCATTAGCTTCCTTCACTAAGGATTTGTGGTCCTTAACAAATTCTGAAGACTCTTTTAAAAGATTATGTTCCACATTTTGAACAACCGCATAGATTGCACTAATATGTGGATTAATTTCCCTTTCAAAAATCTTTTTCAGTTCATCCTGAACACCCGGAAACCATTCAAACTTTTTATTGTTAATTTTGGAATCCACAATACGTTGAAGTTTCTCAATTCTCTGCTTAAGATCAACCAAATATAGTCTAGCTGCACTTGTATCATAAGTGTTTTTAGATGCCATTTGTTCGATGTTAGGCAGATGTTTTGAGACAGCTTTTTGTCTTGTGAAAACCACTGGTTTTTGAAAAAACAGAGGTGACTTCCTTTTAACAAGATGAACCCCAGCAAGTTTGTTTGCTTCATTATAGTCAATGGGTTTTATTTCTGGGTTCATTTGTCTCATTCTTTTTCTACTCTCTTCTGAAAGCTCAATCGTTTCATCTGAATCATGAACCTCTATAGGATCATGTTTATCATTTATAAGAGTACCATCATATAACACATTCTGTACACTCTGAGATTTCTTGAGATAATAAGGGTTTTCACAACCTATAGCCGTTTTCTTTAATGTGTGTAAAATCGGGTTTTTATCATTTATTAACAAATTAATTGTTTGTGCAGAATGACCCGTTTTTACAAGTAAATCTTCCAACTTTCCAATGGTTTCCTTTTTTTCATTGATCTCTTTAAGAAGATCCTTTTCACGTTTTGAAAACCTTTCATTCAACTCCTTCTTTTCTTTTTCAAGATTGGAATAAGTTGATTTTTGTTTTGAAAGCTGGATGGTTAGTTCAGAAATTTCCTTGTTTAGAGATTTAATTTGGTTATTCAAATTAACATTTAGAGTGTCAAATTTGATTTGTAAACGTTTCTCTCTTAACTCAGAATCTTTTAAGCTAACCTCAAGTTCCGACTGTTTTTTGTTATGAAAATCATAAGCTCTTGCATTCACCTTATATCTCTCAAGCTCAGTGGTCAATTTTTCATTCGCGGCCTTAACATCACGATTGACTTTTTTGACCTTTTCAATTTCAACACTACAATTTTGCAATAATGATTCAAACATAGCACGTGTTTCCTCATCATTATCAGTATGCTGTGACTCAAATTCTTCATTAGAATCCATATCTGGAGTTACCAAATTAGTATTACTACAACTTGGTTTGTCCATGTATGTATCATAAATGAGATTAGGAGTCTCAGGATGCTGTTCATTTTGAGGTGACATATCAAACATTTCATTATTGTGACATTTAGCATATGGTTGTACCTCAGAAACCGCATTGGTGTCAAAAGCCAGAGGTGCTTCTGAATCTATGTCGTACTTTGCCTCCTGGAGATTTGCCATAAAAATGCAGTTTGCATCGATGTCCTCTTGATCTTCTGAATTGTCCATAATAGCCATGAAGTCATTCTCTTCTGCACTCAACTGAAGCCCAGCCGTTTCCTTGTTTGCCAACATTAATGCTTTCTGCAAATACGCTGGATCCCTTTTATTCGGCTTGTCTGGACAGTTCCTAGCCATGTGACCAACACCCTGACAGTTGAAGCACTTCATCACATTACCCTGATTTCTATTCCCAGCTCCCTGAGCAACATTCCCAAACTGATTCCCAGCATTCTGTACCCTTTGATTACCAACAGCTGTACCCATCTGATTCCCTGCATACTGACCCATCTGATTACCAACATACTGCCCCGCATTCTGATTACCCATCTGAAATCTTGGAGCATATCCCTGCTAATTCCCATATCCCCCAACCATCTGTCCTTGCTGTCCCATGTTGAAACTCGGCTGTGCAATCTGCTTGTTGCGAGTGTTCGATGAGATTCGTTGATTGTTGTTGGTAGGTGTGGAGTAGCGTCCTTGGAATGCTTTTGTTAGGTAAGCAAATGCTTGAGTCAAAGCAGCAGTTGACTCATCCTGATCGTCTTGATCTGGGTGTTGTGGGTATTGTTGTTGTGGGATTACATGTTGTTGTTGTGGGTAGAATAGTGATTGTGGAATATATTGTTGTTGCATGACTTGCTGAGTAGATGATGATGATGATGGTTGTGCACATACTGTTGCAGGTGTAGGTGATTGGACTATGAGTGCAAGAGGATCTTGTTGTTTTGCTTGTTTCTCTTTTCTGACTTCATTTGCCTCTGCTTGGTTTTGTTTGAGAAAGTCATAGAGTTTATCGTAGTTCACATCATGAAGATTCTTAGTTTGGTTGACAATAGTAACATATCGTCCCCATTCTTCTGGAAGGTTGTTGATGAACTTTATGTTTTGAACAATTTGTTTAGGTGCCAAATTTTTTCTGATCAACTCATTCATTAGAGTACAAAACCGTGTATAGTAAGATTCAATTTGTTCAGCTGGTGTGGCTGTGAACTTCTCCCATTCAGTCAGAAGCTTGTTTTCCATTTCTTGAATGCCAATTTCAGTACCATGACAAAGACGTCTAACTCGATCCCACATTTCTTTGGCAGTTTCACAGCTATTTACAGCACAGAATATTTCTTGTGGTAGACCGAGTTGAATTAGATGCATTGCTAGGTGATCAGCTTCAATTTGTTTCCAATCTGCTTCAGTGTAATCTGATTCCTCTTGGATTTTATACGTTGGTGCGACGGGAGGTGTTGCAGTAGGATTTCCAGCTGTTTCTTCAATCTCATAAGGCTGGAATGGACCTTTTTTGACTGAGTTAACCAAGAGTATACCTTTTCCATTAGGTTTGGATCTCATATATCGAAGCATACGACTCGTCCATGGAAGGTAACCACCTTTTTCTAACATTGGAGGTCGGTTTTCTGAACCTGCGGCATGAATGTCTTGTTGAGTCGTCATTGTTGATGTTTGTATGGTTAAGACGGTATTGGATCGGTTAAAGAAATGATAGGTTACGGTTTCCAAACTTGATGAAGTCCAAGTTCGATCAAAAAGGAAGTTCGGTTAAGAAGTTCGATCAAAACTGAAGTTCGGTTAATAAGTTCGATCAAAACTGAAGTTCGGTTAAGAAGTTCGATCAAAACTGAATTTCGGTTAAGAAGTTCGATCAAAACTGAAGTTCGGTTAAGAAGTTCGATCAAAACTGAATTTCGGTTAAGAAGTTCGATCAACACTGAATTTCGGTTAAGAAGTTCGATCAACACTGAAGTTCGGTTAATAAGTTCGATCAACACTGAATTTCGGTTAAGAAGTTCGATCAAAACTGAATTTCGGTTAAGAAGTTCGATCAACACTGAATTTCGGTTAAGAAGTTCGATCAACACTGAAGTTCGGTTAATAAGTTCGATCAACACTGAATTTCGGTTAAGAAGTTCGATCAACACTGAATTTCGGTTAAGAAGTTCGATCAACACTGAAGTTCGGTTTAAGAAGTTCGATCAAACCTGAATTTCGGTTAAGAAGTTCGATCAAACCTGAATTTCGGTTAAGAAGTTCGATCAAAGCTGAATTTCAGTTAAGAAGTTCGATCAAAGCTGAATTTCAGTTAAGAAGTTCGATCAAAGCTGAATTTCAGTTAAGAAGTTCGATCATTTCATCTAACTCGATGAAACAACCAGTAATTCGATTCAGTGGTAGAAACTCGACTAGAAACTCGATCAAACAATAGAACCTCGACTGATGAACAGTACCGAATCCTAATCCTAAATCTTTAACCTTTTGCTCTTGATACCACTTGTAACACTAAAACACTACCTTCTTCTTCACACAAACACAAACACAATGATGGTCACAAACATATACATTAAGAACAAGAGATGTGGTGGATCATATGATGAATTTTAAGTCAAATGTTTATTAATCTTTGGAAGATAAACAAACCGAGACTTTTGTGCTACTTTTGACACACACACACTCTTCTGTTATGTTGAAAATGAGACACACAATAATGCAGTGTGTGTGTGTGGTTTTATACGTATCACAGTCAACCAAATGGGTCTTTGGTGGGCTTTTGATGGACCTTGTGTGGGCTTTGTATTTGCACTACACTTATACACTTTGCACTTCTAACTCTAATGCTACAAGCCCACTCTACTTAGTACATATTACACTTGACACAAAAGTTTTACATAAAACAATGACCATCACTTTTGCAATTAACTAATTTAATTGCTAACAGTAAGTTTTTGCGAAACGATAATTATTTAAACACCCGATACTTATACAAAATACATTTTTATAATTTTTATAACTTCATTACACTTTATTTTGTTCCACTAAAATTTATTTCTAGCTAACTTAATACCTAAATAATTATATACTATATTTTATAATCTAAAAACCTAGATATTTATGGACAAAGAAACACAAACATTAAATGAAGCATGGCAAGCCCATTCCTCCCATCCCCATTTTTTCAGCCAAAATCCCATCACCACCACCATACCCTTTTGACAAAAAGTCCTAGCTTATTAATGGCTTAAAAGTACTAGCTTATATTATAATAAGTAAACCATACCTAAATTCTAATATATAAAGGAGTAACTAGTAGTTTATTTTTTTTTACCAAAGAAAACACCTACACACTTGTTTCTCTCTTGTAAATTTCGTCCATAGGAAGAAAAGAATAAGGAAAATTCGGTTTTGCTTATTTTAGTACTTATTAGTGCTTATTAGTGCTTATTCGGGTTTATAAACTAGTTACAAAAGGTTTTGGAGTTATACTCGGGTTATATTGTTCTTGTTTCTACCACATATCCATTATATTCAAGTAAGTATAAAAATTACTTTTATACATTTACATATGTGTTTTATACATTTATTATGCATATTTATACATTCTTAAAGCTTAGATCCTTATTTAAACTCACTAAATTTCATATATCACCTTAATACATGTTTGTGAATTTTTATGAAAAAAAAAAGTAAATATATATTTTTCAATGTTATTTGGATGAGAAAAATATTTACATACAAGTCTTGAATCATTTTTGTTTGATTTGTAGAAAGCATTGTTCTAAAAGGGTTTATATAGATTCATAACTATTTTACTTGATTTTTAGTCATTTCTTCAAGTATTACATTTTTATTGTGTTATTATTATCATTGTGAAACTATAAAAATTGTTGAAGAAAGTGGTGGAAGAGATTAGGATAGTTTGGAGTTGATTTGAAAGCGATTTAGTTTAGAAAATGGATTTTTGAAAATATACGCGGAAGCGCTGCCAAAATTTCTAATTTTCAAAAAAATAAGTTAATCTTACAAGATTTGGTCAAAGAAATAGAAAATAGATTTTTATAACGAAAACGTGGTCGTTTGAATGGATTAAAACGGATTTGTAACGAATAAGATACGAGTTTTCTAAATATATTATCGATAATTATTTTTTTTAGAAAACTTAATAGTTGCTGTATGGATTTTTGAGTTAGTAAAACCGAGCTTTAAAAGATAAACCGAGTCCCCGAGACCTTAAAATATATTAGTATACTTAAACACCTTCGCGGGGATAGATAGAACTTTTAAAACCGAGCTATAACGAATGAGTTATGACTTAACGATGTTACCGACGAAAAATATTATTTTGACAGCTTTTCTAATAGGGAATAGTAACCAGTTTTTATTTTTAGAAATGGATTTTGGACACTTTTGGTGCGATTTTGGATAAAATGTTATAAACAAAAGTTGTAGCGTTTTGGTTAGATACATTAGTCGAGTCAGAGACTTTTCAACATATATATTACGGAAACATCCGTATCGTAGTTACGATACATACTTGCTAAAAATCCCAAAATGTTTTATTTTGACTATTTCTAAGGATTTCCAAAGTAACTTTATTTTTATAACTAAACTTGCAAACAAACATGTACGGGTGATATAACATTTTATAAAATTGCATACACGACATTATTATAAGACTTAAGGCCTATTATTACTTAGGTTGCGGTTAGAGTTAACGCGTCTCGATTTCCGTACACACTAGCTTGTAACGCATTTGCTTTGAGGTGAGTATTCACGAACCCCCTTTTTTGTAACTATTTTAATCGCTTTAGGGTGGATGCATGAATTATACTTGAACTAAATTGATTACTATTTTGAACTTTTGTTTCACTACTTATGCTAGTGAGAAATTAATCATATTTGACTAAATTGACTATTCTTTTATGAACACTATCATTTGTACCTTTGATTATTTCAACCTTGTTAGACTTGATTTTGAACCATTTAACTTATCTTGAACCTTTGACTTGATTTTGAACCCTTTAACTATTTTGAACTTTTGACTTGTCTTGACCTTATAACTTGTTTTGAACTCTTAAACTTGATTTGAACCTTTAAACTTGACTTTGAACTCTTAAACTTGATTTGGACCCTTAAACTCAAAACGTTTATACTTCTGTGCAACGCTATACTTTTTATACTTTTTGGACATGATGTGTGGCTTTATTACGATATGTGCCTTAATGTGTAAACTTGTTTTTGTATACTTCAACGTGTATTCTTTAGCAACTGTTTAACTCCTGGATGGAGCCGATGGAGAGGTATTGATAGTACTATCGAGTTGACGCCCCCACCCTTGTGTCCCTTATTCTTGACCTTGAGTGAATATAATCCGATATTCTTGTGCAACGTGTAAACTTATGTACACTTGTCATGAGGTTCAGTTGGCTGTTATTCTTTACATTAAGTTCTTGCATATATCGTATACACATATGTCCTACTCACAACGTTTTCAACATTTACTCATACTATATTTTAGCAGTGGGTTCTGAACACATAGGTAACAAGTCTTGTATGGGCGGGACTTGCAACTGAATGGATTGACAACCCCTTTGCCTTGTGGACTATTCTCAAAGACCAAAAACTTAGACTCTCTCTTAAAAATTTTCATATTATATAAAACGTGTGTAATCACCAACTATTTTCATAGTTGACCCGTTTTCTCTCATGCATTTCAGGTGATCGACAATAAGTATTTTCATAAAGGTCATTAGAATTCTTCACATGTCATCGTTGTTGTCGTCATATTACAAGATTTTGTCTTTTGGGAAACTAAGTCTTATGTTTTTATTTCCGATGTCAGCTAAAATACTATTGTAGTGTTGAACTCTTTCCTTAAATTTTATTCATGGTATTGTGCTATATCTCTTTTGCGATGTATATTGATTTCTTCGCACCTCGCGTTTCCGCCTTCGGCGGGGTGTGACACAAAAGCCTTTGCGTCATGTTGTAGACTTGGTGAAACTAATTAATGTTTCTATTTTAGTTTTTTTTTGCAGCAAATAGGGCTGTAAAAGAACTGAACATTAAATGAACATTTCATAAACAATTCCGTAAAATGTCCGTTTATGTTCGTTTAGTTATTTAATGAACGAATATGAACAATAATTTACGTTCATTTAGTTAAATGAACGAACATGGACAAAAGTTTTGTCCGTTCATTTATGTTCGTGAGCGTCCGATTATGTATTCGTTACCGTTCATTTATGTTCGTATATCGTATATTTTTCTATACACTTTAAAATTGGTTTTCTTAAACAACACAACACTTATAAAACACATTATAATAAATATGTTTAAAAAAATTATGTTTATTATTCTACGTTCATGTAAGTTCGTTCGTTTATGTTCGTTTTGATATCTTATTGACTGAACATCTACGAACATGAACAACTTTAGTTTCTTAATAAATGAACATGATCAAGAAAATCCGCTCGTTTAAGCGATGGTGTTCGTTTATTTTTTTGGTTTAAATTAAACGAACGAAAATAAACAAGCTCCGTCCGTGTTTGTCCGGTTCGTTTACGGCAATAGCAGTAAACCTAGCGAAGGACTCACAATCTGTTCAACATGAGGTTCCTCAAAAGGTGGAAGAAACTAATCAAAACTTTAAAATTGCTGTTAACAAACATTGACGTGTCAATATATTTGAAGTTAGAGATATGGTGATGGTTTTTCATCGTTGTGAGTGATTCCCAGTTGGAAAATACAGGAAGTT
Source organism: Artemisia tridentata subsp. tridentata (assembly GCA_021014915.2). Classification (NCBI taxonomy): domain Eukaryota; kingdom Viridiplantae; phylum Streptophyta; class Magnoliopsida; order Asterales; family Asteraceae; genus Artemisia; species Artemisia tridentata. The sequence goes on along the minus strand of CP139506.1, from coordinate 246,515,106 downwards.
GCATCCCAAAAAGTATGGACCATGCAAGATTATACATAAGTTCAATGATAATGTGTATGTTGTAAATTTGCCAAATGATACGAGCATCTCTAGTACTTTCAATGTGGCTGATTCATTACGTTATCATCCTTCTGATATTCCTTTATATCCAGATGATCCGAGGATGAGTTCTTTTCAAGTCAGGGAAACTGGAGTAGGACGCAAGTGAAAGAAGCACACTTCAACTTGGAATGGGTCGGTTTAGGATAGTTTCAATATATTAGATAAGTATTTTATTAATTTAGTTTCCTAGTTCTAGTAATTTTATGATTATTTAATTGAAACCTTTTCTTCTCCTTATCTAACTATCTTATGCACCTGATATTGGGAGAGACTTTTCATTCGATCAAATACATGCAACTTTAGTGTTTCTATTCTAATAGTTCTCCTCTGTTCTATTAGTTCGTTTATACATCCTTGTTTGTGAAGAGCGTTTGTATTCTCAAGTATCCATACCACATTATGTTTTAGGGTTTTTACTCCAACTCAAGCTTTCGCGATTTCGCTGCTCGGACTGCAGAGGAGTATTAGATAATAGATTATGTGTAAGTCGGTCCAAGCCCGTTTGTGGTCTTAGGTACATAAGATTTCTCTAAGGTTTTCAATGCTACTTTTATAATCTATATAATGAGAGCAATAATAAAATATAACCGACGAGTTTTCATCATCAAAGAAAAAACTGTAAGACAATTCCTATCTTATATAAGTTGCCCTTGTAGAAAGCCTACAATATGACGAGACGAAATATCAATTTTTTAAGAGGAAAGTTTAGACAATAATGGTGTGTAGTTGGGGTAATACAAGGATTAGAAAGTCACTTTATCAAATCAAACTTAACTCTCCTAAATCAAATTGAGATCCAATTAAAAGTAAAACATTTTACATAGTTAAGAATTAGATTATTCAGGGCTGCTTTGTCCGCAAATTAGATTCGTTACGAAAACACCATAGGATGTACTGTTGTTCCCACTTACCACTACAACAAAATGTGAGACGGGCGGGGAAGCTTTCTGAGGGGACGCCCATGTCCCCGCCTAAAGTCGCTAAACGATAAAAGCGACGCTGAGCTGGCACACAATCTTGCTGACCGTTTACTAAATTTTCAATGCAATCATTTGGCAGGGACATGTCCCCGCCGAAAGTGTTTTTCATATTTGGCAAAATTTGACCAAACTAGTAACTCTTAATTGTTCCCAGGTTTTTTTCCCGCCCTCACTTTAGCGGGGACATGTCCCCGCCAAAAGTTTAGATGCACAGTACCAGCTTTTTAGCGGAGACATGTCCCCGCCAAAAGTGTTATCCAGTTTTCCCTCCTAAAAATTACTTTATCCCGCCAATATTTTCGCTACATCTCAGGTTTTGAAATTGGTGTGACGATAAGAGGTTGTGAGGTTGAGTGGTTTTGAGGATAAGAGTGTATATAATGTGTTTGTGAGGATAGAGCAGATCTGCTAGCTTTTGGTGGGAAGTTTTGGCGCCAATATTTTGGTGGGAAGTGTTGGCGCCAATATGTTTGTGCAGTAGAAGAAAGAAGACAATAGAAGTTGTGTGATATAGAATGAACGAAGATAATTAATACGGAGTAACCTAAACCTGAATTTTCTTTAATGCAATTGTGTAGTCGAGATCACCACCTAGACACTCATTGAATATGTATGATATTCCTCTAACCAAGTTAAGGAAGTTGTACACATCTATTCCATCTTTCTGATTCAATTCAACCTAAAAACACACACATCCAAACGATAAAGACCAAAGCTTACATAGTTACATTTGTATTTATACTAATAAAAAATCAGATACAAACCTCTCTCGTGTACAACTATATCATCTCGACTCATTCGTTTAACATCTTATGTACAACCATATCATCTTGACTCATTCGTTTAACATCTTGTGTATAACCATATCATCTCGACTCATTCATTTAACATGTTATGTATAATCATATCATCTCGACCCATTTGTTCAACATCTCATGTATAACCGGATTCGAGCTCAGGAGATCCCGCTTCCATGTAATTATCCTCTAGTTCATAATAGTCGAGATCACCACTTAGACACTCAATATCAGCTTCCTCTTTAGATACTCCTCTAACCAAGTTAAGGACCATATCATCTCGACTCATTCGTTTAACATCTCATGTACAACCATATCATCTCGGCTCATTCATTTAACGTCTCATGTATAACCATATCATCTCTACTCATACGTTTAACATCTCGTGTACAACCATATCATCTCAACTCATTCGTTTAACATCTCATGTACAACCATATCATCTCGGCTCATTCGTTTAACATCTCGTGTACAACCATATCATCTCGACTCATTCGTTTAACATCTCATGTATAACCATATCATCTCAGCTCATTTGTTTAACATCTCGTGTACAACCATATCATCTCGACTCTTTCGTTTAACATCTCATGTACAACCATATCATCTCGACTCATTCGTTTAACATCTCATGTACAACTATATTGTAACCACTGTGAAAATCCCACTTTAAGATAAGCTAGCACCCAGAATTATTATCCCTTTTTCCCCGGGTAATTTTATTTATTTATTTATTTGAATGTCTCTCTCATCTTATGTGACGTAGATCACATCATTGATAAACGTGCTCCCACAAGACCTGCCTAATGAACCTAATGTTTATTTCATAAACATCATGATATAAAATATTACAGAATACCATTTACCATTTTACCATAAATCCTTAACAAAACATTCATTATCTGAATAGAGTTTCTAGAAAACCCTAAAATTTACCACCACACCAAATATGAAAAACTAAACCTCATAACATAAAAATATAACATATCTGAGTTAATGTACAAGTTACTAAAGCACCAGAAACCCTAATTCTATTTTGTTCCCGATAAAACCCTAATTTCACATAAGTGTCATTTTATGTATTCATTTCACAAACCCTAATCTATTTCTAGAATATTTTTACAAAATTATATATTTACAAGTTATTTAAGCTATAGTACAAATCATTTATGCATAAATTCATTTATTTACAAAACCTTTATTAAAATCTCATTTATATTATTTTTAAAGCATAAAGTTACAAACCATTTATGCATAACTTTTATAAATGATATTTTCTAAACTCCTTAAATATTATTACAAGTCTTTTAGCCCAAAGTACAAGAGTCTAATGCACAAAAACTATAAATTCTATTTATTTGCTTATAAACTTAACAAAACCTAACAAATAAATTTTATAAATTAGTAAACCATTAAAAATATATTTTTCACACATTCTAAATTATAGTACAACCATACTAAGCATGTTTTACAACCCTTCTAAGCTCAACATGTTTTCTTTTCCTTCTTGTATAATTCGAATTACATACAAATAAAACAACCCTAAATAATCTTCCTAGGTATCTAAATACACCAACTAATCAAAGTAACTAATTCCTTAACCTTAGTTACAACTCTCTAAAGCACAAAGTACCACAACCTTAAGCCCATTCGTCCCTCCCCCTCCAAACCGGTTCGAAACTAACTAAATAACCAAACTAAACTTACACCTTAAGGATACAATGTACCTAGCCATTCCATGCCCTCTCCTATAAACCATTCCACATGGCACCCTTCTTCTTCAAGAATGAATTTCATTGGTAGCTAAAACCCTTGTCCCATATTCGACCACATCACTCTCCTTTCTCCCTCCTCCTCCTCTTATCCATGTGGCATAGCTCTCCATTTCCTGTCAGCCCTTGTATGCAAACTTGTCTCATTATCATCTTTTAACAAAACCCTAGTTTCTCACTTCTATAAATAGCAGTCGAATATCACCTTTTCAACTCACACCAAAATTCGACAAATCATCCAAAACAGCCCTATCCCACTTCCCTCCTGATCACAGTCAAATACACACTCTTAACATAAACCTAGGAAGTCCAGAAGAGAAGAGGAACATTGGGAAAACAAGAGTCGAATCAATCCAAGTCCAAAACCCTAGTCGAATTCCATACTAAGTAAGTGTTATCAACCTTATTTTATTTCAGTTTTTATTTATGAGATATACTTAGAAACATCTAAAACACACTAGTACATAATCACTAATAACAAATGAAATCAAAAATCAAAGTATATTTCTTTTCTTTTGGTTTCTGTTCGAGCAGTAAACCCCAAACGCACCCTAGGTTTTCGAGCTTTTGATTAAACAAATCTTTAATATGTTAAACATGTTAAGATATCATAAAAATAATCATATCATGCATCGAACCTAAGTTGAGAATGATCAAAAACCTAAAAACCCTAATCGGGTTGTTTATCTGTGTTCTATATCGAGTGAGAATCAGGTCCACAGCCCAACTTTAGACTTGAAAACCAACACTCAAACGACCCTGTTAAATTCTAATTTTTGACATGTATTTAGTTCACCCAGCTAGTCTTAATTAGAAACAAGAATCAACGAAAATGGTTTATTATTCAAAAAGATATCGGGTCTCAAAATCTGTTCCATATCGCTAAATATAGAAATGAATTTTCAGTTATATAATTTTCTGTTTCACTCGACTAGTCACCCTACTTAGGATCTAATTTTCGACCCTCAAACGGCTTTGGAAATATCTGATTTTCAGTGTGTCTAGAGTCCACCCATCAAACTTTAATTAGGAGCAAGAATTTCGTGAAAAGATCAAACGAGTCGAAAGTTATTTAAATCTAAAGTTTTGCCTATATCGCTAAAACTAGGTTAGTAAATCTCAGTTAATATTTTTGTATTCTAGTCGACCAACCTACCAATTTCCAACTAAGTTTTCGAACCCTTTTAGACCTTTAAAAATTCTGAGTTTTTGGCATAATAAAGCTCATATAGTGAACTGATTTTAGGAAGAAGAAGTTTGAAAAACCGTCGAGTGATTTAAAAGATATCTGAGTTCAAAAGATTGCCTATCGCTAGTTTTAAAACAAAATTTCAGATTTTATATTTTGAACTTGTTTGGTCACCCGATTTTGAAACAGATTTCGAACATCAAACCAATTTCAAAAATTACAAACCTTGGTTCATTTTAAAGTCGACCTAGCCGTCTATTCATAGAAACCACAAGCTCATAAAATGATCCCGTTTTCGTTAAGATATCGATATCCAAAGCTCTAGCCAAGTCGTGTATAACATAAGTATGATTTTTGTTAAATTAAAGTTTTAGGGATTATTTTGTAAATAAATATAATCAAGGGTTATTTTTGGCAATATTAAATAAACAGGGTAGAAAATGTCCTTTTTGAAACTTAAGGGTAGAAACTGTCATTTTCCAAAAGTCCAAGGTGTAAACTGTCAATTGACCAAACCTTAGGGATTAAAGCGTAACCTTTCACAACTATTATTCTTATCATTTCTATTTTATTTTTCGATCTAATAATAACGTAATACGTTTATTGACGAACGAACGAACCAGTGAAGTATTAAACCAACGAAAGCTATATTTAACGAATCAACGAACAAACGAATAAACAGAAAACATGAGAACAAAACGAAACGAACAAATAAACTATAATCATCAGAAAATGATTACTGAAATTTGGCATAACGAATCAGGTAGCGTGTCCGGAGACGTTTATCAACTTTCTGTCATTTTGTTATCCATCCAGACTGATCAGGTGAGTTCATAGTCCCACTTTTCTTTATACGTTTTTCCAAACTTGTGGGGAGATACATACTACTAAACCGAACACAAGTATTTTTCTGTATGCTTTCCTGATTTATATTGCATAAGTTTAACTGTTGCCTATTTAAAAGACCCTCTATCATGAACCATTAATCACTTTCGGGTGAGCGCGAATATAATGAATAGATCTATTGGATTGACAATCCCGTTGTGTCGCTGGATAAGTGACCCAATGCATTTTATTTGAAATCGTTTAATAAAGAGTTCAGGCAGACTCCTACTCGAGGGCATAATTGCTACATTTAATTATGTAGTGATTTACATCATAGCTTATAACTATGATGTCCATCGTGTTAACGCCTTGCGATTCATGAGACTTAGAGCAATATATAATAAACTGCGATATAACCGATTTACTTTCTATCTGGCTTGTGTTCAAACTGATTTAACGTTAAACGCTATGGATTCACTCAACCTTTGTGTTGACTTTTTAGCATGTTTATCTCAGGTAACAGGAAGTACGATTTGGCACGGAGTGGCGGTGAACTTTCTTTTAAAAGATTGTCCGTTTTGTTATCATTCAAATGAATAATATATCATTTATAACGTATTTTGAAACCTACTGCTGGGACCTCTACATGTAAACTCTGATTTTAATAAATGAATGATAACAAATTATTTAAAACGTCTCTTTTCGAGTCGTTTTCTATCATCATGACTGTGAACTATTTAGTAACACCCCAACTTATATTTCCGCTGCGAATATCAAAAACGAGGGTGTTACACATATCATATCGGCTCATTCATTTAACATCTCGTGTATAACCATATCACCTCGACTCATTCGTTTAACATCTCATGTACAACCATATCATATCGACTCATTCGTTTAACATCTCGTGTACGACCATATCATCTCGACTCATTCATTTAACATCTCATGTATAACCATATCATCTCGGCTCATTCGTTTAACATCTCGTGTACAACCATATCATCTCGACTCATTTGTTTAACATCTCATGTACAACCATACCATCTCGGCTCATTCGTTTAACATCTCATGTACAACCATATCATCTCGACTCATTCATTTAACATCTCGTGTACAACCATATCATCTCCACTCATTCGTTTAATTATTGTGTACAAACATATCATATCGACTCATTTGTTTAACTTAGTTAAAAATGATGTAAATTAAGTATAAATGACTTAACTTAGTTAAAAATGATGTAAATAATTTTAAAAAGTTTTAAATCAATTAAAGATGATTTACAAAATATTTAATTTAAATTTAAATGATTTAATAGTGGACCAAGTTTGACCAGCTCAAAGGATGTGGGAACCGCATGTCCCTGCCAAAAGTATCAGCAGCGGGCTGGTAGCGGGGACCTTTCGGCGGGGACATGTCCCTGCTGAAAGTTATTAGCGGGGACATGTCCCCGCCGAAAGGGTCAAAATGTCCCCACCGAAAGGGTCGAATGTTGTAGTGTACCAAGTTATTCAACTATTATTTAGTTAAGCCACTTAGTAATATGTCAAATGTATAGTTTACCACTTGACAATTTATATGAATGAACAATTAAAAAACACAAGTATAATTTTCAACGTTTAAACTCTTTATTGATATAAATCAGGAATTCTACCCATGTGTTTGCGGAATAACACTTAAGAATTGAGTGACAGGTATGTGTGTGATCTCCTCACTAAACTTAAACACAAAACCAAAGTTATGTGTTTAAGTAAGAACTATGCTAAACCAACAAATTATAAATCTAGGACTTAGTTCTATTTTGGAGAAGAAAAACGAGCTCTTCAAAGTGCTTAAAACTTTTAATACAAAAGATACTTTTTCCTTCTTTACAACACTCTATTTATAAGCAAAGTTGAAGTGGAAACCCGTGGGGTAAAAATTACATATCAACATGTGATAAGCTAAAGTATATTTTGTACTTTTGCTTCTATTTCTAGTATGCTACCATGCATACTTTTGAAGGAACAGTGTTGACAACTGTTTGTACTTTTTACCAACCATATTGACTTTTGATATGTGCTTTTAAACTTATCTTCCAAAGATGTTTCCCGCCTATATTTAAGAGACTTAAACATCCTATCAAAATGTTGAAGTCTCAAAATGTCTTCGGTGAGTTGATGAGATCTTCAAGGAGTTAGTGTGTTATTGCCATCACACACTGACTCCATCATCCTGATCTTGGTTTTTATCTTCACTCTCTCAGTTCCGCCTCAGGTTATGATGAGTCTTTATCTTCAAACTCTAAATAACTTCTTGAAGGTGACTCTTGAACGTATTCTAACGTTTAGGGACTTGTATTTACTTAGATTGTTTTTCTTTTAAATTTATAATAAGGGACTTTGGGCTCTGTATTGGTCCAACATGTACCCATATTGTGGATCGGATAACGGCATCAATCTTGGCTAGTAGTAGAGAACATGGTGAATATTTCACCATTTAAGAATCTCAGTCCATGTGTTTTTTGCTACAATGCACTTCATTAGGAGGTGGTCATCCGTTTTCTATGACGCTTAGTTGGTTAACCCTAAAAACTTAAGAGCGTACACAACTTTTACGGAGCAATCCGTGCATTTTCTTTGCATCCGTGGAAAGTGTGCATAAGAAATTTCTTCTCAATTCTTTAAGTTGGTGTATATCTTATAGTGGAGTTTCAAGGACGAAAAATATGTGCATATATACCTATGGTTATCAAGCAAAAATATGTTGGGTGTTAGAGGATGGTCGAGCTGTCGGTCACCCTTGTTAGATCAAATCACACTTATGTTATATGTATAGAGAGAGAAAGATATGTTTAGAGAAAGAAAGAACAAGTAAAGAATAAGAGAGGATTTCTCTTTTCCATTCACAATTCACACCTCTCAAATGAGAGGTTACAACCTTTTATAGCCTCCCATGATATGAGAATAGGGAAGTGTGCCGTCTTTACATATTTCACTAATTCAACATTAACGTAAATACTAAGACTAAACTAGACAGCACACTTCTACTAACATGTAGACTATATTTTTATGATTCTAACGAGCTATTACATGACCATATTACAAGACTCATTGACTCGATAATGATCGTCACTTTAAGCATTCCCAACAATCTCCCCCTAAGGGACGATCATTGAGATCTCTCTTTGATTACATTTATGATCATCACTTTTGTGTTTCCAACAATCTCCCCCTAAGGGGTGATCATTGAGATCTCATTCTAGGACATGTGGGTTATGGGTCCATCAATAGAAATGGATGATCATTAAACTTCTTTGATGCTTGTTGTCTTGAACTTTGAGTCTTCGTGTAATAGCTTTGCTAGATTCTTTGTTCCAATCATGCTTTGTGATTTTATAACATTAAATGAACAATACTTGAATTAATACAAAACGTGTTCCCAACAATCTCCTCCTAAGGATTGGTCATCAAGGTTGCTTGACGTCTTATTTGCTTCTTCGGCTTTGACGTCTTTAGAATCTTTGTTCTTGTTGTGATGTGATATGGTAATATCTTGATCTTCCTTCCACCGACGTTCTTTAGTCACGGTGTCTTTACGTCTTTTCCGCCATGCTCATATGTCTTTTGACTTTTGTTCCTCATATGTCAAGTGGTTCTCACTTCATAAGCTTCAATCTTTGACTAGTGAAAGTTTGTTGTGCTCAATCTTTGACTTTTCTTTTACTTCTTTGAACTTTTGTTATCTCTTAGTCTTTGTGAGAACTTTTCTTCAGGATATGAGCATGATGGAAGTGGTGGTGGTGGAACTCCTGGTCTCCATGATTACCTGCAATGTAAACAGTTAGCAACAAATCATCCAGCACTTACAAATTCGGACTTCGAGATCGTCAACAGCATAGTGTGAAGACTTTCTCTAATCCTATCCAAGGCCGTTCTGAATCGGATGCCCCCGAAAGGGCTTACACAGATACACCGAAGTGCATCAACGATTCAGTGAGCCACTGAAGTATACCGAAGTATCACTCCACGACTGTAGACCATTTTGGAGCTAACACTAAGCGTAATCCACAAGGGATTACCGAAGTGACCTGCTGTCAGGGCTGTTTGATGTTGACCCTGGCAGGATTTCCATTAAATCACTGAGAATCACAATATGTGAATTCTCTCATGAATGTTCTCGGCAGATTACCTAGATCTGCGTAGGACTCTTCTAATTTACAACTGGCGTCCATAATGTAGAACAACCAGTGTAGAAATTCTAAGTGTTCCTAAGAGATCTTTGATGTATCTCATGGCTCTAGACTCGATCAAGTGCTTATTGGTTTTAGACGTCGGAGGCATGGAGCAGATTGCCTCCTTTTCAATATCAACACATCTTGGAGTGAGAGGTCGATAGATAATGAAGGGTTCTTCGTGAGAAATGAAACAAGTGTCTTTTGAGAGACACCTGAGCGGCTAGAAGGTTTAGTGCAGTGTGTCACTGGGTCCATGACGGCTTAATCTTCAATACCGGTGTTACCGTAGTAACAACTAGTAGCATATGTATTGAACCCGGTGTCTGCCCTAAGGTTGATCAAATTGAGGGCTATTTCTTTTCACCCTTTTCTTTACTTTTCTTTTTCATTCTTCAACCCCTTCTTTCTCCTTTCATTTTTTTTCTCTTTTTTTTCATCATACCTAGGACTTTTTAGTTCTAAACTATTGGTATTGTCCTTGGGTAGATCCCTCCGGCTCTGGCGGATCGTAGGATGGTTTTTCCTAACCTTAGTCACCTTATATCTCCATGACTATCCTATTGTTGCCATAAACCAAACCTTTTGAAAATCTCTCTAAGTGCTTATGATTGTAAAAACATATTTTCTTAACACTTTGAGAGTTTTGTGATTTTCAGAAATACTTCCCCTTAACATGTGCCCATAAGTAATTAAGGTAAATTTGCACATGTCAGGTAGAGTTAGCACTTTTTGAATTGATTGATTTTCAATGAACATGATCGTTGCGAGACACGTTTACATCACTAGTAGAGCTAGCTTGAAATTATTACCCGTCCAGATCATATTCAAGGAAAATCTCTCGAAATTGGTACATTCTACTCAGACACGTCCTTTGCGAGACACGTTTACATCACCGGATAAACCGGCTTGAAATTATTACCCGTGCCGGACATGTCTTTTCGATTACTTACTTTTGATATCGTCAATTCGAGGGTTCAATTCTGAGTCGAGCTCATACGAGATTTCAACTTTTTATTACCATATTTTAATCACATGATGTCATACTTCAAGTTCAAAAATGAGAGAGATGCCTAAAAGTGTAAAGCTCGCGATGCACTCCAAAGAAAACTGTTTGGCACATTTTTATTCTGTTAAGATTAAATGTAACGTTCTCTCAGAAGCAAGGTTTTCATCGTGGAGTAGTTTTTCAACTTTCTTCGGAACTGAAAAAGACCTTCTAACTTTCCAAAGAGAACTCCGGCACAACATAGTCCAAATAGAGAAGCAAATTGAACATGGAAGTGACTGCATGGTAGAATTCAGAGTGCTCAAGACACTGTTAAAAGGGTTCATGTCCATGGATTTTAGAGTATTTCAGGGAAAAAAAAACGTCCAGATCATATTCAAGGAAAATCTCTCGAAATAGGTACATTCTACTCAGACACGTCCTTTGCGAGACACGTTTACATCACCGGATAAACCGGCTTGAAATTATTACCCGTCCCGGACATGTCTTTTCGATTACTGACTTTTGATATCGTCAATTCGAGGGTTCAATTCTGAGTCGAGCTCATACGAGATTTCAACTTTTTATTACCATATTTTAATCACATCTTTATTCTCCCCCTCAAAAATAGCATATTCATGTTGTTTTTGTTAAACTTTTGATTAAAATATGCTTTTTGAGGTTTACGGGAAGAATTTCAAGAACTTTTTGTTATTTAGAACAAAGATTTTGTTTTCAAGTACTCCCCCTTAACAAGGGAATATGTTGTTCCTTTTACACGCTTAGAAGTAACTACAAAGTTAATCTAATTGTGTTTATGACTGAGATTAACTTAATGATTAATTATAACAAATAAGTAAAACGTAAATATAAAAACACGAAGTTTTTCAACGTTTAAATTCTTATTAGAAATCAATCAGAGAATCTATTACCTAAGTGTTTTGCGGAATTAACACTTGGGATTGAATAGACAAGGTATAGTGTATCTCCTATCTAAACTCAAGCTATGCTTGAGTGGTAACAATATCGACCCACTGAGCTATCTCAGGGACTTAGGGGGTGTTTGATAGCCTTTGAATGGTGTAATTCAGCGGAAAAAAACTAAATCGGTTAGAGATTGGTTGTTTGATAGCAACAATTTCATACGCTGTATTATTCATATTGGTTCTTGTCCATTCTGGATGGTGGGTAAGCAAATCCATTCAGCACCAAAGTTTTTCTAATATTGCCCTTGTATATATAATTCACGTTCTCAAGTGTTTTTATCTATTTCATGTTAATAAAAATTTAACTATATTTCTAATGGCTATAATTGTATGCCACAATAAATTTTAAAATTTACATTTGATTTAAACTCATTCTCATTACTGATAGAACATTTTAATATAGATAGCACGTGAAATATGTCTCAGTTTACTATAAAGTTTTTTTTAAAGAAAATATTAATGTCGATATTACCATTTAAATTAGCTTTTTTCTTAGCAATATGAATGTATGGCTAGTCTCCGTAATCAGATTGCTGATGAGTTATTTTTAAATGCTTCAACCTAAGATTAGTTCGTAATTTATATTGTTTTATGATTTGCCGATAAGACTATTTACATTTTTTTTTAATTCCAACATTGATTTCTTTATATTATATTTTTATTCGAGTTAATAATTTTTTTATCAAACGGTATATTTTGTTCAATACAAAATCAAATAGAAGGTTAAATTGGTACTTTCAGGCAACTCAGATTGCTCATTCAAGAAAAATATCAAACAATCATTTTCACTCAGAATCAGGTTCACTCAGCATCTTGGAATTATTCAGCAGCTATGATTCATTTAGCGCTAAATCATATTTTTATCAAACAACCCCTTAGTTACTCTTTGTAGGAGAAAAGTGGTTTTGTGAAAGTCTAAGCTTTTAATGCACAAAACTTAACCCACTTTTCTGCATCTGTTGCTATTTATATACAAACATCAAAGAGTACTGAAGATTAAAATACAAAAAGAATACAAAGCGTGTCTGACAACTACAACAGTATTTGTCATTTTCAAGAACCAATAGGAACGGGCCAAAAAGTCTTCGAGTGTCAGTTCTGACACTTCTTGACTTTTAGCCGCTTTAGGGAAGGTTTGTTTCTGGCCCGATAAGACTTATCCTTATCTCTTCAAACTCTTTCCGCTCAATCCCGCCTTTCTTTCAGGCTTCAGGTTCTTCAGTCTTCACCTTCAGTCTTCAGTCTTTAATCACTTATTTTTGTTAAGGAGACTGGGTTCAGTGAGTTCTTGTCCAACACTTACTGAACCCATTGCCTTCTTCTTTGTCTCAAGTAACAATCAGGGAGTTCCACCTCACTGAGTGGTGGGTCTTTCTTCTGAGACTCGTCTTGAGCATCTTGAAGGTAACTCACTAAGTGAATGTTCACTCAGTGACTTAAGTATGTTTTTGGTTGATTAACACTTAGCGTAATTTGTATTCAAATCCTGTTTTCAGGATCCTTGGGTACTGACAGACCCAACAATCTCCCCCTATTTGGATATAAATTATGCCTAAGTGTTTAGATCAGTTATGAATGGGCTAATGACTTCTACTCATACTGAATATACTAAAAAGCTATTAAGGACACTGAAATAACAAAAACATGGGCCATCAATTTTATTAATATCATTACAAAGTCCTAATATCTAACATAATACTCAGGGTTCTCGTACTCAGCTTTCCAAGATACCCAAGAGTTCCAGTTTAGCTTTCTTCGACACTAACACCTCATTGTCAGGTCGCTCTTTCATCATCCTATCCAATAGCTTGACAAACTCTTCATTTTCACGACCCTTCACTTGAAGTTCCATTAGCTTGTACGCCAGGAGAGTTGTCGTTTCCACTAGATTGATGTCACTGACTCTTTGGAATGCTGGCTGATCAAATTCATCGACAAAGAATATACCATACTCAGGCTCCTTAATGACCAGGTTGGGAACAAACTTAACTCCTAGAGGAGGAATCCTGTTGCAGTGAAGAGCAGCTATGAATTGTTCAGGCTCCTGACCCACAGCTTTTCTTTTCCTCCCAGTCTTCTGAGTAGGCTCAGGGATTGACAGTCCCTGAGAAGCAAGCGCCTTCTCATGATCTATTCCAAGACTCTTAGCCACTTTTTCAAGTTCCTCATATTTGGTGTTTAGTTTCTTGAGAAGGCTTGGAACGATCTTGCCATGCTTCTTTCTGAGGATGGGCATCATCATGTGCCATTCCCTTAACCCATATTCTGAGAATCTGAAGGGTTTATTAACTTTAGACTTTCTTGGTCCCCTGTGAACCGTAACGCTTATTGGGTTGGTGAGGTGAATGGTCATGTCAGTGATTTTGCCTTCTCCCTTGGTCTTTGTCATATGCCACATATACCTCTCATAGGTTTTGTTCCTCCTTTCTTCTCTGAGCTTTCCCTGCTCATTGGCTTCCTTAATGATGTCAGCCTGAAGCTTGAGGAATTCTTCCCCCTTGAATTCCTTGTCAGTCTCCTTAATATCCTCCTTGGCAACCTCATAGATTATTGGTCTATTGAGTTGCTCAGCTTTTTCTTTGGCCCTTCTTAAGTCCTGTTCATGCAAGACTACGGCCACTTCTGTTGGTGTCCCAAAGAATGTCTTTCCACCATCCAATTCAACTGTAAATGGTGCATCAGTGTCTGGACGCACTTCAGTTGATGCTGGCACCAGTTGCTTTTGAGGAGGATCTTCAGTCACCATGATTCCCTTCCCTTTGTCAATGGGAGGGGGTTGACTGGTGGTGGTTTCAGGGACTTCTGTTGCTACTGCTTCAGGTTGTTCAAGGTTTGCAGCAACAATAAGTGCGGAAGACTGAGGTTGAGGAGTTGGATCATCAATTTTCTCCCTCTCAACAGGTGCTGGAACTTTAGTGGATGCACCTGTTGACTAAGGAGGTGGGGTAACCTGAGAGGCCTGAAGAATAGATGTAAAACCCAAAAATTTGAAAGCATGGTAAAAGACAAAAATGCCCCTATGAATTTAAAATTTTAATAAAAGGTTTATAAAGTACCGAATCAATTCCGAACTTCTGGAAATGAACAAGATATTGTACCAAATAATTTTGACAACTCCATTTGACATTTTTGCAAGGTACAAAATGACCAAAATACCCTCTATGAACCGAAGATACTTTATATACATATTAATTTTATTATTAAAGTTTATAATTAGAATAAACACATTTAAATTGCAAGAAAATATGGAAGGCTATCAAAAATTGATCTTGGCTTTATGAAAACGTGTGATGACAGCCCATTGCCCCCCCTCATTCAGCCTTATCCCATTTTTGTATAACAAACTCATTTAAACCCTAAAATCTATACCGAAAATAACAAAAACACACCATAATTCCTCTCCTTGCTCATACGATTTTTTGGAGGTTCAAGCTCATTTTTCTGGTGATTTGCACGTCCTAAGGAAGCCTAGAAAAATAGCCATTCGAATTATAGTGGCCGGATTTGATAGGTGTCGAATTTCTTGTTCTATTCCACACGTAAGGTAACAATTTCATCTTAATTCGTTCGATCATGGTAAAATTCATTCTCCATTTTTCTTGTGTTCCTCACATCATATATGATCTGTGAAAAATGTTGGAATCAAGTCATGCAAGGTTTAGGTGGTCGAATGGATTTAAAATGTGTAAAATGGATTAATTATGGAAAACATGCAAAACGATTTTTCTGGGTTTCCTTGCTAATTTTTATCAGTTACTTGATCATGGTATAAGCTGGGAAAAATGCTAATTCGAATTATGGAGACTTGTGTTAATTGTTTTGGATTTAAATCATTAAAAAGGGTGTAAATTCTAATATATAGAAAACGAATTTTCTGGGTATCTAATTTATTTTTCTTGGGTTCCTTAGGCATCATATGATCTCAGAAAAATGCCCATTCGAATTTTTGAAGCCCATGTAAGTCGTGGCTAATTATTTTACAAACCGGATTTTTTGGAAAATAAGAATAAAAGGGAAAATAAATCGAGGAAGCTAGGGTTAGGGTTTCTTAGATTAGATCTTGTCATTTAATGTGTTTTTAAGGATGTATCAATGATTGGATATGATGGGAGAATTTAGGGCTTAGTTTGTGTAAATAAAAGGTATACGATTTGTGTTTTTAAAAGTAGAGGGGGTGTTTTGTAAATTATGAAACCTATGGGATATTTTTGTAAGGTGTCTTGGATCTGGGTAAAAATACAGAAAATATTTTATAAGGGTCTCATGTGTTAATTTTGTATTTAAAAGTTTTATTTTGTTAATTAAATAAAGTATAATTTGAATTGTTTAATAATTAAATGGAGGGACTAAAAATGTAATTTTTGGAAACTTAAGGTTGATTTGAGTAATAAAATATATTCAGGGGGTTATGTGTAATTTTTGTAATTTAATGGCTTAATATGTAATTATTAATAATTAAAGGTTGAAATTGTAAATTAAAGGGCTAAATATGTAACTTTGATAACTTGAGGGACTTGATGTGTAAATTATGAATATTTAAGGGTACATTCATATATCATGTTAAAATAAGTGTACATTGTGTAAAATTGGGAAATTGAGGGTTTAATGTGTAATTATGAATATTTGAAGGTTTAAAGTGTAACTTTTGTAATAAAGGGGTGTAAAGTGTAAATTGTGAAATCTTAAGGACCAAATATGTAAATATGATAAAAGATACCTTATTTCCATAATAAGGATTTAACTAAGTTATGTTACTCCATATTACTAAAAATGGAAACTTTCTGAAAATGGAAACTTTCTAAAAGTGGAAACTTATTAATATTGGAAACCTGCTAAAAATAGAAAGTTACTAAAAATGGAAAAGCAATTAATTAAGAATGATTTGTAATTCCCTTCTACTCCTTTAGGTGTGAAGAAGGAGAGACTTTGAGCTATCCCCATATCCTGTGTTTATATTCTGTTTGTGCTTTCGTCATAAGGTACAGATACTCTGCCCTTTTTCAGTAAGGGTTCTTATATACTATGCATTGATTTTGAGTTATGATTCAGTTAAGATTCCCCAAGCCATTGCTATGTTTCCTTTGAATGAACCTTCGATATTACTTTTGATATGACTTTGAGATGCACCTTTTGATATATGACCTTGAGCTATGATTTTGAGACATGAATCTTAGTTTGATACCCGAGCCATTTTTGTACTTTCCTAGCCAGGAAGGTAACCTGGCCATGTCTATGATGCACCACTGGCATGACTCCTGTGTGGGGGAGTGATTTCTCACACCGTCCTTTTTATATTATCTGTTATGGCCATTATGACTTTGAGATTATGACTTTAAGTTTGGGGGCGTATGGATTGCAATCCTAGGCTTGTTTGTGAATTTGAGTATGACTTTGAGTATGACTTTGAGGTGACTGGTACTGTGTGCAATACACGCCTTTCACATTTCTGGGAGCTGATCACTCCACTATTATGATACATGAGGACACCCCTCATATTATCTGGTTGCCTGAGAGGTATCCCCTCTGATTGTGAGACTATGATTTTGAGATGATGACTTTGAGATTATGACTTTGAGTTTCTGGGCTCGTGGTAGATGACTATCCTACTCTTCTCTTATTATCCATTTATTTCTTTTATACCTTATGACATTCCCATTGCCCATACTATATTTTCTGTTTCGTTATTCTTTGCTTTGTATATGTATCTGTTCACTGAGCTTTTTAAGCTCAGCCGCACGTTTTCTTTTCGTGTGCGGCAGGTAATAAGCAGGACGACGGGTTTGGGTATGAGTGAAGAGACTTTTGGATTTAGAAGACTTTGATAGTGTTCTGAAGTAGAGACCATTAGAAGGAGTTGCTTTTGCAGACGTAGTGTTTAGTTTTGTTTCCGTTGTAACCATGTAAATTTCAGAATTTCATTTGTAACCTTTGAGAATTTCTGTATTATTTGAAATGTATGCTTTGTTTGATCTGATGTGAAACCATTAGTGTGACATCTTTACCCTTATTGGGTTGGGGTGTTACAATTATGGTATCAAAGCGACAGGCTGCGATTTCGTAATACATTTACCCTTGACCTGTGTAAGTTAGGACCACTAAGCTTTCCCTGTAGGCACTCATAAGTCAACCTTGACGATTGCTTTAGGATTTCCCATAGGAACCTAAGTTTTGACCGGTGAGGAATGGGTAGACTATAAGGCATTTGTTTAAGCATCATTGCTTCCGTATCACTCTGATTCGTACCTTGCTTTTGGTTAGATCCTGTTGATACCACTTCTGGAAAGTGAAAACTTATGCTTTGCACCACCTAAGTTTGGAACCTGATTAAATCTTGAAGGCATTGAGAATTTCATAATAATGACCTGACACTATTTGATCCTTATCTTCAAATCCCTTTTGTAAATCCTTTTGATAATGACTCGCATTTCACTCTGATTCTTTTGTTAATCACTTTGACGCCTCTTCAGGCATTCCGAGAACCTCTATGGCGATGACGTACTGGATATGTTTTGCTATTTGATAAGTATCTATGAAGTTTCCGACACTATTGATTTCGTTTTACCTATCTCTGTCCTTATGAGAAGTCTTGTGGTGTGTAACCATGAGTATAAGAATGTTTTCTTCCTCACTTCTAAGGATATAGCTTTGATTTGCGAACCGTTTTTCTTTGAATAGTTAACTTCGATTTTATTCTGACAAGGAAATTGTGGAATAATCAGTCAAATATTGACAACTACCCTTCTATGTCTTACCTTTAACGTTTGCAACAATTTTGAACTCCCTACTACGATTTCTGATTGTTAAACCCTTTGCCATCACTATTACTCTGGAGACTCGTGTGTTACGTTTGCGGTTATAAAGTTATCTTAGAAACCATTTCGTATACCAATAAATGAACCTCATCGTAGAAGCCTTTTGGCACCTTGAGTTTTCTGAACATGAACCTTGTATTGAACGTTATTTGGCACCCTGAACTTCTTGAACATAATCCCTGTTGGACCGTCAAGTTTTTCCACCAGAGTATGAAGTAAGATTTGACATGATACCGAGAGATTCTAGTCACTAAAAGAAGATGTCTTTCGGATCATACTAATTGACTGGA
The DNA here is from genome assembly GCA_021014915.2 of Artemisia tridentata subsp. tridentata. Classification (NCBI taxonomy): domain Eukaryota; kingdom Viridiplantae; phylum Streptophyta; class Magnoliopsida; order Asterales; family Asteraceae; genus Artemisia; species Artemisia tridentata. Next base: position 246,496,149 of record CP139506.1, on the reverse strand, counting down.
GCAACCGGGAAGAGCAGCAACCGATGACCAGGAAGTGAGTTTACTTAAGTGTATCTTCTGGGCATGTTTTAGTTTTGTTCGCGATAAAGATGAGTGATGACTAGAGATATGTATGGGAGCTGAACCGTATTGCTGTAGGAGCCAATATTCCTCCACCCTGGAACGATTACGTGTTTTGTTTAAATTCAGAGCGCAAAGTTTCCTTTCTGATGAATTAATACTATTCTTGAAATCGCCTTCCGTATTCGTAAACGACTGCCATGACGGTTAATGACGCTAATAGTATTAGCTAAAGCTCTGACGATCTTGGTGAATTTGATGGATGATATTTCTCATGAGTACTGGGCATATGGTCATTGTATGACTTAATGGTACATTCGGAGACGAGGAAGAACATGAAAAATCATTTTGCACCTTGTTAGAGATTTGAGGATCATTTGTGTATTCTGAGAGATTGATGTTGGTTGAGACAACGGTGTTCCTTGCCTGACCTGGAGTTGACGACAACGGAGACTACCCCGAAGAGTGGAGACATTCCTTACAAGACAGAAGTATTGGCGATGCAGAAGAAGAAATTCTAGTCAAGATGGCGAACCTGGAGCTGATGAAGACATGCAGTCCCACTTCCCTATTCATCTTAGTTGTACTGAGATGAATTGAGAGCGGAAGCAGACTGGATGATGGAGAGATTTAAAGACCGTGCCAGAAATCCACGTTGCTCCATCACATTCCAAAAAGAACTGCAGGAGGCTCGACGACCCAGACACAAGTTTCCGACCTTGGTTTCATTTCCCGATTGAGGGACAGACGAAGACAGACTAACAGGACTTGAAGAGATTGGAGGTGTTGAATGAGCGGAATCGGGAAACAGACCCTTCATGTTTGGAAGATTAGATTTTATGAAGGCTGAAGTTCTTGAAGATTAATAAGATCCTTGATGATTTAAGTTTCCTAGAAGCATTTCAGTTCGTGTTTATTTTTCGTATGTTCGATGATAGCTTTGTTTGAGAGATTTTGGCGAGTTGTGGAAGATATGATACTGGTGACGGCGTACCTCACTTCTGCTAGGCAATCTGGGATTTTGATACTCTTGCGAATAGTTTTGTTTTCTCTCTTGACTGTGACAATTGTTTTGTTGACCTCTGAGACTGTAGAAATACTAGGTGGATTAAGATAAGTGGTTTTGATTACGATTTGAGATAAAGTATGACCATCATGAGGGCATTTTTATATGATGCCAGTATTATGACGTCTGGCCAACGTGATAATACTTACATCATATAACGTGCACTTGTTATGGGCATAGGATATCTCGGGATGTACCTTAGAAGTTAAGAATTGGAACTCCGTTGGATTATCCGTAATTAGTGAGACTTTAGGTTCATTCTACCTATGCGTTTAATCTGCTTTCATCGTTATACGACTGGATGCGTTTGGATACTCGACACGCGTTTGTTGACCTTTGTACTCCCGATAAGAATCTTAGGTTCTGTGTAGAACTCTCTACCGTCTGTTGCTGTCAGTATTGATTCGATCTGTCACTATTAAAAAGTACTCCTACATTTTGCTATATGTACGTTTCGCATCCATTGATTATGTTTCATTATGACCTGCTATGAGTGATTGAGGTTTTGGATTTTGAGGAGCAAAACCTATTTGTTTATGAGAACACCTATGAAAGGTTATACTGAAGACGAGACTATTTGAGAATCCGAAGAGGTTGAAACCATATACTATTCCCATGTTCGCTACAATTCGATACGTTTTCATCTGATTTGACTATTCCTATTCCACGGACGAAAATCCGTCAGTCCTACATCTTCCCTGAACCCCTTCTGATGAGATACGTTTATCATCCATTACGCTTAATATATCATTCTTTTGATGTGAATCCTGAGCGTTATGTCTTTTTGAGAAAATCGAAATTATTTGATCAGCAAGGTTGAGTCATGAGAAAATACTTGGTTTGGAAGAACCTGCTCGGGCGTGAGAATGTTTTGTTGATCGTTTACAACTTTCTACGATTTCGTTTAACTTTGCGACTTCAAATTTCGAGGACGAAATTTTTCTGTTAGAGGGGAAGAGTTGTAAAACCCAAAAATTTGAAAGCATGGTAAAAGACAAAAATGCCCCTATGAATTTAAAAATTTAATAAAAGGTTTATAAAGTACCGAATCAATCCCGAACTTCTGGAAATGAACAAGATATTGTACCAAATAATTTTGACAACTCCATTTGACATTTTTGCAAGGTACAAAATGACCAAAATACCCTCTATGAACCGAAGATACTTTATATACATATTAATTTTATTATTAAAGTTTATAATTAGAATAAACACATTTAAATTGCAAGAAAATATGGAAGGCTATCAAAAATTGATCTTGGCTTTATGAAAACGTGTGATGACAGCCCATTGCCCCCCCCTCATTCAGCCTTATCCCATTTTTGTATAACAAACTCATTTAAACCCTAAAATCTATACCGAAAATAACAAAAACACACCATAATTCCTCTCCTTGCTCATACGATTTTTTAGAGGTTCAAGCTCATTTTTCTGGTGATGTGCACGTCCTAAGGAAGCCTAGAAAAATAGCCATTCGAATTATAGTGGCCGGATTTGATAGGTGTCGAATTTCTTGTTCTATTCCACACGTAAGGTAACAATTTCATCTTAATTCGTTTGATCATGGTAAAATTCATTCTCCATTTTTCTTCTGTTCCTCACATCATATATGATTTGTGAAAAATGTTGGAATCAAGTCATGCAAGGTTTAGGTGGTCGAATGGATTTAAAATGTGTAAAATGGATTAATTATGGAAAACATGCTAAACGATTTTTCTGGGTTTCCTTGCTAATTTTTATAAGTTACTTGATCATGGTATAAGCTGGGAAAAATGCTAATTCTAATTATGGAGACTTGTGTTAATTGTTTTGGATTTAAATCATTATAAAGGGTGTAAATTCTAATATATAGAAAACGAATTTTCTGGGTATCTAATTTATTTTTTCTGGGTTCCTTAGGCATCATATGATCCCAGAAAAATGCCCATTCGAATTTTTGAAGCCCATGTAAGTCGTGGCTAATTATTTTACAAACCGGATTTTTTGGAAAATAAGAATAAAAGGGAAAATAAATCGAGGAAGCTAGGGTTAGGGTTTCTTAGATTAGATCTTGTCATTTAATGTGTTTTTAAGGATGTTTCAATGATTGGATATGATGGGAGAATTTAGGGCTTAGTTTGTGTAAATAAAAGGTATACGATTTGTGTTTTTAAAAGTAGAGGGGGGTGTTTTGTAAATTATGAAACCTATGGGATATTTTGTAAGTGTCTTGGATCTGGGTAAAAATACATAAAATATTTTATAAGGGTCTCATGTGTTAATTTTGTATTTAAAAGGTTTATTTTGTTAATTAAATAAAGTATAATTTGAATTGTTTAATAATTAAATGGAGGGATTAAAAATGTAATTTTTGGAAACTTAAGGTTGATTTGTGTAATAAAATATATTCAGGGGGTTATGTGTAATTTTGGTAATTTAATGGCTTAATATGTAATTATTAATAATTAAAGGTTGAAATTGTAAATTAAAGGGCTAAATATGTAACTTTGATAACTTGAGGGACTTGATGTGTAAATTATGAATATTTAAGGGTACATTCGTATATCATGTTAAAATAAGTGTACATTGTGTAAAATTGGGAAATTGAGGGTTTAATGTGTAATTATGAATATTTGAAGGTTTAAAGTGTAACTTTTGTAATAAAGGGGTGTAAAGTGTAAATTGTGAAATCTTAAGGACCAAATGTGTAAATATGATAAAAGATACCTTATTTCCATAATAAGGATTTAACTAAGTTATGTTACTCCATATTACTAAAAATGGAAACTTTCTGAAAATGGAAACTTTCTAAAAGTGGAAACTTACTAAATATGGAAACCTGCTAAAAATAGAAAGTTACTAAAAATGGAAAAGCAATTAATTAAGAATGATTTGTAATTCCCTTCTACTCCTTTAGGTGTGAAGAAGGAGAGACTTTGAGCTATCCCCATATCCTGTGTTTATATTCTGTTTGTGCTTTCGTCATAAGGTACAGATACTCTGCCCTTTTTCAGTAAGGGTTCTTATATACTATGCATTGATTTTGAGTTATGATTCAGTTAAGATTCCCCAAGCCATTGCTATGTTTCCTTTGAATGAACATTCGATATTACTTTTGATATGACTTTGAGATGCACCTTTTGATATATGACCTTGAGCTATGATTTTGAGACATGAATCTTAGTTTGATACCCGAGCCATTTTTGTACTTTCCTAGCCAGGAAGGTAACCTGGCCATGTCTGTGATGCACCACTGGCATGACTCCTGTGTGGGGGAGTGATTTCTCACACCGTCCCTTTTATATTATCTGCTATGGCCATTATGACTTTGAGATTATGACTTTGAGTTTGGGGGCGTATGGATTGCAATCCTAGGCTTGTTTGTGAATTTGAGTATGACTTTGAGTATGACTTTGAGGTGACTGGTGCTGTGTGCAATACACGCCTTTCACATTTCTGGGAGCTGATCACTCCACTATTATGATACATGAGGACACCCCTCATATTATCTGGTTGCCTGAGAGGTATCCCCTCTGATTGTGAGACTATGATTTTGAGATGATGACTTTGAGATTATGACTTTGAGTTTCTGGGCTCGTGGTAGATGACTATCCTACTCTTCTCTTATTATCCATTTATTTCTTTTATACCTTATGACATTCCCATTGCCCATACTATATTTTCTGTTTCGTTATTCTTTGCTTTGTATATGTATCTGTTCACTGAGCTTTTTAAGCTCAGCCGCACGTTTTCTTTTCGTGTGCGGCAGGTAATAAGCAGGACGACGGGTTTGGGTATGAGTGAAGAGACTTTTGGATTTAGAAGACTTTGATAGTGTTCTGAAGTAGAGACCATTAGAAGGAGTTGCTTTTGCAGACTTAGTGTTTAGTTTTGTTTCCGTTGTAACCATGTAAATTTCAGAATTTCATTTGTAACCTTTGAGAATTTCTGTATTATTTGAAATGTATGCTTTGTTTGATCTGATGTGAAACCATTAGTGTGACATCTTTACCCTTATTGGGTTGGGGTGTTACAATAGAGAGGATACTAGAGACCATTTGCTTTGTTTCAGAGGTCTCATTCTTCAGTGTGGTCATTTCGGCAGCCATTGCATTCTGAGTGGAGGTGAGTTCAGCGACCTTGGTGGTGTAGTGGTTGATCAGCTCATTATGTTTTGTTGAGAGCTGATCAAAGGCTGAGGATATTTTGTTTAGGTGCTCCTTGGAATCAGCGACTGACTGATGAAGAGAAGATTGCTAAGATCTGATGGTTGTGATATCCACCCCCTGAAGAAGCTTGAGAAGCTCAGTAATGTTGGTGGAGGTGGTCATCTGAGTATCTAGAAAAAATTACACGGATGGTCCTTGTGGTTTACCCAGATTGCACGTTTGGGTGCTATTTCAATTTATTTACGCCAGACGTACCTAATTTGGCAAACGTTGCACGAGTTTGGTCCCTATCTTGGATGGGCGTTATCTTTCTCCGTTAAATGTTTGCATCGTTAGTCCCTCCGTTAGTTTTGTTTGCATCGTTAGTCCCTCCGTTAGTATTTTCGTCTAGCTTTTAACTTTTTCGTCCGATTCTTTACGTTTTCGTTTGAATTTTTACGTTTTCGTCCGATTCTTTATGTTTTCGTCGGAATTTTTACGTTTTCGTTCGAATTTTTACGTTTTCGTCCGATTCTTTACGTTTTCGTCCGAATTTTTACGTTTTCGTTCGAAATTTACGTTTTCGTTCGAATTTTTACGTTTTCGTCCGATTCTTTACGTTTTCATCCAAATTTTTACGTTTTCATCCGAATTTTTACGTTTTCGTCCGATTCTTTACGTTTTCGTCCGATTCTTTATGTTTTCGTCCAAATTTTTACGTTTTCGTCCAAATTTTTACGTTTTCATCCGTATTTTTACGTTTTCGTCCGAATTTTTACTTTTTCGTCCGATTCTTTACGTTTTCGTCCGATTCTTTATGTTTTCGTCCGAATTTTTACGTTTTCGTCCGATTCTTTACGTTTTCGTCCGATTCTTTATGTTTTCGTCCAAATTTTTACGCTTTCTTCCGATTCTTTACGTTTTCGTCCGAATTTTTACGTTTTCATCCGAATTTTTACGTTTTCGTCCGATTCTTTACGTTTTCGTCCAAATTTTTACGTTTTCGTCCGAATTTTTACGTTTTCGTTCGAATTTTTACGTTTTCATCCGATTCTTTACGTTTTCATCCAAATTTTTATGTTTTCATCCGAATTTTTACGTTTTCGTCCGATTCTTTAAGTTTTCGTCCGATTCTATATGTTTTCGTCCAAATTTTTACGTTTTCGTCCGATTATTTACGTTTTCGTCCAAATTTTTATGTTTTCATCCGTATTTTTACGTTTTCGTTCGAATTTTTACGTTTTCGTCCGATTTTTTACGTTTTCGTCCGATTCTTTACGTTTTCGTCCAAATTTTTACGTTTTCATCCGAATTTTTACTTTTTCGTCTGAATTTTTACTTTTTCTTGCTTTGAAGCACTTTTTTTAACAGGGAGCTTTAGGCGGAGATTTCAGGCAAACGCTCCCTGTTAAAAAAAACGCTTCAAAGCAAGAAATTATAGAATCTTCCATAACACTATCGTACCTATGGCCGCATTTCAAAGTCATTCGCCTTAAAGAGAACATGAGGCTTAAACGACCAGGAATGTCAATTGAAGAACAAGGAGCTGTCTGCGCATTTTCTGAATGGCTACTGCAGGTTGGCAACGGTAAAAATTTGGACGAAAACATAAAGAATCGGACGAAAACGTAAAGAATCAGACGAAAACGTAAAAAGTCGGACGAAAACGTAAAAATTCGGATGAAAACGTAAAAATTTGGACGAAAACGTAAAGAATCGGACGAAAACGTAAAGAATCGGACGAAAACGTAAAAATTTGGACGATAACATAAAGAATCGGACGAAAACGTAAAGAATCGGACGAAAACGTAAAAAATCGGACGAAAACGTAAAAATTCGGACGAAAACGTAAAAATTTGGACGAAAACGTAAATAATCGGACGAAAACGTAAAAAATTTAACGAAAACATAAAGAATCGGACGAAAACGTAAAGAATCGGACGAAAACGTAAAAATTCGGACGAAAACGTAAAAATACGGATGAAAACGTAAAAATTTGGACGAAAACGTAAATAATCGGACGAAAACGTAAAAATTTGGACGAAAACATAAAGAATCGGACGAAAACGTAAAGAATCGGACGAAAACGTAAAAATTCGGATGAAAACGTAAAAATTTGGATGAAAACGTAAATAATCGGACGAAAACGTAAAAATTCGAAGGAAAACGTAAATTTTGAACGAAAACGTAAAAATTTGGACGAAAACGTAAAGAATCGGACGAAAACGTAAAAATTCGGATGAAAACGTAAAAATTCGGACGAAAACGTAAAGAATCGGACGAAAACGTAAAAATTCCGACGAAAACGTAAAAATTCCGACGAAAACATAAAGAATCGGACGAAAACGTAAAAATTCCGACGAAAACGTAAAGAATCGGACGAAAAAGTTAAAAGTTAGACGAAAATACTAACAGAGGGACTAACGATGCAAACAAAACTAACTGAGGGGCTAACGATGCAAACATTTAACGGAGAAAGATAACGCCCATCCAAGATAGGGACCAAACTCGTGCAACGTTTGCCAAATTAGGTACGTCTGGCGTAAATAAATTGAAATAGCACCCAAACGTGCAATCTGGGTAAACCACAAGGACCATCCGTGTAATTTTTTCTAGATACTCAGATGACCACCTCCACCAACATTACTGAGCTTCTCAAACTTCTTGAGATGCACCTTTTGATATATGACCTTGAGCTATGATTTTGAGACATGAATCTTAGTTTGATACCCGAGCCATTTTTGTACTTTCCTAGCCAGGAAGGTAACCTGGCCATGTCTGTGATGCACCACTGGCATGACTCCTGTGTGGGGGAGTGATTTCTCACACCGTCCCTTTTATATTATCTGCTATGGCCATTATGACTTTGAGATTATGACTTTGAGTTTGGGGGCGTATGGATTGCAATCCTAGGCTTGTTTGTGAATTTGAGTATGACTTTGAGTATGACTTTGAGGTGACTGGTGCTGTGTGCAATACACGCCTTTCACATTTCTGGGAGCTGATCACTCCACTATTATGATACATGAGGACACCCCTCATATTATCTGGTTGCCTGAGAGGTATCCCCTCTGATTGTGAGACTATGATTTTGAGATGATGACTTTGAGATTATGACTTTGAGTTTCTGGGCTCGTGGTAGATGACTATCCTACTCTTCTCTTATTATCCATTTATTTCTTTTATACCTTATGACATTCCCATTGCCCATACTATATTTTCTGTTTCGTTATTCTTTGCTTTGTATATGTATCTGTTCACTGAGCTTTTTAAGCTCAGCCGCACGTTTTCTTTTCGTGTGCGGCAGGTAATAAGCAGGACGACGGGTTTGGGTATGAGTGAAGAGACTTTTGGATTTAGAAGACTTTGATAGTGTTCTGAAGTAGAGACCATTAGAAGGAGTTGCTTTTGCAGACTTAGTGTTTAGTTTTGTTTCCGTTGTAACCATGTAAATTTCAGAATTTCATTTGTAACCTTTGAGAATTTCTGTATTATTTGAAATGTATGCTTTGTTTGATCTGATGTGAAACCATTAGTGTGACATCTTTACCCTTATTGGGTTGGGGTGTTACAATAGAGAGGATACTAGAGACCATTTGCTTTGTTTTCAGAGGTCTCATTCTTCAGTGTGGTCATTTCGGTAGCCATTGCATTCTGAGTGGAGGTGAGTTCAGCGACCTTGGTGGTGTAGTGGTTGATCAGCTCATTATGTTTTGTTGAGAGCTGATCAAAGGCTGAGGATATTTTTTTTAGGTGCTCCTTGGAATCAGCGACTGACTGATGAAGAGAAGATTGCTAAGATCTGATGGTTGTGATATCCACCCCCTGAAGAAGCTTGAGAAGCTCAGTAATGTTGGTGGAGGTGGTCATCTGAGTATCTATATACTCCTTCAGCTTTGTGAGGAAAGTGCGATCATCTCCTAGTTCTTTCTGAATATGATCAAGAGCCTTCAAGATGTTTGTAATCTGCTTGTCTTGTTCAGTGCCTATACAATCTAGAGACTCCCTTAGGTCACCGAGTTATTTGTCAGTGAGTTTGGCGACCAGAAGCACTTTACCCTGTGTCTCTTCAACAGTAGCCCTGAAGTCAGCATAGGAGACTTCTGCTTCAATATGCTGGTTCCATTGTTCTTCAGTAAGCTCATTGAAGAGAGCTTGGTTGGCTTTTCGAAGAAACTTAACCAGCTGTCTTTCAGTAAGGGGAAGAACATTGTCATATTTCTGCAACCACTGAGGAGTTGCGGGAGCAGAAGAAGCACCTGATGATGATGATGATGATGTTTTTGGGTTGGTAAGGGTGAGGGGTTGTTGATCCTCAGGAGGAGGAGATGATTGTTGTTGTTTAGAGTGTTGGGGAGAGTTGTATGTTTCAGTCTCCATTTCCTCCTCAGCACCCAAAATGTCTTCATCGCCAAATTCGACCATTTCCTCCTCTGACCCATCATCCAGCAGTCTTTCAAGATCTGCCAGATTAGGAACCCTGCGGGAATCCGGCTCCCCCTCAGAAGAGGGCTCACCTTTTTTGTGGCCAGGTTCTGACCCCTCCAAGTGCATTGAGTGGGTTTGCTCAGCCTGGACCTTGGAGTTAGTTCCTGAGTGACTGGATCCGCCATGAGGGGTTTTGGGTTCCGTATCAGCGGGTGGTTTTAATCCCTCTGAGTCTTTGTCCCCCTGAGTGCCTTCAAGGACTGGCGGGTGTTCTCCAGTACTATCATGAGGCACTGATTGTGATTGTTGGTGGACCCCCTTCCCATCAGGGTTGTACTGCCCTTCTGAGGATTTGGGGTCGTTTACTCCCTGAGATCCTGATTGTGATTTGTCAGGACCGTAAGCAAGATGTGATTGGGTGTGGGTCCCCTTCTCAGTAGAGTAGTGCTGCTCTACCGAGGATTCAGGACCCTATACTCCCTCAGGAAAAGGTTGGGATTGACTAATGCCTTCATCGGGATGTGAGAGGGTGAAGGTTCCTGACCCCACTGACTTGTGTATGTCAGTAGAGCCATGAGGAAGGGTTTTGCCCGAGGATACTGAGGATGATTTCTCAGTACCCTCCGTTGGCGTTTGTTTTAAGGTCAAGAGGGTCTCAATGATGGGTGTCTCTGAGGTTTTGGCCATTGTTTGCCCTTCTTTGGGCTCTGAGGCAGAAGTCTCAAGGACGAGTGATTTGGGTTTAACCACCTTCTTGGACCCTGCCTTCTTTTTCTTTTTCTCCTGCTTTGTAGGAGAAGGAACAGGGGACACAGCGTTTTCCCCCTGAATAACTACCAGCATGTAGTCGGTCAGGGGTACTGGTTGTATCTCAGTAAGGTCTCTTGAATAGTTGGCTTTATGAAGGACGTCAGGTTTAGAACCCTCAACGTCAGGCCTAACATAATCAGAGCCTAGTAACTCCTGAAGCACACAGGAAATGAACCTAGGGTAAGACATGTGTCTTTGCCTAGATTTTCTTGAGAGCTTGGCTACGAGGTCTCGAAAGATTATTCCTCCGATGTCTATTTTTCTACCCTTCAGGAGACTGAACACCATCAATTGTTGTGATGCATTCAATTGCCCCGTGGAGGATTTATTGCCTCCAAGGACCTGAATGACAAAGGTCATCAGGATCCTCCAGACAGGGGAGAACCAAGTCTTAATTATTGGTGCTTTGGCCAATAATGTTCCTGAGGCCACATCAGGTTGTTTTGGGTCATGTGGCCCTAGTAAAAGCAATTCGGCCTTTACTTCTTGGTTAGTGGGGTTGGGCTCAAAATTCTCAATGAAATCAAGACCTGTGGCCTTGATGAAGGCTTGGTAATCAAGGGAGAGGGTCCTTCTCCCATTCATCACTAAGAAAGTGATTATTGAGTCTTTGGTATCCTCAGGGCTTGTTGCCACTACAGTACACCAGAATTCCCTTAGATAGTCATTATATACGACTGAGGGGGTTTTTGTGAACGCCGTAGCAAGAAAGTAGTTTTGGAGATATTTAACCACATTCTTGTACGCCCAAAATTTTTCAGGGTAGGAAAAGTTTTCTACGACGTTATTCTTGGTGAAGTCCACGCCCTCGATGAGGAATTCCACATTTGGGGCGTAGGTGATAGCTTTAGAAGTAGCCATTTTTGTTAGAAGGTCTTGGTTTTGCAAGAACAACAAAGGTCTGGGTTTCTAAAGGTGATAAACACACACAAAAGTTTTGGAAGAAAAAGGGCAAGAATTTTCTTAAGATTTTCTAAAAAAAACGTGTGTGTGTTTATTTTGTGTGGGGGTATTTATAGGGAAGTGAAGAGGGGGGGGGGGGTGTTTTGGGCATTAAGCGGTTTATTTTCTCAAAAGATATTTTTTTGAAAACCATTTTGTATAAAACGTTTGGGATCCGCATTTAATGCACAACCACTCCACTTTCCCGGTTTTGCGCAACTGTCGAGGTGAACAGTTGTGCCATCTGCAAAAGGTGTAATTTGCAGAGATTACATCATCACATATTTTTATGTGAGAGAAGAGGCATTAAATGCCAAGTGGGTAAGTGGGGGCCCAGAGGTGGATGCCAGAAGGCAAAAAGAACAAATATTCTTATATTAAATAAGAATTCAGTTACCAACTTCGGACATTTACTAACTAGATACTTAGAGCATTTAAGTTAGCATTAAATGTCATTTTGAGGACCCTGAATGACTTTTCATTCAGTGAGGGGTTCTGGGAAGGTGATTCAGTGATCTTTTTCATTGAGGAACACATTGAGTCAGGGACCTGGGGTTTTCATAATTTACACTTAGTTTGATGGATTCAATCAGTGGACTGATTCTCAATATCCAACATTCCTAGTTCAGCTTTCAGTCTTGTGAAAGTTGGTTCATCCAATGGTTTGGTGAATATATCAGCTAGCTGATATTCAGTAGGAATGAAGTGAAATTAAATGTCACCATTCATGACATGGTCCCTGATAAAGTGATATCTAATATCAATGTGTTTCGTTCTCTTATAAAGAACAGGGTTGTTTGAGATGGCAATTGCACTTGCGTTATCACAAAAGATGGGAACCATCTTATACTGGATTCCATAGTCACTGAGTTGACTTTTCATCCAAAGTACATTTGCACAACAACTGGCAGCTGCAACATATTCAGATTCAGCTGAGGACATGGCAACTGATTGTTGCTTTTTAGCACTCCAACAGACTACTTTCCCACCAAGGATTTGGCAGGAGCCTGAGGTGCTTTTTCTATCCATGTTGCATCCAGCATAGTCAGAGTCTGAGTATCCTTTGAGATCAAAGCCTGAACATTTTGGATAGTATAATCCAAGGTTTAGAGTACCTTTCAGGTACCTGAGTATCCTTTTCACAGCTGTGAGATGAGATTCTCTTGGGTCAGATTGATATCTGGCACACAAATAGACTGAGAATTGGATGTCAGGCCTTGATGCAAGTAGATACATCAGTGACCCAATCATTCCTCTGAAAAGAGTTTGATTTACTGGTTTTCCAGTAAGGTCAGGACCAAGGTTGTTTGGTGGAACCATGGGAGTTTTGACTGAGGCACAGTCACTGAGCTTATACTTCTTCAGTAGGCTTCTGACATACTTCTCTTGACTGATAGAGGTTCCTTTATTAGTCTGCTTGATTTGCAGTCCAAGGAAGTAAGTCAGTTCTCCCATCATGCTCATTTCAAATTTCTTTGCCATCAATTTTTCAAACACTTTGCAAAGTTTATAACTTGTTGGGCCAAAGATGATGTCATCAACATAAACTTGTACAAGTATGACATCATTATTTGTCCTGTAGATAAACAATGTGTTGTCTATCTTGCCTCTGAAAAATTTGTTTTGGATTAGGAAGGCTGAGAGAGTTTCATACCATGCCCTGGGTGCTTGTTTCAGTCCATAAAGGGCTTTGTTAAGCTTGCAGACATAGTCAGAAAACTCACTACTTTCAAATCCAGGAGGTTGCTGAACATAAACTTCTTCTTTTAGTGAGCCATTTAAGAATGCACTTTTTACATCCATTTGGTACACTTTGAAGTTCATGTAGGTTGCAAATGCAAGGAAGATCCTGATGGCTTTCATCCTTGCCACTGGTGCAAATGTTTCTTCATAGTCAATGCCTTCTTGTTGATTATAGCCTTTGGCTACAAGTCTGGCCTTGTTTTTAATGACTATGCCATTTTCATCAGATTTGTTTTTGAAAACCCATTTTATGCCAATGACTGAAACATCTTCAGGATATTGGACCAAGGTCATTACCTTTTTTCTGTCAAATTGTTCCAGTTCATCATGCATAGCCTAAACCCAACTTGGATGTGTAAGTGCTTCTTTGACACTTTTGGGTTCAATTGTGGGGATGAAGTCCACAAATAGGCATTCATTGGCAGAGGCTGCTCTTAATTGTGCAGCCATGCTTCTAGTGAGCATGCCTTCGGTAGGCTCTCCAATTATATTGACAAGTTCTATATCCTGAGACCTAGTCCAACTGTCCTGAGGTCTTGGAAACTGATTAGAACTTGAGGAGGCCTGATTGGGGTCTGGTGCAGACACATGATGATTTTCAGCATCTTGAGTGTCTGACTTGGTTGACTGATCACTGAGATTGTTTGGTTCCTGAGCACTGTGTTCAGACCGAAGGATTGTATCAGTACTTCTTTATGCTTCAATAAACTCAGTGATGGTTGGGTTAGGAAGGTTGTGAGGGATGATGTAGTAGGAGATGTCAGCATTTTCTTGGTACTGAGTAGAAGGATCATTGTCAGGATGATGTTCATCAGGAGGGTATCTTGATGAATCATCAATTCCTATTTCTTCCACTGAGGTGTTAGAGACACTGATTGCATCAGTGCTCTCATCAAAGGTAACATGAAATGTTTCCTCAGTTTGCTGTCTCCTAGTGTTGAACACCCTGAAGGCCTTTGAGACAAGTGAGTATCCTAGGAAGTATCCATCATCAGCTTTGGCATCAAATTTCCCTAAGTGATCCTTGTGATTAGGAATAAACACAGGGCACCCAAAGACATGAAAGTAGCTGATGTCAGGGATCCTTCCCTTGAATAACTCATAAGGGGTTTTGCCATGTCTCTTGACAATTATGGATCTGTTTTGTGTATAACAGGCAGTTTTGACTGCTTCAGTCCAAAAGTGTTTGGAAAGGACTGATCCATTTAGCATTGTCCTAGCAGCTTCAATGAGTGTTCTATTCTTCCTTTTAGCAACACCATTTTGTTCAGGTGTGTAAGGAGAGAAAAATTTTTGGGAAATTCCTTTCTCATCATAGAAACATTCAAGTTCATAGTTTTTGAACTCTGTTCCATTGTCAGTCCTAATCTGTTTGACTTTAATGTCATTTTGATTTTCAATGTTCCTGACAAAGGATATGATAGTTTCAGCTGCCTGACTCTTTTTGATCAGGAAGTAAACCCAAGTGCATCTTGAGTATTCATCAGCAATGACCAGAGTATACTTCTCATGGTTAATGGATCTAGGACTGATGGGCCCAAAGAGATCCATATGGAGAAGATGAAGGCAGATCCTGATGGAAAAGTTTGTTTTGGTTTTAAAGGATGCTCTATGATGTTTACCTTTTTCACTGGCAGAGCAAGGTTTATCATTTGAAAACACAAGTGATGGTAAGCCAAGGACCTTGTTTTGTTTTACAAGATTGTTTATGTTTTTGAAGTTCAAGTGGGAGTGTCTCTTATGCCAAAGCCAGTTGAGGGTTTTAGTGACCTGAGTAAAGAGACAAGTTCCATTCTGAGTTAGACTGGACATGTCTAACACATAAACATCTTGTCTTCTTGGTTCAATAAGGACAACTTCCTTATTTGCGTTGAAGATGGTTCCTTGCTTAACATCAAACTGAACTATGTACTTTGCATCACATAGTTGACTGACACTGATCAAATTGTACTTAAGACCATTGACATAAGCTATCCTAGTAAAGACTATACCACTACATTTTACTGAACCATAACCTTCAGTGAGACATGATGAATTATCAGCAAATATCACCTTGGGTCCTGGTTCTTTTACATATTTGTGCAGATATTCTTTCACACCAGTCATGCTCCTTGAACATCCACTATCTAGATGCCAAATAGGCTCCCTGGCATGTCTCTGCACAAATGGTAAATTGATTTAGTTCTTTCTGGACCCCTCATCTTGGAGGGCTTGACTTTAGTAGTTTTCTTAAAAGTAACAATTGATTCATGGTCAGTGGTTGAGTGGACTGAGCTACCACATGTTTTGCATTTGATTGCAGAGGTAGACTCAGTAGACTGAGAGGATGACTTGGTCATACCTCTTCTGGTCTGAATGACCTTCTCATGTCCTGAGGTGTTGTGAGTGGGATCTCCAAAAATTTCACAACAGTTGTCCATTAGACAATCTTTAGGATGGTGTTCATTGAAGCCACAGTGAGGGCAAGGTGCAAAAGGCTTGGCCTTTTGTTTTTATTTCTGTTTAGAATCAGAAGGATATTTTAAAGCCTGTGCTTTAAAGTTTGCCATCTTTGATGTGGCTGTGTATGATTGGTGATCAGAGGTCCTATGATCTTCCCTTTTGCATATCATGCAGTAAAGGATTCTATAACAATCATCAGTGAAATGATTGGTATAGTGACACAGCTCACACCTTTTCAGGGGTTTGGAGGGTTTTGGTTTGGTGCTTGAGGAAGCTGATTTGGTTTCCTTCATCTTGGATTGAGAAGGTTTCTCAGAAGATTCAATCTTCTCACTCAGCTTCCTGACAAGTTCAGCCAACTGATCAATTTTTGAGTCAGGGCTTTCTGTTTTTACTTCAGAAGGGACTGAAGTTGATGAGTCATCAGAATGAACTGAGACTTAAGGGTTTGCCTTTTCAGGATGATTTTTCCCATTCATGGATTCTTCTTTGGACAATACTGAGAGTAAACCAATGGTGGGAGGTCTGAGCATGGTGCAGCACCCTGAAGGATATTCAGTGGTGGGAGTGGTGTGAATGATTCTGATTCAGACTCATTGACTGACTCAGTACTGCTGGGTTGGTTAGTGAGTCCAAGCATATTTTTCAGAGCCTGACTTTCAGGAAGCAAGATTTTTCCAGTCTCAAAGTTTGGTAACTTACTGACTGGGTTGTCCCTGACAATCCAGTCATTTGACTTGGGTTGCATTTCCTGCTCAAAAGATATGCCAGCTGGAATAAAAGTCTTTTCCCTGTGACTATCACTGGGGGTTTCAGTGAGTTGGTCTATTCCTATGATTTTCTTGTTATTATTAAGAATTAGACTTACAGTTTCATAGACTTTGGGGTTTTTTTTAGTCCAGCCTTCAATGACAGCCTTTTCTTTGTTAAGTTCATTTTGAAGGGCTTGATTTTGTTTCAAAATCTCTGTTTTTTGAATTTGTAGTGTATTAGTTTCTAACTTGGCTTGTTTTAATACAAGCAATTCATCTCTACACTTATTCAGTTCTAACACAAGATTGTTATATTTTGAAAGCAAATTAAGCCTTTGTTCTTCTACAAACTTAAGATCTACACAAATATAATTCATATAGGACTGCCAGTCAGAATCATCATCCATAGAAAGTAAAGTGTTTACCTTCTTCATGGTTATGTTCACCCATTCTCCATTCCTTGCATGGCTTTTTCCAACAGCCACCTGATCACCTTCAGAAAGTGCCATCAGTGCACTTACTCTAATTTCCTCATCTTCTGAGGAGACCTCTTCTTCATCCTAGTTATAAGCTTCTGCTACAAGAACCTTGTTTTTTGTCTGAACAGGTTTGGAAGTGTGAGCAGCCTAAGACATTGAGGGATTAGTTTCAAGAAGAGCAAGTTTAGCCTTAGCTTTCCTATATTTAGCCTCAAAGTCTTTTTGACCCTTTTGAACATTATAGTTTTTAAAATGTTGGGTCGACTGAAGCATTCTAGGTTGAAACTTCCTAGTTCCTGAGGAACTGTTTCCAGAAAATTTATAAGAGGGTTCTGAGATGGTTTTTGAATAAAAATCTCTAGCAAAGTGGCCCTTTTTACCACATTTGAAACATTCAGTGGTTTCATTTCCTTTGGCTTTTGAAAAGTTTGACTGATTTCTCTTGATAAATCATTTTGAATTGGCAAGGAGTTCTCTTTCTTGGAATTCCAAGTTTAAGTCACTTAGGTACTCATCACCAGTTCTTTCATCAATCTCATCTTCAGAATCCTCTTGAAATCTTGTACAACACCATTAGAATAAAAGGCAGTTGATATGGGTGAGGAGGTCAGGGCCTTTTTGGTCTCAAGAGCTTTTGAGTCTGGGTATCTCCTAGAGATTAAGTTGTCTTCATAGACAAACTTCCCATAGATCTCAGGGAGCTCAAGAGTCTGAATGTGATAACCATTCCTGAGGCCCTGTGAGAAGTTTAGCCACTTCTCAGGGAGACTGTTGACAAAGCCAACATTTGTCTCATGCTTGGACAAAACTACACCATCATTTGATAATTCGTTTATCAGGGTCTTGTATCTGGTATATTTCTAAGAGAGACTTTCAGAGTCCTTTGCTCTGAAAGTATTGTACTCAAGTTTCAGGTCCATGATCCTGTTTTCCTTGGTAT
The DNA here is from genome assembly GCA_021014915.2 of Artemisia tridentata subsp. tridentata. NCBI lineage: Eukaryota > Viridiplantae > Streptophyta > Magnoliopsida > Asterales > Asteraceae > Artemisia > Artemisia tridentata. Next base: position 246,478,360 of record CP139506.1, on the reverse strand, counting down.
CTGAGGGACCTTCAAAGCTATTAATCAAGTCATCCCAAGTTTGCTTGGCTATTGAACAGTTGATGACTGATTCCATTATATCGTCCGGAAGACAAGATATAATTATGCTTTTCAGGCGCTGGTCTTGATTGACCACCCTTCTCTCATCATTGGTCTACTGAGCTTCAGGCTTGTTTAGCCCCTCAGCAGTCTTAGGAACATAAGGACCTTCTTTGACATAAGTGATGTAGTATGGTTCCATACCAGTCAAGTAGCAAAGCATTCGCTTTTTCCACTTGCTAAATTTTCTAGCTTCGAGTCTGGGCGCAACAGCTGAAAAGCTACCACCCTTTTTATCGACGAGTTGGGGCTCATTAATTTCAGCCATAGTAGGATCTTGGTTTTAAAAACCTTGAGCACTCTTAGTTTTTGAAAAGATTTTATAAACCAGAGGCTCTGATACCACTTGTTGTTCCCTTTACACGCTTAGAAGTAACTACAAAGTTAATCTAATTGTGTTTATGACTGAGATTAACTTAATGATTAATTATAACAAATAAGTAAAACGTAAATATAAAAACACAAAGTTTTTCAACGTTTAAATTCTTATTAGAAATCAATCAAAGAATCTATTACCCAAGTGTTTTGCGGAACAAACACTTGGGATTGAATAGACAAGGTATGGTGTGTCTCCTATCTAAACTCAAGCTATGCTTGAGTGGTAACAATATCGACCCACTGAGCTATCTCAGGGACTTAGTTACTCTTTGTAGGAGAAAAGTGGTTTTGTGAAAGTCTAAGCTTTTAATGCACAAAACTTAACCCACTTTTCTCCATCTGTTGCTATTTATATACAAACATCAAAGAGTACTGAAGATTAAAATACAAAGCGTGTCTGACAACTACAACAGTATTTGTCATTTCCAAGAACCAATAGGAATGGGCCAAAAAGTCTTCGAGTGTCAGTTCTGACACTTCTTGACTTTTAGCCGCTTTAGGGAAGGTTTGTTTCTGGCCCGATAAGACTTATCCTTATCTCTTCAAACTCTTCCCGCTCAATCCCGCCTTTCTTTCAGGCTTCAGGTTCTTTAGTCTTCGCCTTCAGTCTTCAGTCTTTAATCACTTATTGTTGTTGAGGAGACTGGGGTTCAGTGAGTTCTTGTCCAACACTCACTGAACCCATTACCTTCTTCTTTGTCTCAAGTAACAATCAGGGAGTTCCGCCTCACTGAGTGGTGGGTCTTTCTTCTTAGACTCCTCCTGAGCATCTTGAAGGTAACTCACTGAGTGACTGTTCACTCAGTGACTTAAGTATGTTTTCGGTTGATTAACACTTAGCGTAATTTGTATTCAAATCTTGTTTTCAGGATCCTTGGGTACTGACGGACCCAACATAATACTTGTTCTTTTGAGCAGAATTTTGAAAAACTTTGAAAAATTCTGGTTAATTCTACTCAAAAGTAAGAAGCTTTCGCTCCTTATTTTAGGATTGAGGCACTGAGGCGTCCCTCAGGGTCCTTTCTTTACAAGAACAGGTTGTGCACTGTGATCAGTGCACAAGCCATTAAGCATGATTTTGATGGAACATTTTTTTTTCTGAAATACTCACCCTCAAAACTCGCGTTTGTATTTGAGAAATTTAAACCTTTTAAAGTTTGTGGGAAGGAGTCTTCTTGAAGCAAAATTCTGAAAGATTTAGAAATTTTAGTTTGAAAAATTCTTGAATAAATTTTGCTTCAAGGTAACTTAAACGTAATACTCTGAAATACTCCCCCTCAAAACTAGCTTACGTTTTGACATTTTTAAACTTTGGAGCGAATTGGGGAGTATAGATTAGAAAATCTTGAGCAAAATTTTGAAAAGTTTTGAAAAAACTTTTTGAAAAATTTTGAATAAATTTTGCTCAAGATTAAGAAGTTTTTGATAAACTTAGTGTAAGAACTTCTTTTCTGTTAGGAATGTTGCACCAAAATGTACAACAGGGTCCTTTCTTTGACTTGAGCTTAAAGATTTTGAAAGTTTTTCTAAAAATATCTCAAGCCAGAAAAGAATTTGCTTTTCATTTTTAGGATAAGTGCACGCTTGGTTTTGATGAATGGTTTAGCAAGGCACTTTCCTTTCTTTGAAACCCGATTTGTACACTGTAATGTGTATACAAGTCGTTATGTTGAAGTCCGAGTCCTTAGCTGAAGTACTAAGAAGTCATAAAAAGTTTAGATTAGACAACAACCTTGGGAACCCATTTAAGCACGGCACTAACGGGTTTACTAAATTTTGAAATCCATTTGTAAGTTGTGTCAATCAGATTTAAAGATGTTGCATTCCAACGAGGACAGAAAACCGGTATTTCATCTAGAAATAACACTCGTGGAATCAATGGAGATTTAAAACTCTTTTTTCGTTGAAAATTATTTGACAAACCCGATGTTTCTCTTGGAGTTTTAAAATCTGAAGAAGAAGATTTCCATCTAGAGTTGAACCTCATGGGTTCTATTTGAAGATTTGTTTTTGTGATAAGTGGAAACCTTCCGGTATTTGGAATGTTCAAAGCAGAGTCATTCTTATGTCGCAGCGAAAGCAATTCTGATATTGAATATTTGAAAGGTTTCGAACGACTTTGCTTTGGTCGCCACACTTGCTTTACCGGTGTAAAACAAGAGTGTGGTGTTTGAAAAACTTGATTCTTTCCATTTAAAGCATTTGAGGATTTTAAACAACTTTGTTTTGGTCTCCACACTTGTTTTAACCGGCGTAAAACGCGAGTGTGGAGTTTCAAAAGCTTGAGTCTTTTCTTTTGAAGCATTTGGGTTTGAAAACTTTTGAGAAGTAAGTGTTTCAGAAAAACTTGGTTTCTTTGAAAACTTCCTTCCTTTTTGCAAAGAATAGGTTGTAAACTAGGAAACCTTTTTCGAAAATGGTTTTGAAGATTCACCCGTGTAAACCTTCTTCGAAACACTCACTTTTGGTGTTGAAAATTTTGAAATAGGAGCTTTACCCTTTGATCGGTTAAGAGATTCAAACTTCACTTTTAAAGCATTGTATGAAGTTCTCAAAATCACTGTATTCTTTTTGAAGAGAAAGATGATCTTGAGATGCCAATTTTGATTCTAAAGAGGCAATTTGTTACACAAGTTGATCTTTTTCAGCTTTAGAATCATCCGTTTTACGAGCCAATTTCCATTCGAACTCAACATTTTCTTTTTCAAGTCTTTCAAAATAATTTTTGAATTTTGTCGTTTTGTTGAAAAAGTCAGTTTTGGCATCCTCAAAATCGTTTGTTTGTTGAGCTAAAAGCGTTTCAAGGTCAATCACTTTTATTTGAAGCACATGATTTTCATTTTCAATTTCTTTTTCAAAAAAATACATTTTCTCCCCCGTTTCCTTTTCAAAATCTGGAGTATTAGAATCGACCAGGGGATTTGGAAAGGAAACTTTTGTGATTTGAGACTCAACCTTTTTCATTTTCATTGATTCAATCTTTTGCAAAACATTTTCAAACTTTTTATCAGCGAATTCAAACAATTGAGACTTCAAATCTTCAGTCTCTTTTTGTTTCATGTTTGAGTTTTGTGTCTGAACTCGTGAACATTTGATTGAATCAAACAGATTTTTGTAAATTAGTTTCAAATGTTCAATTTCTTTTTCGTATTTTGAAATTTGACACTTCATTAACACGTTTTCATCATCAAGTTGTTCAAGTTTTGACATCCAAGGGTTTTCAAAAGACTGCTTTTCCTGATTGTGTTGTAAAGCTAGCTCAAAGTCAATGCTTTGTGCTTGACATCTTTGAAAATTTTGTTCAAGAGAGAATATTTGACGTTTCAGTTTCTCTTGGATGTCGCCGGACTCTTTTAAAGTTCTATCATTTTCATGTCTCAACCTCCCATTTTCCACTTTTAAGTTTTCAGTCTCAATATTCAACGATTTATCACAAGCGGTTTTTTCAAAATCTTTCAATTTGCTTCCAAATCAACAATGTCAGTAAGATACGAGTCTTCCCTATTTTTCCATCTCGTTCTTAATGTTTTGTAATCTGTTTGACATGTTGAGACCTTATTTGTTAATGTTGAAACCTCTGTTGTTAATTTTGCAATTTGGTATTGAAGGTCAAACTTTTCTTTTTCTAGTTTTGAAACCTTTTCATTGTTGGAAACAACTAGTTCTCGCATTTGATGTTGCAAGTTTTGTTCTTTCACGTATGATTTTTGAAATGCAACTTCAAAGCCGTATTCACTATTAGTTTATGTTTCAAAATCATTTATACGTTTACTATACTTCTTGAGCTTTTCAGTTAACGACGTATTTTGTGCTTTTAGTTCACGATTAAGCGCATTACATCGAACAACTTCAGTTTGCATATTTTTTATTAATAAAGCATTTGAAGCACATTCTTGATCATGATTCACATTTTCGTGTTCAACCATTCCTCCATTAGGATCCATATCTGGTGTCTCGGGAGTAATATTTCTATTATCCTGATTCACCACATATGTGTCGTTAACATATTCAGGTTGTTCATGACTTTGTGTCTCATGAGCAAACATATTTTCAAATATATTGATATCATCAGTTGATTGATGTACCTTAATCAATGTGTTTGAACAATGTGAAGGTCCGACATCAGCAGCGGCATTCTTCAAACCATCCTTACTATTGAGTTTCCCATCAGAATGCGGACTGCTGCTTTCTTTCTGATGTTCTGATTGTGCACTGTTACCCGTGAATACCAAATTATAATCTGATGTCCCTTCCTTGTTGACTGTTCCTTCTCGTGTCAGCATTTTTCTTCCATTCACTCGTTCATTCAATTCTTTTACTCGTTTTTTCTTTTCCACTTCTTTGAATTCTCACTCCTCCAGCATAACCCTCAGATGAAGTAATCTTTCATTGAGCACCATTGCTAGTATGTTCATTCGTGAAACAAGCTGATCTCTAAAAGCTTCAGCATCCATACTAGTTATGTTCTCTTTCCATGACTTGCTTTGTGATTCATAATCCCGAGAAGTCTTGAACACTCTAAAATCCGTGGACATGAACCCTTTTAACAGTGTCTTGAGCACTCTGAATTCTACCATGCAGTCACTTCCTTGTTCAATTTGCTTCTCTATTTGGACTATGTTGTGCCGGAGTTCTCTTTGGAAAGTTAGAAGGTCTTTTTCAGTTCCGAAGAAAGTTGAAAAAGTACTCCACGATGAAAACCTTGCTTCTGAGAGAACGTTACATTTATTCTTAACTGAATAAAAATGTGCCAAACAATTTTCTTTGGAGTGCATTGCGAGCCTAACACTTTTAGGCATCTCTCTCCTTTTTGAACTTGATTCCATTTAATTTCGGTGTGTGATAAAGTTGATCTTTGCAAAGAAATATGAGTTGTGTTTGATCGTTGCAAAAATTGAATTTGAAAAAATTTCTCTACCAGAATTTGAAATACACCATAAAATGCAATTCTAAGGTTACTAGAAAAATTTGAGTTTTAAAAATTTTGACGCCAAATTTCACCGTAAAAATTCGAATTTTGACCTAAAAATTTGAATTTTGGGCCAAAATTTTCACCGTTATACCAAAATTTGAATTTTGAGTAAAAATTGAACGTTTAGTCACTCATAAAAATTAAATTTTTTTAAATCTAACTCGAAGGAGTTTAATTTCTTACTCGGTTTCTAACTCGAAGTATCTAACAAAAACCCTAAGTGGAAGAGTTACTTAGAGGCACTAAACTCGAAGAATCCAAACTAGGAAGGTTACTCGAAGAATACAAACTAGGAGAGATAGTCGAAGAACCCAAACTCGGAGAGATACTTGATGAAACCAAAATTGGGCAGATACTCGGAGAAAGTAAACTCGAAGAGTTACTCGGAGAAAGTAAACTCGAAGAGCCTGACTTTGTTAGTTACTCGGAGGAACTAAACTAGAACAGATACTCAAAAGATTCCAAACTTTGGAAAGAAACTCGAAGAATCCAAACTTTGGAGAGAAATTCGAAGAAAAAAACTCCAAACTCGGAGGATTATACGAATACTCCAAACTTGGAGAACTTAAGTAACCAACAAACTCGGAGGATTTGAACTTTTAACTTCAATCTCGAAGCCAAAAACTCAGAGGATTCAAACTCGAAGCCACAAAGTTGAAGCCAGAAACTCGAAGTATCCAAAATCGAAGCCTTCAAATTCAAAGGATTTTGGACAAAGTCGAAGAACTCTTCGATGAACAGTAACTGAACCTAAAAAAAATTTCTCCTAAATCCTTGTTTGGCTCTTGATACCACTTGTCGGTCACCCTTGTTAGATCAAATCACACTTATATTATATTTATAGAGAGAGAAAGATGTGTTTAGAGAATAAGAGAGAATTTCTCTTTTCTATTCACAATTCACACCTCTCAAATGAGAGGTTACAACCTTTTATAGTCTCCCATGATATGAGAATAGGGAAGTGTGCCGTCTTTACATATTTCACTAATTCAACATTAACGTAAATACTAAGACTAAACTAGACGGCACACTTCTACTATCATGTAGACTATATTTTTACGATTCTAACGAGCTATTACATGACCATATTACAAGACTCATTGACTCGATAATGATCGTCACTTTAAGCATTCCAAACAATCTCCCCCTAAGGGACGATCATTGAGATCTCTCTTTGATTACATTTATGATCATCACTTTTGCGTTTCCAACACGAGCTTTTTTTGTTTTTTCATTTTTTGTTTTTGTTTTTGTTTTTTTTCTTTTTTTGCTTTTTTTTATTTTATTTTATTTATTTATTTTTTTTTTTTTTTTTAATTTTTGTTCCTTTCTTCAAAATATTGGTGATATATGTTACAACTTATAACACGTGATAGGCTAATTAGGTGATTAAGATTTTGCTAGTTTTTTTTTTTTTTTTTTTTTTTTTTTTTTTTTTTTTTATGCAAAAGGTGAATTTATATTATTAATAACAACAATAACAGCTTACAATACAATGCAACATCAACTGGTTTGAACACTATCAACCAGAAAGATACAATACCAGAAGAAGAAAAAAAACTATACTATGTAAGCCTATCCGATATCTGTACATACAAAAGTACTAACATCCGATATCGAACAGAATAGCTAAATCTTTAAAATTTCAGATATATGCCCAAAGGATCCAAGCTGCACTTTAACATAAACCATGCCAGCTTAGACACTGGATTCACCCTATAATATGCACCTACCTGTAGAACCTAAGACCTTGATAGATCTTTGAGCGCTCGTGGATCGTTAGTAATGTTTATGTAATCACAAACACACTAATAGAAAGTCTCTAATACTTGAATTCTAAAGCGGAAATTAAACACAAGTAATAACACAGATAACTAAGAACGATTGATCCTCTATGGATCTTTTATTAATATTAAGAACTTGTTTTTCTTAATTCGTACCTATTACATAATAATGTGTTCCTTTTATACACAAGGAACCCTAAACAGTTTCACTAGAAACCCTAAACCGTTTTTCAAGAAACGTATCTTCTAAAAACTAAACAAGATAATCATAATATTTCCCTAATAAAACTCGTACATATCCTAACCAACAATAAAATACGAGGAATATCTATATCAGCAGAAACCAACTACGCAGAATCTCTACTTCCGCAGAAATACTTCTTCAGCAGAATCCAACACTTCAGCAGATTCCATCAGCAGTAACCTTCAGCAGAATTTTTCCTTAGCAGAATTCCCAACAATCCTCCCCTAATCTTGAATTTGACATGGTTAAGTTCAAGATTCTTGATAGATCTTTAACACTTCAGAAGAAGAGGATTGAATTCGAACATCATCAGCAAAGAATAAAATGAACCACATCTCTATGAATGGTAAAACTTTAAACTTCAGGTCTTTGCAGCAACAAATGACATAATGTACATCAAAACAGTGTATTTTCATACTATTCTCATCACATCCAGGTGTGTAAACTCCTGTAAGAGGTGAATCATTGAAAATAATGGATTTGATGTCTCTTTACCAATAGCCATTACTACTGAAGTAACCAAATGTTTAAGTTTGAAAACTATGGTACACTGATAACCATATGATTTTTAGCAAATCATCAGCTATAAACGGATTTGAGATGTCTTTACCTGTAGCCGTTTGCTCAGGACTAGCCAATTCTTGGTTTCAACTGAACCTTGGTGAATTGAATACCAAATATGGATACCAAATGTCTTTACCACAAACCATACTTTTGTGGACTAGCCAATTCTTTGGATCCCATAAAGGGTTACATCCATGGTGAATTGAGAACCATTTCAACTCTCAGGAATAAACCATGGGTGAGTTGAAGTACCCTATAGCTTTGAGCAAGCTATTACAGCTATCAACAGATTTGATGTGTCTTTACCAAAGCTGTGCCCTTTGGACTAGCCAACTCTTTGATGGACACAAGTCACATCTGGTGAGTTGATAACCATCAACAGAGTGATATACAACAAACCTGCATAAAAGTTAGGACAAATATACAAAGGTTTTTTTTTTTTTTTTTTTTTTTTTTTTTTATTATTTTTTTTTTTAACTAAATAAATCAAATAAATTAGAAATAAAGGAAATAAAAGAAAAGAAGATACAAAAATAATACAAAATACCAGAATCAAGTAGAAGCTTGGTGTTGCAGAAGCTTGGACTTGATTAACCCAACCAGCTGTTCAGCATGAGTCTTATCATTGGCCACTGGATCAGGAGGAACTTCCAATTTTCTTCTAAGCATACGTCTCATCAGAGTAATGGACCAAGGATAATGCTGATCAGAAAACATACATACCCTAATGCCAGACTTTGTTTCAACAACATGCACATTAGGCATAGGGTAAAACCTCCAAGTATCAACCTTCCATTTGTTTGAATTCTCCCAAATTGAGAAGCCTGTTCCATTAGGTGAGTGAGAATCAAACAGAACTTGCAGATCTCCCAATAAGTACAAACCAGCCCCCTGTGGTGTATGAGAGGCATAGTACTCTGTGACCATTCCATAGAGAGTATGCAAATCTTGCCTATCCACCAAGTGAAGTATTTCTTGTAAGAAAGTAAACTCCATATAGGAATGATCTTGCCTATAGATGGTGTTAATCTGTCCATCTGTCAATGTCCATTTGACCAACACATTGTATGAACCCTCAGGAAAAGTCTCAGAAGAACCCACTTTAATAAAGGTTGTATCAGCAGCCTTGAGATCCACATGCTTAGAAGAACTCTCCTTGTGAGACTTATGTGCTCTAGAAACCTGCTTCCTAGCTAATCTCACTGATCTTCTGATGGCAATATGTCTTCTGTGTGCCATCCTTTTCTTCCTCCTTCCAGGTATATATATCCCCATAGGACTAACATTTTCAGATGCACCAGAAGCATCTTCAGGAGGAATAGAAGATGTAGGAACCGAACCACCTTCTGCATGCAACTTCTCAGTATCTTCTCTGGCCTTTCTAGCCTCAGCAGCTTCTAGTTCAGCTTTCCTCACCAGATCTGCATTGTAGTTGGAAATAAGTGATCCCTCTTGTTCAGCAGATGCAGAAGAAGGAATGGTAGCAGCCTCAGTAGAGGTGTCAGCAGATTGGTTGCCTTCAGGAGTTGCCTCAGCAGAAACAGCTTGAGGGAGCAGCTGGTCTTTATCACCAGAAGATGAAGTACCAAGCTCAGCTGTTTTGATCCTTTTAGCTTCTGGAGCATCTATACTTGCAGTAGGCCGTGAGTGAATAGCCTTCATAATCTGATTATATATTTTATGCAAATCAGATTCAGGTAAGGACCAGACTTGCTTCTTGGTCAAAGCAGAGTTATATACAGAAGTATATTGGTGATAGACCACATTTCTCATATAATTCTTCGTTTGTGCCTCAGTCTGGGTTTTAGCTCTCTTAGCTTTGGCCTTCTGTGCAGCAATAGCCTTTCTCCTTTCTGCTGCAGCTTTCTTCCTCTGTTGACCAAGAGCTACCATTTGTGCAGCAAAGTTGTTACTATCAAAATCAGCTCCTAATATGCTTTGAGCCAAAGTAGAATTGGAAGCAGCTTGTAGAGTATAAGAATCCCATTGTGCATCAGTAAAATGAACTGATTGCTCATCCAGTTCTCTTTGCCTTGCAGGAGGCAAATTAGCAGTAAACTGAGCTGTCATCTGATGTGCCAATGTTTGACTCTTCATCATATCCTCATACTCTTTCACCAGTCTAGCTTGCTCCTTCCTTTCTTTGTCACTCACAAGATCTGTACCAAGATCTTCATCAACCATCACTCCTTGCTCATTACCAGAGATGTCAACACTTGGAACTTGAGTAGCAGGCTCATCAGAAGAAGCATTATGAGAGATATCAACAATAGGAACGCTGTCAATATTCTCAGAAGAAACACCAATAGAAGCATCAGCAGAAACATGTTGAGTGGTAGGATCAACATGTGTAGTAGAAACCTCAGCATCAGGATTCAAGACAAAAGACCTCCCAGCAACAAACACTTCAGCAGAAACTTCAGAAGGTGTGACATCAGCAGAAGCCACATCAATCATTGATGCATCTGCCTGAACATGATCACCATCAACTTGTTCTTGAACAACATTCAAACTTGGCATCTTAGAGTCCTTGCTCAAATACTGTCTTCCCCTCTTTCTATAGAACTTGATCTGCTCTTTTGGTTGTGATGATTCAGCAGCTTTGGGTGAAGAAGTATGAGTCTGCTGAGCAGCTTCAGCCAATAAATCAAGATGATCCAAATAAATATCCTCCTGCTCTTCATCAGAGGCAAACACAAACTTCCTTTTCTTTTTCTGCCCAAGTTGATCTTCTAACTCCTGAACCCTCTTTTTCAACACCACAATCTCACCACCAAGTGAGGATTTGGTATCTGCAAGCTCCTTCTTCAACTTCTCAATTTCTTGAACATTCCTGTTGAGCAAATTATACAGAGAAGTGAGAGTAATAGGGTCCTCAGCTCCACCAGCAGATTTCTCAGTGGTAAAGGGAGCTTCATTGGGCCTTTCAGAAGAAACATGTATATGCTCAAAAGTAGGAGTGCTTTCATCAATTGGTTCTCTAAAAGGGCTAGGTGTGGACAGTCTGGTAGGCTCATATTCAAGAGGTGTAGGCACATGAGTGTCAAGAGACTGAAGTGTCTCCTCAACCTCAGGAACAAGCTCATCAGGAGCTTCATGAGTTGGTGTTAGACTAGGACTGGGTGAAACATGTAAAGGTGAAGGTGTAGGTTGGTCAGGAGAAACAATGGGTGCTTCAGCAGTTGTAGAAGGACCCTCATCCCTTTCCACTGATGGATTACCATCAGCAGTAACACTTAGAAATGATGGAGTGCCATCATCAGCAGCATTGGGAGATGGTGGGGCACCAGCAGCATTACCCTCATCAGCATCATCATTGCCATGTGGCAACATAGCTGGTAGTAGAGGGTGATGTGCCCCAACATAGTGAGTTTTCATTGAAGCAAACAATTTGGCACTAAGTTCTCCTATGGGATAATGGCCTCTGTCTTGGGTGTTTATGTCTAAAATTATTTGAAGAAACCTAGGGTACATGAGAAACTTATGCTTTTTCTTTTGAATATTTTCAACCATATTATCAAAAATAAACTTATAGAAATTATAAGTTAAACCCTGTGATAGACATACTATACCACAACCCAATTGGGTAGAAAATTGATCCCATCCTCCAGACTTGTTGCTGATGCACTGAAGCAATGTGTGCACCAAAAACCTCCATTTGGGGCAAAACTTGTTCTTGAGCCACATAACTGTATCCATACTTTGATAACCAGCAGCTCTCAGCCCAGCAAGTATCTCACCAGTTTTGGTGTGATAGACACCACCTTCATCATCCAGTTGCAATCTTGTCCTAATCTACGACTCAGTCACCACACACTCTGCTCCATCAATCATTGCTACAATCTCTGTATCAGAACGTTTCTCAGCAGATGCCCAAAATTGCTTGACCAAAGATTCGTGTACTACATCTGGATAATGAGTCAGTGCAAAGTGAATCTTGGAACGCTTTAAGAAATCCACCATAGGTTCATACATTTCATGTCCCTTTGCTTTTCCCAGAAAAGCAACTTCGTTATGATTCTTCTTAAATTGTAGGGCCTCCATTGAAGAGATTATGAGAGATAGGGTACGAATTAAGTGAATGGAAAATGGGTTTAAATTGGTCGAAGAGAGAATCAGTTGATTTTGGGCGAAGATTATATGAAGTAGGTTATAAATAGAAGTTACCCAATCATGGTCAAAATTTATCGGAACTAATTGTTGACCGTATCTGACGTGTAAAGTAACTCCAACATTCAAAATTAACTCTTCAGCAGAAATGACGGTCAATCTGCTGAAGTGAGAAGTCAATCAGCAGAATCAACTCAAGTGTTATAATATCTTCAGTAAAGATCTTGAGTTTTACTGTGTCACCCAACTCGCATTAATTACCATCAACCCTTGACTTCGCCTATAAAATAACCCCAAATCACAATCCACACAAATCAATTAACCCCAATTTACCATCAAACCCTCATTCAACCAAAATCAATCATCAACACCATGAACAACCAGCCAGAAGTAATTGATCTCACTTCTGAGTCATCAGCAGACTCAGGAGATAACATTCCCCAATCACCACCAAAACACCAAGCCTCCCATTCATCCTCACGACCTTCCCATAGAAGGTATGGTCTTACCAAAGAACAAGCCTGAAAGAGAAAACATGATGTGGGCTCATCAAGCAAACCAAACAACCCACCCAAAACTCCATCATCATCATCCACTAAGGATAGTCGTCCTTTATTTCGATACCCCTATCAAGATGAACCTCATCCTTTGAAGTCCCCCTTTCTCCCTTCATCTGAAGATGATAGTGCGGTGAATCCAAATGATTCATCTAGGGGCTCTGATGACTCCACAGAGCGTCTAGAGCCAATCTTCAATAGATTGGTGAGAGAGGAAGAGGAGAGGGAAGCAGCAATAGCAAGTGAAGAGAATCCCCAACCTTCACAACCCCAACCTAGGCCACACACCAGAAATCCACCACTCCCAGTGACAAGGGAGGTGGTTATTGGTCTTCCTGCTCCAAGGTCTGGTGTTTCATACCATAGAGACAAAGGAAAGGGCAAGGGTGCAGAGGTGACCGGAAAAGGAAAGGGTAAAATGGAGTAGTTGATGATGAGATGTTGCCAAGGACCAAAGATATAAAACTAGGTTCTTCAGCATCTTCATTCCTGGTCATGCATCTCCAACAGCTTTTGAAACCATGATGATAGGATCTAGAGTCTGTGTAGGTTATCTTGTATAGGAATGGTCTTTTATTTCAATTTGAAGTTGTTTATAAGCTGTAATTTCTTTGAATGAATGAACAACTTGTCTTTTATCTTTCAATGATTATCACTTGAATTGTGCTTCAGCACTTCCATTCAGCAGAAACAATCTTTAAGCTTACTTGACCATGTCCCATTTAACCAATCTTGGTGTGCTACAACTTAAGATCAGCAACTACACATCAAGGCATTCTGCAAAACAGACACATAACAGCAAACAAACCAAACCATACAAAACTTAAAGTACATTAGATGGTTAGTGTGTTAGCAAACATAATATACAAAATATTACAAATTTTACAACAACAATCCTCCCCTGAGGCCTATGCCTCCCCGCAAACTTAGCATTTAAGGGTTAACCATCCCAATATGGACAACTAAGTGTTGAAACCTAGGTCCATCAAAAGCCTTAGTCAATAAATCTGCCACATTATCATCTGTGTGAATCTTAACCACCTTAATCAAATGTTTTTCATATGCATCTCTTATAAAATGATGCCTGATTTCAATATGCTTAGTTCTATTATGAAAAACTGGATTTTTGACAATGCATATGGTACTTTGATTATCAATAAAGATAGTGGTGTTCATAAAATTAAACCCATAATCCAAAAATTGATTTTGTATCCAAAGAACCTGTCCACAACAATTGGCAGCAGCAACATACTCTGCTTCAGTAGATGAGGTAGCAACAATAGTTTGTTTCTTGCATTGCCAAGAAATCAATCTTCTTCCAAGAAATTGGCAACCTCCAGTTGTGGATCTCCTATCCAGATTTGCACCAGCATAATCACTATCACTATATGCTTCCAACTTAAAAGGAAACTCTTTTGGGTACCAAAGACCTAAGTTGGGTTGGCCTTTGAGGTACTTGAAGATCTTTTTGACTGCATTCAAATGGGAAGTAAGTGGAGTGACCTGATGTCTAGAACAAGCACTCACAGCAAATGTAATGTCAGGCCTTGAAGCTGTCAAATACATCAATGACCCAATCATTGATCTATATAGGTGAACATTCACTGCAGGATCTGGTTCAAGATTGTTCTTTGGTTTTGGAGCTTCATAAGGTGTAGTGGCAGTTCTGACATTTTCCATATCAAACTTCTTCAAGATATCTTTCACATATTTATCCTGACTGATAAAGATACCATCTTGTTTCTGCTGAACTTGTAGACCCAAAAAGAAAGTAAGTTCCCCCATGGCACTCATCTGAAACTCTCCCTTCATCAATTCCTCAAATTCCCTGCACCAAGCTTCTTTAGTGGAGCCAAAGATAATGTCATCCACATAAACCTGCACAAGAATGATGTCTCTGGAATTCTTCTTAATGAAGAGTGTTTTGTCAATGGCACCTCTTCTGTATCCATGCTTTAGCAGAAATGCAGAAAGCCTAGCATACCAAGCTCTTGGTGCCTGATGTAGTCCATAGAGAGCTTTTACAACCTTGTAAACATGTTTTGGATTATCTGGGTCTTCAAAACCTTTGGGTTGAGTGACATATACTTCCTCTTCAATTTCACCATACAGAAAAGCACCTTTCACATCCATCTGATATACTAGAAAACCCATATAAGAAGCATAAGCCAAGAAGATTCTAATGGCCTCAACTCTAGCTAGTGGAGCAAAGACTTCATCATAATCAACTCCTTCCTCTTGTCTGAACCTCTGAGCCACCAATCTTGATTTGTTTTTGACCACAATACCCCTTGCATCTCTTTTATTCTTCAAAATCCATTTTGTCCCAATGGCTATTTTCCCTTCAGGTAGTGGTACCAATATCCAAATTTGCTGATTCTTGAATTGTTGCATCTCATCTTGCATTGCTTCAAGCCGGCTTGATTCTTCAAGAGCTTGAGCAACACTGGTTGGCTCCACTTGAGAAAGAAAGCAAGCAAACAGACAATGCTTAAAGTCTGTGTGATTGTCCCTTTGCTGATTTGAGACATAGGAGAGAAAAGCAACTTGACCATACTTAGAACTTTTCACAGAACTTCTAGTTCTAACAGGTGCTTAAGGATTACCAAGAATATTGGATTAAGGATGAGCAATGTTGATCCTTTTGGTAGCATTGGGGTTGACATCAATTGTGGTGTCAAGATTGTTCACTTTGGGTCCAAAATCATTGTCATAGGAGGCTGAGTTGAAGATTCCAGCTTTGGGTTGGTGATTCCCAAGATCAGAAGGACTTGGAAAACGTGTATATGGCTTTTCAAAGTCTGTGGACACACTAGGAGAAATGGGAGAACCTTCAGGAGAACTGTCAGCAAAAATGGTGATGTCAGGGGAAATAGGAGAACTATCAGCAGAATCCTGGTTTCCACTGACTGGTTGTGCTAACTCCACACCAAGTCTTTCGGCATCTTGATTGGCTGCATGCTCCTGCTTCTTGAGTCTAGCAAGGTCCTCTAAATAGTGTGACTCATCTTCAATCTCATTAGAAGTTTCTTTAGAGCTATCACCTGCAAAATGGTTAGGAGAAAAAGAAGGTACAACAATTGGTTGTTCATCATGCTCAGACTCACTATCTGAGTAAACATTCATGGTACCAACATTGTTTGTGGGAGACTCTTGAGAACCTGCAGATTGGTTAGCAACATATCTAGTATAGCCCAAGTAATCAGTTAAGTAATCTAGGTCAAAATACCAAGCATGACCTTGACCCTGAACATTAGGCTTGTCTTCTAGGTATCTCAGGTTAAGGGTCTCCTCAATCTTTTTAGTATTTAAATTATATACCCTATAAGCCTTACTATGTGCTGAATAACCTACAATATACCCCTCATCAGCTTTCTCATCAAACTTTCCCAGTGGATCACTAGTGTTCAAAATGGTCACTTGACATCCAAAAGGTTTGAGATAATGAATATCAGGAACTTTCCCAGTGAGAAGTTCATAAGGTGTCTTGAAATGAGGTCTAGTGATGGATACCCTGTTCAAAACATAACAAGCAGTACTTACTGCTTCAGTCCAGAACATAGTGGGTAATTTAGAGTCTGCAAGTATGGATCTTGCTGCCTCTATTAAGGTCCTATTCTTTCTTTCAGCAACCCCATTTTGCTGTGGGGTTCTTGGATTGCTATAGTCCCTTTTTATCCCTTTAGACTGACAAAGTTCTATTAAAACAGCATTTTTGAACTCTGTCCCATTATCACACCTAATACCTTTAACCTTTTTGTTTAGCTGGTTTTCAACAAGGGTAATGAATTCTTTTAAAATTAGAGATGTTTCATCTTTAGTTTTCAAGAAGAATACCCAACAAAACCTGCTATAGTCATCAGTGATTACCAGGCAGAAGAACTTGTGATCAATACTTCTGATTTGAGTTGGACCAAAGAGATCCATATGTAGCAACTGAAGAGGTTCAGAGATAGTTCTCACAGCAGTAATGGCTTTGTATGAGGCTCTGTGTTGCTTTCCTTTGTTGCAGGCAACACAATTGTGCTCATTGGTGAAGACTTTGGAAGGAAGTCCATGAACTAGACCAAGTTTAGAAAGCTTGTTAATGGTCTTGAAATTCACATGAGCCATCCTTCTATGCCATTTTATAGACTCATCCAGGGATGCTTTAGCCACCAAACATGTTAAGTCACCTTCAGGTTGAACATCATTCAAATTGAATGTGTATAAATTGTAACTTCTGGGAACTCTCAGCAGAATTGTTGTATCTTCTGGAAGTTTGAAGTCTTTAGAGAGCACCAGACATTCATCCTCAGAGAAGAATACTTTGTTCTCGGTGTCACATATTTGTGATACTGAGAACAAGTTGAAATATTGCAGTTCCTTCACATAATACACATTCTCAAAGTCCAAATTAGGTGTTCTGATGGTTCCTTTCCCAGTGATTCTACCATCTCCTCCACCAAAAGTCACATTGCCTCCTCCTTCAATAGGTACAAAATCATGCATCATCTCAATGTTTCCTGACATACTCCTGGAACAACCACTGTCTACTATGCATACTTCTTTACTTTTCAGAGGATGATCCTACAACAACAACAAAAATATACAAATATAAGTACACATTGGAGACTCAAGTCATTGCTGACTTGAGCCTGCCTTGTGGATCATAAGAGTTAGGCCATGTAGATGTATAAGATCCACCATTGTTCTTGGACCTGCTATGAAAATTAGGTCCCTTTTTAGTCCAAAAACAACCTGCTAAGGGCTTAACAGCAGTGTCCCAATCTCCCCTACCCACATACATTAGGTCAATAAATCCAGGCCAATAACCATTCTGAAAATATGAACTAGTTGGTCTCACATATGGTCTAGCAACACATCTTCTCCAAGAAGATGGAGAAGGTCTATCAGCAGAATTGCTGGTCTTATGAGTTGCTTGTGGAAAATATGGTGGTATGTCATTAACATTTTTCCACATTGGTCTAGGTTTATTTTGATCAGCACATACACCCATTCTTTGCTCATGAAAATTACAATACTTAATCAAATGAAATTTATTTCCACAAACAAAACATTTCTTCTTTTTAGAAGATTTATTAAAAGTGAAAGATGTTCCATTACATGCAAAAGTATTCAAACCACTAACATTAACAGAATTGTTTTTGACAGAATTAAAATCATTATTTTGCAAAGAATTCAAAGACAAGTCTTCAGAGGAAACTGTCTTTGAATTTGAATCATCAGCAGCAACTCTAACAGGCTTGTAGGGAGTCTTAGGTGTAGGCTTTGGTGAGGTCTTGGGTGAGGTCTTGGGAAGGTCTGACTTTTCACTTGAATCACAACTGGTTGTAGACCCTTGGTCAGAGGACTTGTCACTAGAAGAACAAGAGACAAAGTTAGTAGAATTACAATCAGGGTCTGGCAAGTCACTTGACTTTTTGCCATAAAGATGGTGTGATCCATCAAAGTCTGTGGTGGTGGTGTTTGAGGGCATGTGTTCTCCTCTAATAGGTCCAGGTACAACATTGAATTTTCCTTCTTTAACAAAATTTGCTAAGCCTGCTGGTGTAGATTTACCCTTATCATCCCTAGCCTCTAAACCAACATATTTTTTAAAGCCTAAACCTATACTAGAGTTTACAGGTTGACTATTATAGAGACAGTTAGATAACTTATCACCTGACATTAACCAAATGTTATGATTAGCAATTTCCTTCTCTAATTTCTCTTTCAGTACTTGGTTTTCAGATTCTACATCAGCTTTTTCTTTCTCAGTACGTTTTAAATCAATTCTAGTACATTTCAAATCACTTTCTAACACCCTTATCTTTTCATCATAAGCAAGCTGATTCTTTTGAAACCAAACCTTTTGTTTTTCTAGAGTTTTTGAAGCCTGTTTCAAAGACTCAACTTCTACATAACATTTATTATATTTAGATTTCAATTCATCATAAGCCTCCTTAAGTTCATTATATCTTTCACTACAACCAAAAACACAATTATGTACCTGAGAGATGCCCATAAAGGCAACTTGATCATGTTGATCCTCTGTAGTACAGCTTGCCAGCAATCCACTCTGCCCAGAAGCTTCATCATTATCAGGTTCATGTGCCTTCCAGTTAACATGGTCATCCAGAGTAACCAAAGCTCCAGCTTTCCCAGCTTCCACTTGATTATGCTGATAGGTAGTATACCTAACCTCATCACCAGGCTTCCTATCCTTGCACTCTCGTTTGAAGTGACCCATCTGTCCACAAGTATAGCATTTAATCTTCATCCTGTCAAATCTAGCTGGATCTCTACCCTGGTAACCAAACTTTCTCCCAGACTTCTTTTCAAACCTCTGGACGTTCAATGTGAGCATGGCCACCTGCCACTTCAAGTTCATCTCTTCCAAATCCAGAGGATCCATCTGATCAAAATCCTCAAAAGCAAGTTGCTGCTGATGATCATAATCAGTAACAAAAGAGTGAAGAACATCTTCCAATACACCACTAGACTTTGGTTGTGAATTTGGTCTGGTGTTGTTGTAGGAAGATGATGCTGAGGAGCTTGGGCTTAAAGCTTGATTCATCTTATTGGAGGTGGTGCTAACAAAGGCTGAGTAACTGGGAGTGGATGCACGAATGGGACTTCTAACATCAGGCTCAAGAGTTTTAAGCTTGTTGTAGAGATCATCAAAAGAGAGCATATCCAGTCCACCTTTAGATTTGCTTTTATCAAATTATTTTATTTTACTTCTAATTCGTTAAGTGTTTGGTTGTGTGATTATGACAAAAAACGAATACATGCTTAAATATAAAAATAAATCCTAATATCTTTTAGGATACATTTTCATAAGATTTAATTCTAAGGTTTACTTGGGGACAAGTAAAGTTCAAGTGGGGGGATATTTGATGAACTCAAATAAGTACATTTTATTACCATCATTTATCCTATTAATTTGACTTGTTTTATTATACTATGTATGAGAATTGATACTTAATCGTTTACTTTTGTAATTCTCAGGTAAAAACAAGCATTTGGTGAAACTTGGCGATTTTGGACTAATTATGGAGCAAAACAAGCAAGAAGTTAAGAGTCTACCGAAATGTACAAGATCAAGACATTCTGCTCCAGATGCGCCGCATCTTGCTTATTACATACGGCGCATCACTATCAAGATTTCACCAGATACGATCCAAGATACAAGAGGACATGCGCCGCATCTATTTATGGAGTTACGCCGCATCTTCTGGCGGTGTACGAATATTCCTGAATATATTAATCTTGGACCCCACGCGAAGTTAAGTCAATGCGCCGCATCTACTTACTAGATGCGCCGCATCTTACCCTCAGACAGAAACTATAAATACCCCAAGACCAGACGAATTTCGTAGCACATATATTATATACGAGACCGAAGTACAGAAACCCTAGGACGAATTCAGTCAAGGCAGCAGCACAAGACACACCTTGAACGAAGATACAAGAGCTGTAAGAAGGTCCTGCATGTATTTAATTCATTAAGTAGTTTTGTTTTATTGTGTTAGTAAACTTTAATTCATCAGGATTGGTGGCTTGTGTAATGTGACAATGGAAAGATTGCACTCCCTTAAAACTGCTTTCCCATTAATTAAAGTTTATATGTTGATGTCTTTGGTGACTTTTATTAGTGCATTGATAACCTCTGTGTCTAGCTGAGCGTTGATCGGGTTGCCATGCCTCTGCCCTCGCCTATTTATTAGATCGCCTATGCATTCTATCGTCTGTAGAAAAGTAGGAAGAAAGATAAATAGGATAGTCATAAGTAATCATTAAGGGTTTACTCGCCGATAAGATTAGAACCAACGAGAAAGGACTTAATCTCGGTGCGTTGCATCGAACTATACACTTCATATAAAACTAGCAATAAAACAAGTGACAAACTACTTATCTATCAGGACAGGTCTTCTTATTGTCTCAAGTATTTATCTGTGTACGTGTGTGCTACTTGCTGATTCGTGCCTATTAGTTTAGTTTATTATTTAATTGCAACCAATCGTGCCAGTCTCTCAGGCTGAAACCCCCTTGCGTTAGATTAGGTTGTATAGCTAACTTAATATATTAAAATACTGATTAGAATAACAAGATAATACGTTCCACTCTTAGTGATCGACACTCTACTTACCATTATATTCATACTGACCGGGTACACTGCTCGTTAAGTGTGTGTGTGATTGATAAGTCGACTAAATATAAATTTAAAACTTGAGTAGGCATTAATACTGCTAAACCGCAACGACACATCGCACGCATCAAGTTTTTGGCGCCGCTGCCGGGGAGTGAATTGTTATTATCTGTTAATTTGATTAGTATTTTAATTAGGTTTTTAATTTTTAATCTAACCGCTAACTGTGTTGTATATTTAGTTAAATTGCATTCATTGTATTATTTTGCATATTTTCTGTTTTTGTGTGTTATTTGTTTTCTTTGTGTTTATTTTCGTTTGTGTTTTTATTTGTTTTTATTTTTCGTATTTTCTGTGTTCTGCTATCGTTGTACTGAGCTTAATCGAACGATACGGCGCATCTATTTTCTTAGATACGACGTATTGCGTTTAATTTTTATAAAATACAACTCGTTTAATTAATTCGATACGACGCATCTTTTCCCAAAGATACGGCGTATCTGTTTTTAAGGAAAATTTTTTTCTAAACGTTAACGCAATACGACGCATCTGCCTTAGCAGATACGGCGTATCTATTATTTTAATTAAAAACAGTTTTCGAATTATTAAACAGATACGACGCATCGATCTCTGTCGATACGGCGTATCTTCTGGATCAAAAATCTTGTATTTTGAAACGTAACGAAATACGGCGCATTAACTTTTGTTAATACGACGCATTTAATTTTAAATAAATATCGATTTTTGATAATTAAAACTGATACGGCGCATTCTAATTTCTAAGCGGCGTATCTATTTTCTGAATAAAAGTCTGATTAAATTTTAACGTATTAAGATACGGCGTATCCCATTTATAGGATACGGCGCATCAACAGCAGATATCAGAAGCTTTTATTTTACTTTGATCGTTTCACCCTTCTTTTGCACGAGTAAGTTTTATTTCAGGAAGATGGACGATCCGGATATTACAATGGAAGAATATATCAAGCTTATAGAGGAAAGAGCCTTGAGCAATAATCAGATGTATGATTGGAAAAGAGCAAGATATGGTGCACAAGTCATTGAGACGAAAGAAATCACTATGGAAGAATACTTGATTTTAGGGCATGAAAAGTCAAGGAAAGAAAGAAACAAATTGCCATTTCAACACACTTGGTGTATGTCAAATGATGATGAAGAAGATTCATATACCTTGAAACCAATTCCGGCAATTGTTCTTGATAGTACTTTTTCTCCGGAGATTGCACAAGATGATGTGTATACGGAACCTTACGTTGAAGAATATTCTGCAATTGTATTACCACCATTAGTCAATCCAACGGATGAAGATGAAAAGTATTCTGATTTCGAACCATTTGACGCCATAGTTTATGATGACATGCCTCAACCAGATTTTGACCCAACAAGGGATTTTGAAGAAATCTGGGATTACTTATTTAAGGATGAAATTCGGGACGATGCTGAAATTGCAAGACCACTAGTTGAAGATGAAGATTCACAAGATGAATTGGAGTCACTTACAACACAAAGTGGTACAAATTTATTTAATATTATTAATCCCGTTACTAATAATCTTGCTAGTTTTCCTAAACAGGTTGCAAAACAAAAAGATGATGAGGTGAAATTTATTACACTACCTATTGAAGCACCTGTAATCAACCCGTATTTGGTGGAGCTCGAAGAAGAATTTGGTGATGAGCTCTTAAACATTGCTATGATTGATGAAGATGATGGTCTCGACCCTATGAAGTATATAGAGGAACTCGAACTTTTACTTGCCAAAGACCCTTTCTCATCTTCTGCGGAAGTCAAGGGACACCTTACTACCAAAGAGACTAACCAAGAAGAAAGGAGACTCATTTTTCCTCAACACACTACTCTTTCAGATGGAATGGTCAAGTCATCCAATTTATCAACCAAACCGGGTAAGGATAGGAAAGATGTACATATATTGCCAAGGTATGATCTTTATTTATTTCTTCCATCTTTACTAGCAAATTTACACTCTTTTCATGTTTATTGCTACTATCACCCGAACTTGATCCCAAGTGGGGGGAACAATACCCCATTATACAGTAAATAAGGGTGGAGTCAGGCTCGTGACTCGAACAAAAACAAGCGCTTCGTGGGAGGCAACCCATGCTTATATTTTATTTTATTTTCTGATTTTGTGTCGAGTCAGTCAGGCCCGCAGAGGATACGGCGCATCTCAATTATGAGATGCGGCGCATCTACTGCACTGGTCATATCTTACTTTATTTTTTCGCATATTTATTTTCGACTTTAAAACTTTTTATCAGTATTTTAATGCGGCGCATCCCTGGTTAAGGATGCGGCGCATCTTCTATTCTGATTCGTATTTATTCCAGGCTCGATACGGCGTATCTTCTTCCATAAGATACGGCGCATCGACTGACCTGATGATTTTCATTTTTATTTTTAAGTTTTTATTTTTCCTAACTACTAATGTATTATGCAAGTTTGAACCTTTCTTAACTTAGGTGTGTTTAAAGTCTTGGTGGTATTATAGATTCCTGCATTTCCTGTGGATACATCTATTATGAAGCTTAAACGTTCTAATCCACAAGAAGATGATTTTTGCTCTTATACAAATGGAGGATCATACCGAGCAAATCTCAGGGGAGTTTTTCTGTTCTAATTCTTTTATTTTCCAGTTTTTAACCTTTTATACAAACAACGAGGACGTTGTTTAACTTAAGTGGGGGGATTGGAGAATTAGAACACTTAAAACTTACTTGTCCTAAACTTTTCAAAAATTATGCTTAAAATGTGCTTAATATATCAAAACTTAAAATTTTTTAGCATGTTTTTGTTTAAGATCTAAGTTGCATAGCTGCACACATGACGTTATTTTCAAAAATTGTGATTTTTCAAAATTCACAAATCTATGAGTGTGCCGGTGACTTGTAAACTTTAGAACTTGGCTTGTATACTATTCGAGACCACCATAATAAGTATTATTTTATATAATTGGAATGACTTGTCTAAATTGGTAAAAATCTAGGATTACACCCAAATAGCCTTTATATGTTATGTGTTATTAGCTAACTACACTGGTTAGTTAACCCCCATATAAACCCTTTTGTTACTCTCACTTTTAGAGTAAGATACCCCTAGAAAAACACTCAGAGCCATTCCTTTCGTTTCTTACACCTTTGTTAAAATGTTTCGTTACACCCTTACACCATAGCCTACCCTATAGATTAAAATCCGTGGTTGGTTAATTGCTTTAGGCAAAGTGTGTTTCCTTACATTACCTGTGTTCGCGTGCGTAATTCATTATCTATGGTTAGGTCGGGAAATTGCACAATACAATTGGAGTGAAAGTAAATATTGTATATCTTTGAGTTTATTTTTCGTGTGTTTACTACTTTCACTATTACCGTTATTTCTGAAGTCATGAAAAGTATGGAAAAATTATCCAGAATTATCATTATAGTGATGTGATGAAATTTTACACATCTATGTTTATGTTATTAAAAAAAAAAAAAAAAAAAAAAAAAAAAAAAAAATGAAAAAAATAGAAAAGAAAAAGAAAAGTTGGATGTTTGTTTTAACCAACTTATGTAAAGTTTTGTATTAAGTGGTCGATATCACCACTAATTGTTGTATATTAATGGATTGAATGGGAGTTGGCAGTTATGGGAACACCAACTTAAGGTTTATTCTTTGATTAAGATCTTGTTGAGTATAATTCGTGTCTACCTAAAGCGTGTGTTTCAAGTGTTAAAGCGTGAGTTATTCTATGATATGAGTCTTATTCATGAGATGGTTGGGATAGTGATTAACCACACTTAGGATTTTAATTTATTTGTTTTGTTTATTTTTCATTTTTACACCAATTTGTATCCCAAATATTATCCATACCCAATATTATTCTTTATCCAAACCTTTGATTTATTGAGATTAGGGATTTGAGCAATCTTAAGTATCGTAGTCGTGGATTCGGCTATGTATTTATGATTTTGTCGCCCTTTTTGATATAATATTATTGGTAAAGATTACTTGATCCTATCTTTAGCCTATTCGAGTTAAGGATTTGAGCAATTGCAAGTATCGTGTTCGTGGATTCGATCATGTATTTGTGATTTTGTCGCCTTTTCTGGAATTTGAGATCGATAGAGATTAAGGAGAATGATTAACCCTTAAACCTCAAAACCCTTTTTACCGCTTTAGACTTGTTATTCCTTGGCTTTAGTGGGGGAGATGTGTATACTTGCCAAGCTTATGATAGAATATTCGTCACGACTGGACAGTTAAACGATTAGATTTGCTTTTATCAAATTATTTTATTTTACTTCTAATTCGTTAAGTGTTTGGTTGTGTGATTATGACAAAAAACGAATACATGCTTAAATATAAAAATAAATCCTAATATCTTTTAGGATACATTTTCATAAGATTTAATTCTAAGGTTTACTTGGGGACAAGTAAAGTTCAAGTGGGGGGATATTTGATGAACTCAAATAAGTACATTTTATTACCATCATTTATCCTATTAATTTGACTTGTTTTATTATACTATGTATGAGGATTGATACTTAATCGTTTACTTTTGTAATTCTCAGGTAAAAACAAGCATTTGGTGAAACTTGGCGGTTTTGGACTAATTATGGAGCAAAACAAGCAAGAAGTTAAGAGTCTACCGAAATGTACAAGATCAAGACATTCTGCTCCAGATGCGCCGCATCTTGCTTATTACATACGGCGCATCACTATCAAGATTTCACCAGATACGATCCAAGATACAAGAGGACATGCGCCGCATCTATTTATGAAGATACGCCGCATCTTCTGGCGGTGTATGAATATTCCTGAATATATTAATCTTGGACCCCACGCGAAGTTAAGTCAATGCGCCGCATCTACTTATTAGATGCGCCGCATCTTACCCTCAGACAGAAACTATAAATACCCCAAGACCAGACGAATTTCGTAGCACATATATTATACACGAGACCGAAGTACAGAAACCCTAGGACGAATTCAGTCAAGGTAGCAGCACAAGACACACCTTGAACGAAGATACAAGAGCTATAAGAAGGTCCTGCATGTATTTAATTCATTAAGTAGTTTTGTTTTATTGTGTTAGTAAACTTTAATTCATCAGGATTGGTGGCTTGTGTAATGTGACAACGGAAAGATTGCACTCCCTTAAAACTGCTTTCCCATTAATTAAAGTTTATATGTTGATGTCTTTGGTGACTTTTATTAGTGCATTGATAACCTCTGTGTCTAGCTGAGCGTTGATCGGGTCGCCGTGCCTCTGCTCTCGCCTATTTATTAGATCGCCTATGCATTCTATCGTCTGTAGAAAAGTAGGAAGAAAGATAAATAGGATAGTCATAAGTAATCATTAAGGGTTTACTCGCCGATAAGATTAGAACCAACGAGAAAGGACTTAATCTTGGTGCGTTGCATCGAACTATACACTTCATATAAAACTAGCAATAAAACAAGTGACAAACTACTTATCTATCAGGACAGGTCTTCTTATTGTCTCAAGTATTTATCTGTGTACGTGTGTGCTACTTGCTGATTCGTGCCTATTAGTTTAGTTTATTATTTAATTGCAACCAATCGTGCCAGTCTCTCAGGCTGAAACCCCCTTGCGTTAGATTAGGTTGAATAGCTAACTTAATATATTAAAATACTGATTAGAATAACAAGATAATACGTTCCACTCTTAGTGATCGACACTCTACTTACCATTATATTCATACTGACCTGGTACACTGCTCGTTAAGTGTGTGTGTTATTGATAAGTCGGCTAAATATAAATTTAAAACTGGAGTAGGCATTAATACTGCTAAACCGCAACGACACATCGCACGCATCACATATCCTAACAAACAATAAAATACGCGGAATATCAATATCAGCAGAAACCAACTACGCAGAATCTCTACTTCCGCAGAAATACTTCTTCAGCAGAATCCAACACTTCAGCAGATTCCATCATTGGTAACCTTCAGTAGAATTTTTCCTTAGCAGAATTCCCAACACTACCATCTAGCTACATTTCTACATCACCTCCCCATCAATCCATTCAACCAGCATCCACAATAGAAAGACAGGGAAGATGTGTGGCTTCACTAGGAACCCATAACCCATCCATTGGGGGCCTCTGCCAAATCAGCCAACATTTCCTTCTCTAGAAAGGCTTCAGCTGATTGGGAACACTCACCCTTAATGATGACCACCCTTACCTCCTGTGATGGTGTATTGAGTGGACCAAGAAGGATCATCTTTCATTCTTCTCTATTCCACCCATCATACACCATCCTCCAAAGCTATTTACCCTTCACAAAGTAAGACCCTACTTTATGGTACATCCCTACTGACTAGACCTCCTACTTAGCCAAACATGTTTGTCCAATTCCCTCCCAAGGCCCAATTGGACCAAACAAGAGGTTATCATAGGTACAGTCTTGCAAAAGGGACTCCAAGGTACAAGGTATCTTGACAATGTAATGGCTTGCAAATAATAAAAACAACAATCTTAGCAAAAACTGTTTGTTATTCAATTATCCAAACACCCCTATATCTGTAATTGATGCTTTTTTCCACTGATCCTAACACCCCTTAATACCACTGATGCATTCATTCACTGATATTCATGGAAAACCTGAAAGAAAGAGCAGAACTTATCTTGACCCTCATCTCTGCATAAACTTCAAAAATTGTTGAAAAAGAATACTATGCAACACTGCAATCCAAACACCCCTTTACTGAGCAAATACCAAATAGCAGCAGACCACCAATAGATTTTTACTTACTCCCAAACTGAAAATTGACCTTCCAAACTTCAGCAACTTTTGTAATTTGGATAGTTTTCTTGACTTTAAGGCTCATGAGTTGCATTCTTACATGCTCCTGAATCACTTGCACAACCACTTCAGCAGTTTTGATATTATGAGAGAACAACCTTTCATTTCTTTCTTTCCATATATAATACACTGTAGTAGCAATGATTAACCTATTAAGAACACTCCAAATGGTATTGTTACACTGCATCTCTTCCATCATCTGAACTATACTATCCCACACATCAGGCACATTGTTCAGATTCATCATCTTCTTCATTGTTAGACTCGTTTTTTATTAAGATGTCGTCACTCAAGTGAATTGGACTAGATGTGTATTAAGTAGCTAACGCAGGGACTACTTATGTGTAAATGGCAAACAAGTGATGTAATAGGGCCTATAAATACCCCACATGACTCTCCATGTGGGGTGTGGAAATATTGTGTATTATTCATTTGTTTCTTTTAATAAAGTTAATTATAACCGGTATTCTCCACCCTCTCACTAACTTCTCTCTCTAAGATGAAGATATTCATCTTCAACAGCCAACCGAGACCACCAGAACCACAGAAATCACCCGATCTTCGGTTCTACAATTGGTATCAAGAGCTAACCAGGGGCGATTCGTGGTGAGATATGTTTCAGGTTATGTTCTTTACTGATTTTTGTGGTTCGATTACATGTTTTAGGCTGTTTTTTATCACCATTTATGGTCATCGGAAAAAAAAATTTCCGGTTATCGGAATTTTTTTCGTTTCATTCGATAAAAGCAGTTCTATTACAAGATTCTTGTATCCAAAATATGGTCAAAAAGTCTCTAATCCATGGTTTATACGAGTTTAGATCTGGTAACAGTTCTATATTCAAGTTTTATTTGAGATTGTTTTGTCCTTTAATCCGTGAAATATGGTCAGATATGATGGATATATGGTTGAGTTTTATGCTCAAAATGGGTTTATGGTCAGATCTGGGTGGACAGAAAAGATGGTCGGAAGTTATGGCCGGAACAGTGGATCTCAATAATTGCCTCAATTATTGGTGTCGCTAAAGTCAACGACTTATCGCAATTGTGCCACTTATCGGAATTGTGAATTCTATAGAAATTGTAAATTTCTATAAAAAATGTGAGACTTATCGCAAATGTGATTTTTTATCGCAAATGTGATTTTTATCGCAAATGTGAGATTTATCGCAAATGTGAGGCTTATCGCAAATGTGGTTTATCGCAATTCAATTCTATCGCAATTGTGAAATCTGTCCGATTAGAATCCTTCAACTTTGAATCCCTTCAAAAAAAAAAAAAAATCAAATTTGAGTAAAATTTAATTTTTTCAGGTGATTAAACGTTCAATTTTTACGTGAAATTCAATTTTTTGTATAATAGTGAAAATTTCGGCCCAAAATTCGAATTTTTTTTGGTGAAAATTGGCGTCAAAATCTGTAACACTCAAATTTTTCTAGCCTTCTTATAATTGCATTTCCTAGTATATTTCAAATTAAAAATTAAAAAAAAATGGAGGGATATTAGGATACCATCGCAATAATCACGAGGATACATAGTTCACGGATAAAAGCATTATGGTTAAGGAAAATGACTGCGGGGAAGTACGGTATTATTGATTTGACTTTGAAGTGACATTTCTCAGGCATGTGTACTTATTTATCTCAAAGTAAAGAGGTTGGTTGGATGCATGACTTTTAGAGATACTTGTTTGGGCTCTCATGGGTGTATTACTCAGTGTAGTGATTAAGTCTTGGGTTATCTAGTTTTCATAGGTCAAGGGGTAGATGGACGAAGACCTAGTTAACTATCACTTAAAGGAGATACGTTGTAGTACTCAGTGTCACACAAAGATGTGGATAATTCAAGAGAGGTTCATATACAGATAAGGAAGGTTGGATGGGTATATGAAACGACCTATGCTTTAAGGAGTTACGTTGTAGTGCTCAGTATAGGTTCTTAGTCACATTATCGTACAAGATTAAGTCACATTTCTAAGGAGTGCTTTACTTCATTTTCAAGCTGGTCATATCGGGTTGTCTCCATATGTGGTCATTTACAAGAAGCCGGTGAATTTTAAGGTTGGTTTGAGAGAAGTATCGAGAGTATTTTTTCAACATATTCTCATGAAATTATGCCTCGAAGGGCTGTTATGGCTTTAATATTGCATCAAGTAAAAGGTAATCAAAGGCGTGTACACTAATGTATGATGATTTCGATATCTCGCAATCATCAGGAGGGAGAAGTACGGCTTATTACCAACTTGGATGCAATACTGTGTGAGATATGTTGATGCTCCCGAACGACAACTAATGTGATTCCTTTAGTATCTATAGTCTCCGCTGCGTGTTTAAAGACTAAAGAGAGTTGTCGTTTCAGGAGGGAGCAGAGAATAAAAATGGCTCACTAGTTAGGAGGGAGTAATAACCTAACTAGTACATTACAGTTGAAGTCCAGAGCTACAAGGATGTGTGCCGTCAGCACCAAAGATCGAAGCTGCGATCTTTTGGAATAGAGAACTTCAAGTCTGCCTCAGGATCTAGACTACAGAGACTCTGCACTTCAACAAAAGTTTATTATTGTAATTTACTTTATTTATATGTCTCTTTGTAACCATTCACTTGTGACGACATCTTGGAGGGAGATTGTTAGACTCGTTTTTTATAAAGATGTCGTCACTCAAGTGAATTGGACTAGATGTATATTAAGTAGCTAACGCAGGGACTACTTATGTGTAAATGGCAAACAAGTGATGTAATAGGGCCTATAAATACCCCACATGACTCTCCATGTGGGGTGTGGAAATATTGTGTATTATTCATTTGTTTCTTTTAATAAAGTTAATTATAACCGGTATTCTCCACCCTCTCACTAACTTTTCTCTCTAAGATGAAGATATTCATCTTCAACAGCCAACCGAGACCACCAGAACCACAGAAATCGCTCTAGAACCCGCGCTTATCCCAATGGCTTCTAATCATACCAGATTAGGACAACAGTCAAATCTTTGGACATATCAGTTCAGGACTCGTACCCCAAGGAGCTCAATCAACTCACACCGAAACACCAACAAATCAAGAACTGGATAATTTCTTTGAGTTTATGTATGATGAGTACTATGGTGGCTCTTCGATAAATGCATCTCAACAACGTTCCGCTGCACCCGCTCAAAATCAACAACCACCACCACCACCACCTCAAGATGCATCAACAAAATTCGAAGCTGGCGCACCAACTCCCTCCACACCATCAACATCTACTCCACAAACTCCAGTAATTGAGATTGTTTTACCAAGAATTGATGAGCAAGACCACAACGATGCTGTGTTAGACGAAGAACCATTCGAAAACCCGTTTGGAACGGAATCTGGTGAATCATTTTCCAGATTACATGAACCGTCTAACACGCATTCGTCAAATCCGAGGTACCCTTCTACGTTACAGTAGAAAAAAGACCATCCAATAGAACAAGTTATTGGTGAACCTTCAAGGCCAATTCAGACGAGAAAACAACTCAACACCGATTGTGACATGTGCATCTATGTTTGCTTAGTCAGTCTCATAGAGCCAATGAACATTCGGGAAGCAATGGCAGATAATGCCTGGATTGAAGCGATGCAGGAAGAACTTCTCCAATATCAATTACATGACACCTGGGATTTAGTTCCAAGACCAACTGACAAACTCGTCATTGATCTTAAGTGGTTATCAAAAAACAAAAACTATGAAGAGATGACTTTAATTCGCAACAAAGCTCGTCTAGTGGCAAAGGGATTCAGACAAGAAGAAGGGATAGATTTTGAGGATTCATTCGCGCCAGTAGCAAGGCTTGAAGCAGTCAGGATTTTCTTAGCATATGCAACTCACAAGAACATCACGGTATATCAAATGGACATCAAGGCAGCCTTCTTGAATGGAACTCTGAAGGAAGAAGTGTACTTGAGTCAACCAGACGGATTCGTTGACAAAGATCATCCAGAATACGTCTACAAGCTAAAGAAAGCTATCTATGGGTTGAAACAAGCCCCACGGGCGTGGTATGACGAGTTATCATCTTTCCTACTTCAAAATAACTTCACCAAAGGAACAATTGATCCGACCTTGTTTACAAGAAAATTCAAAAATGACATTTTGATTGTTCAGATTTATGTGGACGACATAATTTTTGGGTCCACTAATCCGATACATTCAAAACATTTTGCAAATCTCATGAAAAGCAAATTTGAAATGTCCATGATGGGAGAATTAAAATTCTTTCTGGGTTTACAAATTCATCAATCCCCATGTGGTATTTTTCTAAATCAAGCTAAATATACAATTGAGATTTTGAAAAAACATGGAATGGAAAATTGTGACTCTGTTGGTACTCTAATGGTCACTTCACCCAAAATAAGCGCTGATTTATATGGGAAACCCATGGATCCAAAGAAATATCGGAGCATGATTGGTTCTCTCATGTACTTAACTGCTAGTCGACTAGATATACATTTTGCTGTTTGTTTATTGGCACGGTTTCAGGCAAGTCCTACCGAACTTCACCTCCAAGAGGTTAAACGGATCTTTCGGTAACTTCGAAGAACCATTAACATGGGACTTTGGTATTCGAAGGATTCGGAGTTTACACTAATAGCATTTTCAGATGCAGACCATGCCGGTTGCCAAGTTACAGCAAAGAGTACATCAGGCGGAGCACAATTTTTGGGGAGAAAAGCTAGTAGGCTGGTCATCAAGGAAACAAGACTGCACTGCACTATCAACCACAGAAGCCGAGTATGTGTCTTTATCTGCGTGTTGTGCCCAAGTTCTATGGATGAGGACACAACTCACAGATTATGGTTTCTCTTTCGACCGCATACCTTTGTATTGTGACTCGAAAAGTGCCATAGCCATCTCGTTCAATCCAATTCAACACTCGAAGACCAAGCATATTAGAGTCCGCTATCACTTCATAAAGGAACAAGTGGAAGAGGGTATTGTTGAACTATTTTTCGTGAAGACTGAATACCAACTCGCCGATCTATTTACTAAAGCCCTCCCAAAAGAGCGGTTTGAAAACTTAGTTCGTCGAATTGGAATGCGAAGCCTAACTCCCGAAGAGTTAGAAAGTCTTCTCGAATCTTCTTGAATTATCTCAAAAAGCTTCGTTGTAAATATTTTTGAAAAACCAAATACAAAATTTGAAAAACCAACAAAAACAAAATATAAAAATAGAAAAGTTTCAAAAGTACAAAAACAATAGAAAATCAAAAAAACCAAAAATATTCTTCTCACGACATGTCTCTCTTATAATTGATATTCTGTACGTATCTAGAAATGTCATTCAACAATGATACGGGCATGTATAAATGCTTGAGCGAGAGTTCATTTAAATTTTTTCTAAAACAAGTCGTTTCTCAAAATTTTCTTCATAATGGCTTTCGTATATTTCAGTACAAAACCCGCGCTACATTGATGACTTCTGATTATTTCCGATCAGGACTCGTAATGTTAATGGCAAAATCAAATCCATGAGCACATGATCAAGATTTTTCAAAGATATTTTTGTTTCAAAAATCTTTCTCAAAACTCTGTGCTCAAGACAACTCCCTCCTAAACCTTTTAAACCGATTTTAAACTCACATGTTTATAAATATGCTTTGTTTAAGGGGGAGTATAAAATGAAAAGCAAAAATTTCCAATTTTCATGCTCAAACCCGTCTCTCTCTCCAACAAGTTTTCAATTTAATCTTTCGATATCAAAATTATCACTACGTGCTATTTTTGAGGGGGAGATTAGGTATAAGGGGGAGAAGACGTGATTAAATGTGATCAAAAAGTAATGTCAGTAAGTCAAGCTCTATAAAAAGACTCAGCATGAACCCTCGAATTGACGATAATTAAATGTCCAAAGTCGAAAAGACTTGTCCGGGGCGAGTAATAATTTCAAGCTGGTTATCCAGTAATGTAAACGTGTCTCGCAAAGGACTTGTCCGAGTAGAATGTACCAATTCGAGAGATGATCTTTTAATATGACCGGGACGGGTAATAACTTCAAACTAGTCTAACTAGTGATGTAAACGTGTCTCGCAATGGTCATATTAATTGAAAATCGATCAATTCAAAATGTGCGAACTCTACCCAACATGTGCATTTTATTTCAAAAATGCATGAGCACATGTGAAGGGGGAGTATTTCAAAAATGCAAAACTCTCAAGGTGTTATCTAAATGTGTTTAATCATAAACACTGTGAGAGATTTTCAAAAGGTTTATGGCAAGTGATCAATAATCTAGGATAATCATGGAGTAATAAGGTGATTATGGTTAGGTTATGTCCTATGATCCGCCAGAGCCAGAGGGATCTACCCAAGGACAATTCCAATAGATTAGAATTAGAAGTCCTTAGGTAAGATTGAAAAAAGGAGTAAATGAGAAAGGAGAAAGAGGGGGTTGAAGAATTAAAAAGAAAAGTTTAATGAAAGGGTGAAAAGAAATAGCCCTCCATGAAAACTTAGGTCAGAAACTGGGTCAATACATCTGCTATCGGTTATCACAAGTTGATACTGATATTGAAGACAAGACGTCATGGACCCAGTGAGGCGTTACACCACCCCTCCTTGCCACTCAGATATCTCTTAAAAGATATTTGTTTCATTTCTCACGGAGAACACTGCATAATCTATCGGCCTCTCACTCCGAGATGTGTTGATATTGAAAAGGTGGCACTCTGCTCCATGCCTCCGATGACTAAAACCAAAACGCACATAATCGAGTCTAGAGCCATGAGATTCATCAAATATCTCTTAGGAACACTTCAAATACAATACAATTGTGTTCACCATTAAGGACACAAGTTGTAAGAGTCTTGATGAGATCTAAGGATCTTGCCTTGTATAATGATGGTTACTGTTGGGAATTAAACTTAAGCAGTTTAGACGGCTGATCGAAGAACAGTTTAGACGGCTGATACAAGGACAGTTAAGACTGCTGATGGAAGAGCAGTTAGGACTGCTAAAGGAAGAACAGTTAAGACTGCTTAAGAGATAAAGGTGAAACCGTTTGAAGATAATTATAGAAAAGATATGGTAAATATCTTATTTGTATAGAATGATATGGTTAGATGTTTAACGTGTAAAGGACTCTTTACATTATAAAAGGAGATCCTTAGATTAGGGTTTTATATATACAAATACAATACGATATACACATATCATTCAGATCTATTGTAATCGTTCAATATAGTGAAGTGATAAGTTTGGTTGATATCGTTGTTCTTATTGTTTTACTTATTCAATCACCAAACATAATCATATTCTTCTAAGTACTTGGTAGTAAATTCCGTGTGCTATCAAGTATATACTCAAAGTATCTCCAACACAAAGTGTGTGTTTAGATCCGGTCAAGTGGTATCAGAGCCTAAGGTTTTTGATACGTTGAGTTTAGAAGAATCAAAAGTATTTACTCACTAGCAATCTAAGAAGATGGACATGGAGACACCTCAAACCTCAATACTTGCTAAACTCCCCATGCTGAAACAGAATGAATACGACTTATGGCGGCTCAGGATAGAGCAATACTTCATGGTGCAAGACTATGCATTATGGGATATTATTATCAATGGTGATTCCTTCAAACCAGTTGCTGTTGAAGAAATACGTGCTGATGGTTCCAAGGTCACAAAGCTTAATACTGAGCCAGTTATAAACGAGGAGAGAATCAAAAAGAAGAATGATCAGAAGGCTAGGAATTTGTTACTAATGGCAATTCCTAATGATCAAGT
This sequence comes from Artemisia tridentata subsp. tridentata, assembly GCA_021014915.2. Lineage (NCBI taxonomy): Eukaryota > Viridiplantae > Streptophyta > Magnoliopsida > Asterales > Asteraceae > Artemisia > Artemisia tridentata. The sequence goes on along the minus strand of CP139506.1, from coordinate 246,442,932 downwards.
GCTGAACTTTAGTCATTATGAGTCAGCAAAAACTCTTTTTGAAGCAGTGGTGGAAAGATTTGGTGGCAATGAAGCTACCAAGAAAGCACAGAAAACCCTACTCAAGCAAAGTTATGAGAACTTCACTGCATCAAGCAATGAAACTTTGGATCAGATCTTTAATAGGCTTCAAAAGATCATCAGTCAACTTACTGTGTTGAAGATTGTGATACCTCAAGAAGATCTCAACGTGAAGTTTCTAAACAGTTTACCTGCTGAATGGAACACTTATGTTGTGGTTTGGAGCAATAAACCAGAGCTGGAGAATATGACAATGAATGAGCTCTACAATAATCTCAAGATTGTTGAGCAAAAGGTCAAGAAGAGTGGTAGCACCAGTTCCAGTTCAGGGAATATGGCTTTTGTATCTTCTTCAAACAGTTCTAACCATGAAGATGAAGAAGCAGTTGGTACGGCTATACCAACAGTTAGCACTGTTGGTGTAAAAACTAGCACTGCTGGCTTGACTGATGAGACCATATATGCGTTTGTATCAGAACAGTCTGGTGGGTCAAAGATCTTTAATGAAGATCTTCTTCAAATTGCTGAAGATGATTTGGAAGCTATGGATTTGAAGTGGCAGTTGGCCTTGATAAGCATCAAGGCGAAGAAGTATTACCAAAGGACTGGGAATAAAATTACCTTCAATGGAAGAGATGTTGCTGGGTATGATAAGTCTAAGGTGGAATGCTTTAATTGTCACAAGTTGGGACACTTTGCCAGGGAATGTAGAGGTCCAAGACAACAAAGCAACCAGGGTCAAGGGTTTAAGAATCAGCAAGGGTCAAGGAGAACAGTTAATGTTGAAGAGCCTTCTTCCAAGGCTATGGTAGCTGTAGATGGAGCTGGATTTGATTGGAGCTTCATGGAGGAAGAAGAGGAACCAGCTAACTTGGGTTTGATGGCTTTCTCAGACATTGAGGTATATAAACCTGAAAAATGTTCTAACTCTTGTCGTGCTTTAAAAGATTATGAAAATATTAAGAAACAGTATGATGATCTTAGAGTTGAATATAATCAAATAAGTTTTAGTCTGTCAAATCATAAATAAGGATTAGCTGTTTTGGAAAAACAAATTGTGTTTTATTAACAGAATGAGTCAAACTTTACTGATGAGATAGGTCTTTTAAAGAGGGAATTAGAAATAAAAGAAAATAAAATGAGTGGACTTGTATATGAACCAGAGAAGCTTAAAAAGGAGAAAGAAAACATCCAGTTAAGTGTAGACACTCTTGAATATACTTCAGATGGAGTTAAGAAGATTGTAGAGAGTCAAATACTTAACAAAGCTAAATCTGGTTTAGGTTATAAGTCAGTTGCACCCCCCTTTAGAGGAATGTTTGCTCCACCAGGAATCAATTTAGCTCATACAGGTTTAGAAGAGTTTAAGGATATGGAATTTCCTGGATATGGTGTTAAGATTAGTGAGAATCCTGTTAAATTTGTTAAGGCAGAAGATGCTTTTGTGAGTGCTAGTGATAAATCTCTTTCTGAGGAAAAGTTGTCCTCTGATAGGAACTCAGATGCTCCAACTATTGAGGAGTGGACATCTGATGATGAGAATGTAGAGGTTAAAGAAAAACCTAATGTTGTTAAGGTAGAAGTTAAACATGTTCCTAAAGTGGTTAAGACTGAAAACATAAAACCAATTAGGAAAAATGTTAGATATACTGAGATGTATAGGACTAAGAACAGATCATCAAGTTCTGAGAGTAGTCATAGGAATTGGAATCATTCAAAATCTAAGAATATTAATGATAAGTTTGCTATGATTAGAAAAGTATGTTTTGTTTGTGGAAGTTTTGAGCATATGGCTGCTTATTGTGATTCTAACCCATGGAAAAAGAGGGTTACTGGGAATGTAAGGGTGAACAGGAACAACAATGCTAGGGTAACTCAAAATGGTTCAACTAGATTGACAAACCCTAATGCAAATCATAAAATGTCACCTAAAGTTGTTATGTTAAAGACTGGCATCAAAACAGTTTCAACTGCTAGTCAAAATCAGTGGTTTAATAACAAGCAAACTGTTTCTAGTGCAAAACAATTTTCAAATCATGCACAAACAGTTAAAAGTCATTTTTATCAGAAAACAACAATGGCTAATCAGAAGTGGGTGCCTAAGGTTAAACAAGCAGTTCCAACTGCTAGACCAGCAAATTCGACTGCTAGGCACTTAAATGTTAAGGGAAAATGGGGCAATGCTGTCAAGGCCTCAGCACATTGGGATAAACATCTTACCAGACCCAATGGTGCATCAAAGACCTCAAACAAGTTTTCTCATCTTGATGCACAAGGCAGATCCAAACCAGTGATGGTTTGGATCCCCAAAAGAAACTAACACCTTTATTTTGTGTGCAGGAACATCCCTCAAATGACAAAGAAGATAGAGGATTTTTCAGACAGTGGATGTTCAAGGCACATGACAGGCAACAAGTCATATCTTTCAGACTTTATTACTCTGGATGGAGGACCAGTTGTCTTTGGTGGTGGTGTTGGAGGAAGAATTACTGGTAAAGGGGTAATTAAAACTGGTAACTGATCCGTGCTAAATAGATATATAAATATTACGCAGACAACGGATACGCGTGAATAAAGACAAATCAACCCTTTAGGAAAAAGGCTAACTTGCAAAAACTCACGTTTGTGTGTGTGTGATACCAGGTAAGTGATTACCCGGGTCGTTTCCCAACGAGGCGTGAATGGGCAATCGTTAAAGGTTTGGATTAGAGTGACTGATGATATGGAATTTTGCTTTTTTATATTCTATTTAACAAATAAGAAACAAATTCTCACGGAAAAATTAATATTAACACAAATTATATTAAAAACGCGAATCGGGAAATCTAAAAACGGGATAAAAACTGAAATATTAGGAAATCTAATCTTACAAGTGCAAAATTATTTTTCTTAAATCCTAAATAATAAAATAAAATTTTAGAAAGAAGATTTATAGTTTTCTGATTTTTATATTTTTTTATTATGAATTAAAAACTATTAAAACTAATTACATTATTAAAAATACTAAAACTATAAGGAAAAATCTGAAACTTTTTGTAAAATTACTTAATGATAAAACAGTTCTAGGAAATATATAAAAAAATGACCAACTTATTTAGTTAAGCTAAAATAAGATGAAAAGGTAAAATAAGCAAATTAGACTAAAACTATATTAAGTATTTAATTTTGCAAGTTATAACTGAAAAAGACCTACGGGCATAGTGGTGTTGGTGTTGGGTGTCTGGTATGCTAGAGGTCTGGGGTTCGAATCCCAGCAATGCTATTTTTTTTTAAACTATTTTTTTTAATTTTTCTTTTTGCAACTTATGAATAAGCTTAATATTAACAACTTTTGTAAAGGAATTATTTTTAAAACACTCAAAATAAGCTAGAATGAAGCTGAGAATCTCAACAGTCCATATTAAAGATTAGAATAGAACTAGAATTCAAGCAAATAAGCTATAAGCTGAGTTATAAGCTAAAAAGGAAATGGAATAAGCTAAATGGGACTGAGGTTACTACAAATAGGCTGAAGTTATCAAAAAAAAACTATGGGATTAAGCAAATAAGCACAAAAAATGGAAATGGCCTGCTGATATACTAAGAGTGCAGGGCAGAAATGGCTCTTTTCAAGCTACGAAAAAGCAGTTTAGAAAAATTCTAAAAAATAAACTAAAAATATTACTAAGTACACAAGCTGGCCAACTATATGCGTGCCAAATTTCAGCTAATAACTACTTAAGATAAAGAAATGAAAAATAAAAGAAATTTGATGCAGATCATAAAATTCGAAAAATGTAGCTGCTATGCAAGTTTTGAACCAAAACTAGCCTAGGCCTAAGGGAACTTAACCAACTCTTTTGTGTTCACTAAATGTACTTAATGGACTACAGAAATGCTAAAGTTGAGGGCCAAAAGAGCTTATGGCTTATAAGAGCTTATTTAGTCATTTTATGGTCTAAAAATTGCACAGTCCACTCAAATCTATATTTTCTATCAAATTAGCTAATTAGGACTTAGAAACACCTTATATGGACTATATTAAGTATGATTGAAACTGATGAAATGGTAATGGAACAGTGACTAGCTTAATTGACCTATTGACCTAGCTTAAACCAAACAGCCCTTAATGGGTCTGTCTTGGGTATTTTGAACTAACCACTATAATTTAACTATGAATTCTGATTTCTAAGGTTTCACTAACTTATATAAGTACTAATTAGCAACTTTTAAAACAAAATTAAGCAGTATATTAAGCTATACTACTTAAGGCTATTTTTGACTTTTTAAGTATTTTTTAAGTAGAATAAAGACAAGGCTATTTAAAACTGATGTAAGTGATGAAATATAAATACAAACTAATAATAAGCAGTAAATATTGAAAATAAGCTGTAAATAAGCTATTCTACAGTGACAATAGAAATTAAGCTAAAATTGATAAAAAGCTTACAACTTGATATGGCTTATAGAACAGAAAGAACAAGATCAGAACAACCCTAGCTTGTTGTCAACAAGCTAGAAATCAAATACCAGCCTTCCATAATAGCTTTTTTACCAGACAGCTTATTTTTGAGCTTATGTTGACTTTAGTTGACTTTCAAGACAAAACATAGTAAAGCTGAAATAAACTCACAGAAAGCTATAAAAAGCTTTAATGAGCTTATTCAAACAATTAAAAGAGCTTTTAATTGCTTTGTAACAAGTATAGAGCTTAATATAAATTAACTGAGAACATAGAATTTTTATTAAACTGGAAATTAAGTGCAATATTTGAATTAAAACAGGATAAATGACTTGAATAAAGCTTGAATTAATTGCTGAAATGTAAAATTACACGAAGTAAAAGACTGATAATTAAAGACGATTTAATAAAATTAACTACTACTTATTACAGGTTACATTGTGGACTATTTATACTACAAACTAAGTGGGAAATGCTCCTTATCTTCCTCTGATCATATCTTGGCCTTTGGATAGCTTTGAACTCATCTCAATCGTTGAAAACGATTTTGGCAGGAAAACTGGTGTGAGTGGATAACACCACTTGGTCTGGTAACTTGGGGGAGAGGAAGAAGCATTGAATGCATTTGGTTTGTTAGGTAGAGTGTTGAGGAGGAGGGGTGGTGTGTCAGGAAAATACTGTGGGTGAGGGGTGGTTTCGGTTTTGGCGGGGTGGTGGTATTGAAGAAGAAAGATTTGACCGAAGTCAAATCTTTCGGTTTAACTAAGGGTGGGTTGTGGGCTTTTTAAGTTGAGCTTGGGTTTAAGTAGAAATGGGTTGGGTTAGTTAAGCTGGGTTTAGTTATTTAGGATTAGGATATGGTTTGGATTTTAGTTAAACCTTAGGGACCATTGTTGTACAATGCTGAAAATCCAAGGACCATTAATGCCAAAAATCAAAACTATTTCCAGGGACCATTTGTGTCATTTTGGGATTTTGGGGGTTGACTTTGACTCTGTCTTTGACTTTCGTCTTCACTTGATCAAATGCACAATTATTGCCGAGTCAATCCAAAAATGTTCGTTTTCGTCCCGTTTTCAATCCTTTTGCACATGAAACAGATAAAAACACAATTCAAGGATATTTTCTGTATTTTGAAGCATTTCTGAGTGTTTTTAAATGTTTTTGCAGTTCAGATGGGACAAAAATGATGAGTATTTACACACTCATCAATCCCCCACACTAAACTATTGCTAGTCCCTAGCAATCCTTTTTGAAAATTTAATGGATTTTATGTCTCTTTACCAGATAGCCATTACTTCTGGAGTAGCCAATGTTTTAGTATGATACTATGGCACATTGATAACCAAATGATTTTAAGCAAATCATCAGCTGTCAACGGATTTGATTTGTCTTTACCAAAAGCCGTTTGCTTTTGGACTAGCCAACTCTTTGATAGAATACAGTTATCATCTTGGTGAGCTGATTACCAATTATGGTTTTCTACTGCCTTTACCACAAGCCATAACCTTGTGGGCTAGCCAACTCTTCACTATCAAAGATATGGTGAGTCGAATACCATGCAATTTTTGGCAAATTGTCAGCCATAAACGGATTTGAGATATCTTTACCTAGAGCCGTTTGCTCTCGGATTAGCCAGTCCTTATGTAGGTTAGACATGGTGGACTGATAACCATTTGTTGTGTTAGAGCAAAGCACTTCCACCAAATGAAAAAAATTTAAAATTTTGGCCAAAACGGGGGTATTAGGGCACTAGAAAGTACAATGTGACAAAATTCGAGAGAACACCCCCCCACACTTAGAATTGAATATTTCCCTCAATATTCAAAGCACCGGCTATTATGCCGAGACTTAGAACGTAAAAAGGTAATACTACTAGCCAAGAGTGGAAACACAACAATTTTTTATATATATATATATATATATATATATATATATATATATATATATATATGATATACAACAGCAGGGGCAACTCCCCCACACTTAGGTGTTAGAAAAGAGAAAGAAGACAGAAATATGGGTGAAAACCCATATGGTGTGCTAATATTTTTGTTCACCGAGTCACTTAGCTTGACTCGACCCCGCATTCATTGGTTCTTGGGGAAGCAAGTGGAAGAAACCATCTCCATCGAACTTTCATTCAAAATGTTTGAATCAACATTGAATTTCTTGAAAGTTCCACTCCGATGAGATACATCCGGCTCAAAAAGAATGATAAATTGAGATGCCGGGGTCAAAAACTTTGTCCTCATTTCCGTCCGGAAATGACAGTAAAGTTTCAGTCAGATTTAACTCCATGCAAAATAGGAGTTCACCATCAAGATATGACAGAGGGGGATCACTTTTCTCCAGAATAAAAAGCTCCTCAAACGAGGTTTGTAACTTTAAATTCTTATCGGGAGTCAATTTCATCATCGAATGATTCTTACTACCATCGAGTATGCCTGGATTAAACACTTTGTCTTCACAAGAAAACTCAACAGGATACTCGATGGAAGACTCCTTAGAGAAAAGAAAATCATCCTCTGGAGATGAAGGAGAGAAGTTATTAAGCTCAGTCACGGTTTTCTTCTTTGGGTTTTCATCTCCATAAGTTTTATCACCAGAAGATTCACCATATAAAAGGTGTTTCCATTCATTATTATCAGATCCAAGGTCGAAAAGATCGTCATCACTCTGTGAATCACAATACTCGTTATAAGGGTAGGAATCGAGTGATGGATCACGATATAAAAGATATTCAATTTCTCTCAGATCTGATTCGAAATCAAAGTCATCATCTTCATCCCCCGGTGGGATTGGCTCGATGAGAGCGAGTTCATCGGCGAACTCCTCAAGAAGATAATCACTTCTAGACATTTTAGTTTCCTTCGGAGGGAGAGAAGGTGGATCATCATTAAGCAACTTCTCAATGAGAAGAATATCTCCCTCCATGTCAAATACACCATCATCAATTCCAGAATAAATTGAATCAGAAGATAAACAAGCCTCAATCTCTTCCAAGATGGAGTCACCTCCCTCAATCGGAGTGAGAGAGGGGGAAGAGAGAGCAATGGTAGGATTATCCACAGAATCAACACGATAAACCGATTCCGGAGGTGGGGCAAGTGGTGTGCTCTCCGATTCTAGTTCATCGTAGTAAAAAACACTTTTAACTTCTGTGGTACAACTTTCAAACCATTTGTTTGAACCAGGTGTAATTCCCCTGGTTTTTAGCTCAGCACGTTTTTGTGAAAGACTCCCAACCGTAAATTCTGAGAGCATCGAATCACTTCTTTTGGAAGCAATTACGCAATCAGATTTTTGATTAACCACAGCAACGTTGCCTTTGGTGGTTAGAGATTTAGAGTTCGCATTGATGTTAAACGTGACTGCTTCGTTATCAACTCGAAGTGTTATTTCTTCGCCATAAACATCGATCAAAGCACGGCCGGTCCTTAAAAAGGATCTCCCGAGAATGAGAGGTACTCGGGGATCGCATTCAAAATCCACTACTACAAAATCGGCGGGGAAATGAAACTTTCCTACTTTGACAAAAACGTCTTCAGCAACGCCTTCAGGGGTAGTAACAGTGCGGTCCGCCAATTCAAGAGTCATCCTTGTGGGAGTAAGTTCCGGGAGTGAAAGCTTTTTCCACACGGAAAGCGGCATCAGGTTGATGCTTGCACCAAGATCGGCCAAGGCGTGGCATTCAACCATCCCCGAGAAATCACAAAGGATGAGAAATTTGCCGGGGTCTCCTAGTTTTTCGGGTAACTTCTTAAGAATCACCGCCGAACAATTCTCATTCAATGGAGTCTTTGCCAATTCCAACAATTTTTTCTTATTGCTAAGGAGACTCTTGAATGTTGAAGCAAACTTTGGCATGTAGAGAAGAGCATCCGCAAAACTAATATCGAAGTGTAACTTTTGAAAGATTTCAAGAAACTTCATCATTTGACTATTAGTTTTGTCACGGAGCTTTTGTTCATTAAGCCTCGACGGATATGGAATTGAAGGCTTAGAATTAGTCTTCGGAACATTGGGTTCCGGAATTAGAGTTTGGATGACCGGAGGTTGGACGTGTGCGGTACTTTGTGGGCTTGAGAATTGCACTTTGTCCTTTGTCACCTCCGTATCTCGATTCACTTCCCCCGGTGGAGGAGGCATAGGAGTCGAGGGTCCATTATGCGTCTTACCACTACGAGTGGTGACGGCTTTCAACTCAGCATTAGGATTAGGAATGGTATTGCTCGGAAGTCGTCCGGAAGATGAAGAAGACTGGTTCATATTCATGAAACTGCCCATCATATTCTTCAACTCATTCGTTTGACAAGACATTGTTGTATCAATTTCCTTTTTTAACTCGACTCTCATATTATTGATTTGAGTCTGCATTGAACGCATGCCGGACTCAGTATTTTTCATGAAATCATTAGTCAAAGGAGCTTGAGGAGGTTGTTGATAAACTTGTTGATTCGGAGCTTGATGTTGGTTGAAATTGTTCCGGTTTTGATTGAAATTCTGGGGATTGTTGAAATTTTGTCCTTGATTTTGAACAAAGCGATTTTGATTATTTTGATTTGGCACGGGTGGAAAACCAGGTGGTACCATAGCATTTGGTGCTCGGTAATGAGTTTCAGCATGCGGTCGGTTTTGATTGTAGTTTACTGCAGCTACGGGAGCTTGGTAAACAGAAGCATCGGTTGCTTGACAATCGTAATACGCATGTGGGCCACCACAAGTTTCACATACTTTGTTTACGGCTTTGATTTGTTCCGGTTTATGAATTTCACACTTCATTTCTTTCATTTCTTTCATTTCCTTCATCATGCAACGCATTGCGTCCGTTAGAAAGGATAACTCTGATGAGTTACCGGATGAAGAAGCAGGAGTGATAGGAACATTCACTTTGTTTCGAGAAATAGGAACTTTTGATTTATTTTCACAAATTTCAATCACATCTTTAGGTTTACGATTCAAGATATTGCCACCGGCGGCTGCGTTAAGTGAATCTTGATCGTTTCCATTCAACCCATTATAAAACATATTGATCTGTTGTAACTCCGTGAAATCATGATGCGGGCATTTTCTTAGGAGATCTTTAAATTGTTCCCATGCCTCTCCGAAGTTTTCATCGAAACCTTGACGAAATCCAGAAATTTCATTTTTCAGATTAGTCGTCTTAGAATGAGGAAAGAAATAATTGACAAATTTCTGTACGAGATCTTTCCAAGTTTCAATGGATCGAGGGGGTTCTTTATCCAGCCAAATCCGGGCTGCCCCTTCGAGTGAAAACGGAAATAGCATCAATTTGATAACTTTCTGCGGCACATCCTTGTAATTGATGGTTGAGGTCAACTTGTTGAACCAACGGATGTGTGCATACGGATCTTCTCGTTCGAACCCGTGGAATTGGTTTGTAGACACGAGTTGAATCAAATGCGTTTTCAATTCAAAATGATCAGAGTCGATTGGTGGTAAAACGATGGCATCTCCGTATCCCTCGGTGGGTGCTTGGAGCATCTCAGCCATTGTTCGTTCGTCTGCCATATTATTGATGGGAACAGCACGAATCTCGGGTTCGACTATTCGAGCAGCACGTCTACGATTACGTCTTCTCGGAATATCTACGAGTTCACGTAAAGGACTTGTCGACGTGGAAGAACGAGTGCGCATGCACTAAATAAAATATTTCAATTAAATCAAGATCGAAGCAAAACACAAGGAACTTAAACCTTAAATCAACCAGCGTACGGTAGCTATCTGACTGAAAAACGCACAGAGTGGCGGAGAAGCAAAGGTGGGCAATAAATGCTCCTTAAAAACCCGCTTCTTTCGGTTCGACAATTTAATGTCAAACCCTCCTTAAACCTCCGTTATAGTTTGTTTATCAATCAAAGGTGAGCCGAATTCGCAAGCGACACAAAGGCAAGTTTTAATCTTTGGTTTGGGAACTTATTATGATAATACCCAAGTTGATGAATATTATATTAATTTTGCTTTTATCTTTTATTTAACAATAAAACGGAAAATGTTTTTGGGTTTTCATTTTTATATGATATATATATAAAAGAAAAGGAAAATATTTTTGTTTTTTTATATGGTTTTATGAAAGTGAAAACTTCTGATAGAAGGATCTCAAGTCACTAATCGTTTAAAAATCTCAACGATATTGTCGCAACACAACCTCCCCGGCAGCGGCGCAAAAATTTGATCCGTGCTAAATAGATATATAAATATTATGCAGACGACGGATACGCGTGAATAAAGGCAAATCAACCCTTTAGGAAAAAGGCTAACTTGCAAAAACTCACGTTTGCGTGTGTGTGATACCAGGTAAGTGATTACCCGGGTCGTTTCCCAACGAGGCGTGAATGGGCAATCGTTAAAGGTTTGGATTAGAGTGACAGATGATATGGAATTTTGCTTTTTTATATTCTATTTAACAAATAAGAAACAAATTCTCACGGGAAAATTAATATTAACACAAATTATATTAAAAACGCGAATCGGGAAATCTAAAAACGGGATAAAAACTTAAATATTAGGAAATCTAATCTTACAAGTGCAAAATTATTTTTCTTAAATCCTAAATATTAAAAGAAAATTTTAGAAAAAAGATTTATATTTTTCTGATTTTTATATTTTTTATTATGAATTAAAAACTATTAAAACTAATTAAATTATTAAAAATACTAAAACTATAAGGAAAAATATGAAACTTTTTGTAAAATTACTTAATGATAAAACAGTTCTAGGAAAAATATAAAAAAAAAGGACCAGCTTATTTAGTTAAGCTAAAATAAGCTGAAAAGGTAAAATAAGCAAATTAGACTAAAACTATATTAAGTACTTAATTTTGCAAGTTATAACTGAAAAAGACCTACGAGCATAGTTGTGTTGGTGTTGGGTGTCTGGTATGCTAGAGGTCTGGGGTTCGAATCCCAGCAATGCTATTTTTTTTTTAACTATTTTTTTTTAAGTTTTCTTTTTGCAACTTATGAATAAGCTTAATATTAACAACTTTTGTAAAGGAATTATTTTTAAAACACTCAAAATAAGCTAGAATGAAGCTGAGAATCTCAACAATCCATATTAAGGATTAGAATAGAACTAGAATTCAAGCAATAAGCTATAAGCTGAGTTATAAGCTAAAAAGGAAATGGAATAAGCTAAATGGGACTGAGGTTACTACAAATAGGCTGAAGTTATCAAAAAAAACTATGGGATTAAGCAAATAAGCACAAAAAATGGAAATGGCCTGCTGATATACTAAGAGTGCAGGGCAGAAATGGCTCTTTTCAAGCTACAAAAAAGCAGTTTAGAAAAATTCTAAAAATAAACTAAAAATATGACTAAGTACACAAGCTGGCCAACTATATGCGTGCCAAATTTCAGCTAATAACTACTTAAGATAAAGAAATAAAAAATAAAAGAAATTTGATGCAGATCATAAAAGTCGAAAAATGTAGCTGCTATGCAAGTTTTGAACCAAAACTAGCCTAGGCCTAAGGGAACTTAACCAACTCTTTTGTGTTCACTAAATGGACTTAATGGACTACAGAAATGCCAAAGTTGAGGGCCAAAAGAGCTTATGGCTTATAAGAGCTTATTTAGTCATTTTATGGTCTAAAAATTACACAGTCTACTCAAATCTATATTTTCTATCAAATTAGCTAATTAGGACTTAGAAACACCTTATAAGGACTATATTAAGTATCATTGAAACTGATGAAATGGTAATGGAACAGTGACTAGCTTAATTGACCTATTGACCTAGCTTAAACCAAACAGCCCTTAATGGGTCTGTCTTGGGTATTTTGAACTAACCACTATAATTTAACTATGAATTCTGATTTCTAAGGTTTCACTAACTTATATAAGTACTAATTAGCAAGTTTTAAAACAAAATTAAGCAGTATATTAAGCTATACTACTTAAGGCTATTTTTGACTTTTTAAGTATTTTTTAAGTAGAATAAAGACAAGGCTATTTAAAACTGATGTAAGTGATGAAATATAAATACAAACTAATAATAAGCAGTAAATATTGAAAATAAGCTGTAAATAAGCTATTCTACAGTGACAATAGAAATTAAGCTAAAATTGATAAAAAGCTTACAACTTGATATGGCTTATAGAACAGAAAGAACAAGATCAGAACAACCCTAGCTTGTTGTCAACAAGCTAGAAATCAAATACCAGCCTTCCATAATAGCTTTTTTACCAGACAGCTTATTTTTGAGCTTATGTTGACTTTAGTTGACTTTCAAGACAAAACAGAGTAAAGCTGAAATAAACTCACAGAAAGCTATAAAAAGCTTTAATGAGCTTATTCAAACAATTAAAAGAGCTTTTAATTGCTTTGTAACTAGAGCTTAATATAAATTAACTGAAAACATAGAATTTTTATTAAACTGGAAATTAAGTGCAATATTGAATTAAAACAGGATAAATGACTTGAATAAAGCTTGAATTAATTGCTGGAATGTAAAATTACACGAAGTAAAAGACTGATAATTAAAGACGATTTAATAAAATTAACTACTACTTATTACAGGTTACATTGTGGACTATTTATACTACAAACTAAGTGGGAAATGCTCCTGATCTTCATCTGATCATATCTTGGCCTTTGGATAGCTTTGAACTCATCTCAATCGTTGAAAACGATTTTGGCGGGAAAACTGGTGTGAGTGGATAACACCACTTGGTCTGGTAACTTGGGGGAGAGGAAGAAGCATTGAATGCATTTGGTTTGTTAGGTAGAGTGTTGAGGAGGAGGGGGTGGTGTCAGGAAAATACTGTGGGTGAGGGGTGGTTTCGGTTTTGGCGGGGTGGTGGTATTGAAGAAGAAAGATTTGACCGAAGTCAAATCTTTCGGTTTAACTAAGGGTGGGTTGTGGGCTTTTTAAGTTGGGCTTGGGTTTAAGTAGAAATGGGTTGGGTTAGTTAAGCTGGGTTTAGTTATTTAGGATTAGGATATGGTTTGGATTTTAGTTAAACCTTAGGGACCATTGTTGTACAATGCTGAAAATCCAAGGACCATTAATGCCAAAAATTAAAACTATTTCCAGGGACCATTTGTGTCAAATTGGGATTTTGGGTGTTGACTTTGACTCTGTCTTTGACTTTCGTCTTCACTGGATCAAATGCACAATTATTGCCGAGTCAATCCAAAAATGTTCGTTTTCATCCCGTTTTCAATCCTTTTGCACATGAAACATATAAAAACACAATTCAAGGATATTTTCTGTATTTTGATGCATTTCTGAGTGTTTTTAAATGTTTTTGTAGTTCAGATGGGACAAAAATGATGAGTATTTACACACTCATCTGTAACCTTGATTTTGAAAATGTGTATTATGTACCAGAACTTAAGTACAATCTTTTCAGTGTATCATAAATTTGTGATAAACAGAACAAAGTTTTATTTACTGATACTGATTGTCTTATACTTTCCCCTGATTTCAAGCTACCTGATGAAAGTCAAGTATTGCTTAAAATCCCTAGAAAGGATAATACATACAGTGTTGAGATGAATAAACTAGTTCCTAAGGTTGGACTTACTTGTCTTGTTGCAAAAGCCACATTGGAAGAATCAATGTTATGGCACAGGAGGCTTGGTCATGTTAATTTTAAAACCATTAACAATATTGCTAAACATGGATTGGTAAGAGGTTTACCAAACAAAATTTTTCTAAATGACCAAACTTGTGTTTCTTGCCTTAAGGGTAAGCAACACAGAGCCTCATGTAAGCCAAAGACCCAGAACTCTATTTCTCAAGCTTTGTATATGTTGCATATGGACTTGTTTGGTCCTACCTCTGTGAATAGCTTGAACTTTAAGAGATACTGCCTTGTTGTCACTGATGATTATAGTAGGTTTTCTTGGGTATTCTTTATGAAAACTAAGGATGAGACAAGTGAAATACTTAAGACCCTTATTGTTGAGGTAGAAAACCTAGTTGATAAGAAAGTTAAAGTAATCAGTTGTGACAATGGGACTGAATTTAAGAATAGAGTGATGGATGACTTTTGCAGAGAAAAAGGTATTAAGAGGGAGTTTAGTGTAGCTAGAACCCCACAGCAAAATGGTGTAGCTGAGAGGAAGAATATGACTCTTATAGAGGCTGCTAGGACAATGTTAGTTGACTCTAAGCTACCAGTTTCATTTTGGGCTGAAGCAGTTAGCACTGCTTGTTATGTTTTGAATAGGGTTTTAGTTGTACAACCTCACAATAAGACTCCTTATGAGTTACTTAGAGGTAGAACCCCTGCTTTAAGCTTCATGAGACCTTTTGGTTGTCATGTTACTATCCTTAATACCAAAGACCAACTAGGAAAGTTTGATGGGAAATCTGAGGAAGGTTTCTTTGTTGGTTACTCTCTGCACAGTAAGGCTTTTAGGGTGTACAATACAAGCACCAAGCAAGTAGAAGAAAATCTGCACATAGAATTTTTGGAGAATAAACCAAATGTTGCAGGTGTAGGTCCAGATTGGATCTTTGATATAGACAGTCTTTCAGATTCCATGAATTATGTACCTGTTACAGGTACAAATACTAACAATGATGCAGGTTCAGAAGAAGAAGATGATGATTGCATTTTCATACCTGTCATGGAAGAAAGTCCTGTGAATGAGTCTTCTACAAAGAAAGATGATATTCCTTCATCAAGTGGTGTAGACAAAGAGAAAGATGCTGCTGAAACAAGTGGTCTGAATGGTAAAGAAGCTGAAATTCCAACGAGCAGTTCCAATGGAGTTAGCACTGCTCAACCTCAAGTTCCAACTGCTGAGCAAAATATTGAGACTGCTGGACCAAGTCAACCTCATTCACCAGTTGATACTGCTGAGTTTGATTTCTTTGGAGATGGTCTGCAAAACATGCCTACTAGCTATGCAGTTCCTTCTACTCCCTATACTATTGTGCATAGGAATCATCCACTTACCAATATCATAGGAGATGTACAATCTGGAGTCAAGACCAGAAGGCAAATTCAAGACCCAGATCATCATGGATTTCTCAGTGTGGTTTATGAAGAGAAACATCATGAAGATGAGCATGAGTGTATGTTTGTATGTTTTCTATCTCAGATTGAACCCAAGAATGTGTTAAAGGCTTTAGAATCATCAAGTTGGGTTGAAGCTATGCAAGAAGAGCTACTTCAATTCAAAATTCAAAATGTTTGGGTTCTGGTTGATCTACCAAAGGGAATGAGAGTGATTGGTACAAAGTGGGTATTCAGGAACAAGAAGGATGAGAGGGGCATTGTGATAAAGAACAAAGAAAGATTGGTTGCTCAAGGCTATACTCAGGAGGAGGGTATAGATTATGAGGAAGTTTTTGCTCCAGTTACCAGGATTGAAGCAATAAGATTATTTCTTGCTTATGCTGCATATATGGGGTTTATGGTCTATCAAATGGATGTGAAAAGTGCATTTCTGTATGATACTATTAATGAAGAAGTTTATGTTTCACAACCTCCAGGTTTTGTCGACCCAGAGCATCCTGACAAGGTTTATAAAGTGGTGAAAGCTCTATATGGATTGCATCAGGCTCCAAGAGCTTGGTATGAAACTCTGGCTAAATATCTTCTGAAGAATGGGTTTCATAGAGGGAAAATTGATCAAACTCTTTTTATTAAGAAGGACAAGGGTGATATTCTACTGGTTCAAGTTTATGTAGATGACATCATTTTTGGTTCTACAAAGAAACAGATGTGTAAGGAGTTTGAAAAGGTGATGAAAGACCAATTTCAGATGAGTTCTATGGGAGAGCTTACCTTCTTTCTAGGTCTTCAAGTACAGCAAAAGTCAGATGGTATATTTATCTCTCAGGATAAATATGTTGGTGAAATTTTAAGGAAATTTCAATTCACAGATGCCAAGGTTGCTAGCACACCAATTGACAAGGAGACACATTTGTTATTAAAGGATCACAGTGGTGAAGATGTGGATATGCACATGTATAGATCTATGATTGGGTCCCTGATGTATCTCACATCATCTAGGCCTGATATCATGTTTGATGTATGTGTCTGTGCAATATTCCAAGTCAATCCTAAGGTGTCTCATCTCACAGTAGTAAAAAGGATATTCAGATACCTTAAGGGATAGCCTAACTTGGGGTTATGGTATCCTAAAGAGTCTGCATTTGATCTTGTTGCATTCTCTGATTCTGATTATGCTGGTGCTAGCATGGATAGAAAGTCTACAACAGGTGGTTGTCAATTCTTAGGTCGAAGATTAATTTCTTGGCAGTGTAAGAAGCAGACTATGGTGGCTATATCTACTACTGAACCAGAATATGTGGCTGCTGCAAGTTGTTGTGCTCAAGTTTTATGGATTCAAAGCCAGATGCTTGATTATAGGTACAATTTCTTAAACATAATTATACATATAGACAATAACAGTACAATGTGTATCATTAAGAATCCAGTTCAACATTCAAAAACTAAACATATTGAAATTAGACATCATTTTATAAGAGACTGTGCTGAAAAGAAGTTAATACAAGTTGTTAAAATACACACTGATAACAACTTTGCTGATCTCTTAACAAAAAGTTTTGATGTAAGCAGATTTCAGTACTTGGTAACAGGTATTGGAATGCTTAATCCTTCAAAAGATTAAATGTCTAAATGTTTTTGGAATTTGTACTGTTAATTGTGCTATTTGTATAGTTGAGACTGCTTGAATGGTGTTAAGACTGCTTGTGAATTTGTTAGTCAAATGGAATAACTGTTAAAAAGAGAATATTATGTATTGTGTTTTCTTTGGTTTTAGACTAACATTTCAGGTTCAAAAAAGCTTTTTGCTTTGGATTGTGTTTTGAAAAGAATGGTGGTTTGGATTGTCAAGTGTGAATGCTTGTCACACAACAAATGGAAATTGATTCACCACGTCTAATCAACATAAGAATCAACTAGTCCAGATCAAATAGTTTCTGGTAAAGACTACTCAAATCCGTTTATGGTTGACAGTTTACCAAAAACTGGTTGGTTATCAACTCACCAAATCTAAGTGTGAAGAGTTGGCTAGTCCATAGCAAACGGCTATTGGTAAAGACAAGTCAAATCCGTTCATAGCTGATAGTTTGCTAAAAACTATAAGTGGATAAAACTGTTTTCGAATCCACAAATTAAAACTCAAAATTTGATTTTATCTCTGAAATCTTTTTGATAACAGTTTGTACTGCTGAGGTAAATAGTCTGAACTGCTGACTTCACCAGTTTGTACTGATTGTTCAAAACTTAGTTCCTACTGAGTTTATGCTCTGTGATACACCTCTCTCAGAAGGTAATACATCTGGAAGTGTTGAGAGCAGTTTGAAACTAAAACAACTGAATTGATGGTAACTTGTACAAATGGTCTTATTGGATGCTGAGCTTGGATAACTTATGTTCTAGTTCATCTGATGGTGAGGATTCTTCCAAACAGGGGAGGAATTAAAGTTTGTTCTAGTTGCTGTTAAAGATGATTGCTGATTATGAAATTCAGGGGAGGTATTAAGAAGTCAGAGATGAATTATAATGAAGTGCCTAAATTTTATTCATTAAAGGTGGATTCATTACAAAGCTTCATACGGTTACAAGGAAAAACCAACAAAAACTACCAACAAAAGATACCCAAACAACCTACATAACACAAAAGTCAACACAACTACTCAAGCTTTCCTTTTCCTTTTCCAGTGATATCCGGCATGGTTTTGCTGCGGGCTCCTCTGCTACCCATGAGTTCAGACACCTTTTTGCAGGGAAGTGCTAGTATTACTGATCTTGGAGATGGAAATTGCTGCTTCTCAGGCTTTTTCTTCTCAGGCTTCTTCTTTGGAACAAAGTTTTTCTTCTTTGGAACAGGGATCTTCACTGATGATGCTGCTTTCTCAAATTCTTTTGTGAGTAAGTTTGATAGTTTTTGAAGTTCATCATCGTCAGAGTCAGAAGAGTCAGATGAAGAGGAGGATGAATCATCAACATAAGGAGGAAGTTCATCGGAGGAAGTTTCTTCAGATGAGGATGTTTTAGTCTTTTTCTTTGAAAGATTAACTCTTGAAGTTGAAGAATAGTTTGGAGGAAAATAGTTGTTCCATCCTGAATCTTCAGAATCAGAAGAAGAATCAGATGAAATTTCTATGATGTTTGGTGAAGAAGACATTGTGATTGAAGAAGTTAAAAGATTTGTGTTGAAGAAGATTTTGTGTGGATATGCGAGATTTTATAGAGTTAATGAAGGTTTAATAGCATTCAATGCGTGGTTGATATGCAGAATTAACTTTGGGTTGGTATAAGGAATTAATTCCTTGATGGAATTAAATTTATTTTTGGTAATTTTTGAGGAGTTGATCAAAAGAGTGTGATATATGAAGATAATTCCCAAAGTGTTTCGTGATTCAAGTCAAGTGTTTGAAAGAATCCACCCCATCAACGAAATCAGAAGTTTAATTCGAGAAACTTATTGATTTGCATCAAAATCATAAGTTTAGGGGAGGATTGTTGGGAATTAAACTTAAGCAGTTTAGACGGCTGATCGAAGAACAGTTTAGACGGCTGATACAAGGACAGTTAAGACTGCTGATGGAAGAGCAGTTAGGACTGCTGAAGGAAGAACAGTTAAGACTGCTTAAGAGATAAAGGTGAAACCGTTTGAAGATAATTATAGAAAAGATATGGTAAATATCTTATTTGTATAGAATGATATGGTTAGATGTTTAACGTGTAAAGGACTCTTTACATTATAAAAGGAGATCCTTAGATTAGGGTTTTATATATACAAATACAATACGATATACACATATCATTCAGATCTATTGTAATCGTTCAATATAGTGAAGTGATAAGTTTGGTTGTTATCGTTGTTCTTATTGTTTTACTTATTCAATCACCAAACATAATCATATTCTTCTAAGTACTTGGTAGTAAATTCCGCGTGCTATCAAGTATATACTCAAAGTATCTCCAACACAAAGTGTGTGTTTAGATCCGGTCAGTTACGTGCTTCAAACGGTCTACAGTCTTGAAGTGATACTCCGGTATACTTCAGAGGCTTTCAACGGCCTTGGTTAAGATTAGAAAAAGTTCTCACACTATGCTGTTAACAATCTCGAAATCTGAACCTATAAGCGCTGGACAATGTATTGCTAACTGTTTTATGCAGGTACTAACAAAATTCCATTCACCATCATCATCTACAACGACGACGCGACTGGAAAGAAGAAGTAGATCAAGGCAAGAACGACCAAAATACGATTCTTTGAAGATCACAGTGCATGAAGGAACAATGAATGAAGACTATTCTACATCGACACACAAAGTTCAAGACATTGAAGACAAAAGACCTATCACCGGGAGCATCATTGAAATGACCATCCCTTAGGGGGAGATTGTTAGCATTTAATTTATTAAATGAAAGTGATGGTCATTTGTAGTTTAAGTTCAGAGTGTGTCGTGTAGTTTAGTATGTCAAGAAAGTGGGATTTTGGTAAGAAGTATTGTAAAAGAAGTCCATGAGCCAAAGCCCACACACAAAGCCCATAAAAAGCCACTTAGGGCGCCGGCCTTAGGGGTATTTAAACATACACTCTCACTCATTTTTCAAGTGTCTCAAGTGTGCCTCATTGTTAGTATATTTGTGAGAGTGTGTGTGTGTACTCAAAGTGTTTGTATTATTTCTTTCAAAGTTATAATCATTCGACCATAGTTTTTACCATACGATCCATACATACTCTTCATCTATATTATTATCTTGTTCTTGAGTGTCACGAGTAGTAGAGAGCTTCTTTTGTGTGATAAAGATAGTTTTCGGTCTCTACATTCATAGTACCCCACACAGTCATAGAGAAATCACACTGAAAGAAGAGATGATTATGTGAATCATTGGTTTTGTTGCACAAAGGACATACCATTTGAGAAGGATTCCATTTCATCAACCTGTCTTATGTTTGCAGCCTCTTTTTGACAGCCAACCATAGAATAAATGCACACCTTGGATTACAAAAAGAGAACCATACAGCTTTCCACCATGTAACTATAGGAGCTTCATCATTTAGATCTTTCCAAATTTCCTTAGTAGAGAAGTTGATAAGCAAGCCTTTTTTAGTCTTCCATCTGACACAATCATTGTTATCAGTCAGATTAGGAACATTAACTTGAGCCAGTTCTTGAAATTTCCTACTCCATTCATGTGGCCAATTCCATCCATCACCATCAATCATATCATTAACCTTGCATTCACTATCAATCCTGGCTTCATGTAAGTTTTGTTCAGTTATATAAGCAGACAAATGGCCAAGTTGATGCCAATTATCGTGCCAAATAAAAGTGCTTTTGCCATCACCTAATTTATGCATGATGTAGGGTATTATTTTCTCTCTGAGATCCAGTAAAGCTTTCCAAGTTCCACCATCCTTATAATCAGGAGTCACAGCCCAAAAACTTTTACCTTTCAGCTTTACCTTATTAACCCATTTGACCCACAAGCTGTTTTGATTAGACACAAGTTTATATATATGTTTCATAAGGAGCACTTCATTCTGTTAGCATTTAATTTATTAAATGTGAAGTGATGGTCATTTGCAAATGTAACTTGTGTGTTAAATGTAACAAATAGTTTAAGATGTGGGCTATTGATATTAGTTATGTTAGTAATATCAATGTATAAGTGTAATATAAACAATAGCCCACTCCAAGCCCAATCAAAGCCCACCTAAAGCCTTAGGTGTTGGCTGTGTTGCTGCTTATACACACACACTCTCATTAGTTATGTGTGCCTCAAAGTGTATCTAGGTGAGAGTGTGTGTAAGTGTGTATATCCATTGTTTGTTTGTTATCTCTTTCAAAGCTAATAAACATTCGGTCCAAACCAATCCATACGATCCATACTTGTATTCCTCTCATCTTTATATTGTTCTTGAGTGTCTCGACATTGTGTTTGTGTGATAAAGAGAGTTCTCGATCTCTACAAGTGGTATCAATACGCCATACAACAAGGTAGGAGGTTTTTGTGTTCGGTTCTTGTTCCAAAAATACCCACTGTCGCGTTTTTGATCTTCAAAAAACGTGACTTTTGGTGTTTTCCTTGGAATCGTACGCTCATATCAAGGTTGAAGGTTGTGTTTGTTAGTGATTAAACGAGTTGGTAAGTGAAGCTCACATAGTTCTTTGGTCGATTCTTACATTTAAAGCTTGGAATTTTTGGTGTTCTTCGTGTTTAGATCGACCACAATTAAAGAAGATTGTGTAAAACTTGTTTTTGGACATTCATGATTGCTTTCTTGCGTGTAATTCTAGTAAAGAATTATTGATATGAGTTGGTGAAAGTTGGTGAGATATCACAGTGGATAAAGTCAGTGGATAAGGTACAAAAAGTCAAGAGTTGGTAGGCTTTCGAAATTGGTTTTCGCAATTGCCACACCTTTTCGCAATTCAGAATAGTTTTCGCAATTCAAAAGAGTTTTCGCAATTCAAAAGCTTTCGCAATTGGTGGGTTTTCGCAATTGCCTCCAGCTTTCGCAATTCATCAGACTTTTCGCAATTAGGGCAGTTTGCTTAAGTTTCAAAATTGGCATCTTTCGAAATTGAAAAAAATTCTCTAACGCAATCTCAAATACTCTATCACAATTGTAAGGTTTAAAATATATATATATATATATATATATATATATATATATATATATATATATATATATATATATATATATATATATATATATATATATATATATATACTCTATCAAAATTGGCGGGAAAATCCGAATAAAATTTAATTTTTACAGGAGACTAAACTCTTAATTTTTACGCGAAATTCAAATTTTGGTACAACAGCGAAAATTTTGGCCCAAAATTCGAATTTTTCCCGCGAAATTTGACGTAAAAATTTTCAAAACTCAAAATTTTCTAATAACCTTAGAATTGCATTTTATAGAGTATTTCAAATTCTGGTAGAGAAATTTTTCAAATTCAAATTTTGGAGGGAAACCAATATTCACCATTAAGAAAGCCTTCACACGATCCTAAGCAATGAACCAAGACTTCACAACATCAACCAAGTTTAACCTTCAACAACAACAACAACTCCTATTTCGTTGCAACGATCCTTCAGCCACTTTATCATACGTAACATCAACAATGACTACTCAACAAGACATTCATGCAGCCGGTGCAGAAAACCGTCCTCCAATGCTAGAAAAAGGTGGTTACCTTCCATGGACGAGTCGTATGCTACGATACATGAAAACCAAGCCTCAAGGTCAAGGTAGACTCTTGATTAACTCCATCGAGAAGGGTCCATTCAAGCCTCGTCGGATTCTAGTCACAGCTGGAAATCCAAATGCAACACCTCCCACTCCAGACACCTTTCGGGAACAAATGGAAGCTGACTACACACCAGAAGATTGGAAGCAAATTGAAGGTGATGACTTGGCAATGCATTTAATCCAACTTGGTTTACCACGAGAAATATTTTGTGTTGTAGACAACTGTGAAACTGCCTATGATATGTGGGCACGAGTTAGACGGCTCTGTCATGGCACAGAAATCAGTAAACAAGACATCGAAAACAAGCTTCTAACTGAATGGGAGAAGTTCACATCAACTCCAGCTGAACCTATTGAATCTTACTATACAAGGTTTTGCACTCTCATGAACGAGTTGATCAGAAACAAGTTGACACCAGCTCAAATTGTTCAAAATATCAAGTTCCTCAACAACCTACCAGAGGAATGGGGACGATATGTCACTATTGTCAACCAAACAAAGAACCTTCACGAGGTGAATTATGATCAGCTTTATGATTTCCTAAAGCAAAACCAGGAGGAGGCAAATGAAGTCAGAAAAGAGAAGCTTGCAAAGCAACATGATCCTCTTGCACTCATGGTCCAAACAACTACACCTGCAACAGTAACTACACAACCCTCTTCATCTTCCACCCAACACTTCATGCAACAACAATATACTCCACAAACACCGTTCTACCCACAACAACAATACCCGCAACACCAAGAACCCGACTTTAATGATCAGGATGAGTCAACTGCTGCTTTGACTCAAGCGTTTGCTTACCTAACAAAAGCATTCCAAGGACGCTACTCCACACCTACCAACAATAACCAAAGAATCTCATCGAACACTCGCAACAAGCAAATTGCACAGCCGAGTTTCAACATGGGACAACAAGGACAGATGGTTGGGGGATATGGGAATCAGCAGGGATATGCTCCTCAATATCAGATGGGTAATCAGAATGCAGGGCAGTATGTTGGTAATCAGATGGGTCGGTATGCAGGGAATCAGATGGGTACAGCTGTTGGAAATCAGAGGGGTCCGAATACTGGGAATCAGTATGGGAATGTTGCTGCTCAAGTTGCCGGGAATATGAATCAGGGTAATTTGATAAAGTGTTTCAACTGTCAGGGTGTCGGTCATATGGCTAGGAACTGTCCCGACAAGCCAAAAAAGAGGGATCCAGCTTATCTGCAGAAAGCATTAATGTTGGCAAACAAGGAAACGGCTGGGTTACAGTTGAGTGCAGAAGAAAATGACTTCATGGCTCTTATGGATGATTCGGAAGATCTTGAGGACATCGACGCGAACTGCATTTTCATGGCAAATCTCCAGGAGGCTAAGTACGACACAGATTCTGAAATACCTCCTGTGTATGACACCAATGCAGTCTCTGAGGTACCCCCATACGCTACATGTCACAATAATGAAATATTTGATATGTCGACTCATGATGAACGGCATCCTGCGACTCAAGAATCCACTTATGACACATATATGGACACGCCAAGTTGTAGTAATACAAATATGGCAACTCCAGATATGGATCTTAATGGAGACTTCGAGTCCCAGCATGTTGAGAATGATGAGGAAACACGTGTATTTTTTGAATCATTATTGCATAATTGTAGTGTTGAGATTGAGAACGTGAAAAAGGTCAATCGCGATGTTAAGGCCGCGAATGAAAAATTGACCGCTGAGCTTGAGAGATATAAGGTCAATGAAAGTGCTTTTGATTTTCATAACAAACGACAGTCAGAACTTGAAATTGGTTTAAGAGATTCTGTTTTAAGAGAAGAACATTTGCAAATCAAATTTGACACATTTGATGTTAATTTGAACATGAAAATAAAATCCTTAAACACAGAAATTTATAAATTAAACAACCAACTTTCTAAACAAAAATCAACTTGTTCTGATCTTGAAAAAGAAAAGAAAGAGTTGCATGCAAGGTTTTCAAAATGTGAAAATGATCTTCTTGATGAAATCATTGACCAACAAGAAACCATCAAAAAGTTGGAAGAGTTGCTTGTAAAAACGGGTCAGTCTTCACAAACAATTAATTTGCTTATTAACGATCCAAACCCGATTTTACATACAATAAAGAAAATGGCTATCGGTTGTGAAAACCCTTATATTCTCAAGAAAGCTCAGCAACATCAGAATGTGTTATATAATGGTAGTGTGATAAATGATAAACATGATCCTCCAGAGGTTCGTGATTCTTATGAAACGATTGAGCTTTCCAAAGAGAGTCGTGTTAAAATGAGACAAAAGAACCAAGAAATTAAACCAATTGATTATAACAAGCTTAATACAGATTCTGGCGTTCATCTTGTGCAAAAAGAGTCACCAATGTTTTTCAAAAGACCAGTGGCTGTCGCAAAATGAAAAGTTGTGTCAAAACACCTTTCTAACATCGAACAAATGGCCTCTAAGACCACTTGCAACACAAGTGAAACTAAACTATATTTGGTCGGTCTTAAACAGGGAATTGAAACACTTCAAAGTATTGTGGCATCCAAAATAAACAGTAACTACAATGTCTGGTCATCAAGTTTTCATACCGAACAGGTAAAGATGTTTGAAATAGAAATCAATCCTCATATCGCTTCAATTTGTGCGATAGTTCAAAATGTAGAAAACAATCTTTTGAAAGAATCAGCTGAATTTATCAAGGACCACAAATCCCTGGTAAAGGAAGCGAATGAAAACATTGAACACATCAAAGTTTTGGAAAAACATAATGACATTCTCTCTGAAGTAGCTCTATCGACCGAAATTATGTCCATTATTTATCAAACATATTCTGTGGAAGATGATGAAAGACTCCGAGCTGAGACTTCTGAAATTGTTGTAAAATATGAAAAGGCACTTGCCAAGATTGAAAAACAAAATGTCACATATTTTAAACAACTGGATCGGAAAAAGGAAGAATGCAAGTATGACAAATTTTCGTATGAGCGTTCCTACGACAACATGCAAAAACAAATTGATCTTTTGAAGTCTCAGCTTGAAAGTCAAAAAGGGAAGGGTGAGGAAACTAAGGGTATAACACCATCAACCCCCTTGCCTAATGAGAAAGGAAATGAGAAAGCTGTTGTCCAAACATCGAATGTAATAGCACCTGGCCTTTATAGGATTAGTCCCACTACTGCGTCTGCCTCTACATCTAAAACATACAGGGCGATAGACAAAAGTAACAATGATAATCCAAACGAGTCTAGGAATGCTACAACAACATCTCAGGACAACAACATAAATTCTAATGAGTGTGCCTTACCATCTACAGGATTAGAAAGCAACTCTAGGAGCAGACGAAAGCCTAGGAGCAATAACAGGAACACTAGAGTGTCGCCTGTCTCTGAGAATGAATGCAAGAAAGTAGAAGAACACCCTAGGAATTTATCGCTTTCAAATAAGAAACATATGTCATCTAGATGTAATGTTAAGACTCCTGTTTCTAGTGCATGTAATGACTCTGTTTGTTTAATGTACATGAAATCTTTGTCTGAAAATGCTTGTGATGATATTGTTTCTGATACTGTGAATGTGAATGATATGCCTGAACAGAAAAAGGTTCCTTCAGTAAATAGGGCTAAGTCTAGATATATTCGAAGACTTATTGCAAAAGCTAGGAAAACCACTAGTAGCCTATTGCCTAAGGACCATCTTAAGTTTTGTGCATGGAAACCAACGGGTAGAATGTTTACACTTAAGAATGGCAAATTAGAAATTGTTCCCAATGAAAACATGGAAACCTTCTCTAATTGTGATTCACCTGTTACCTCTAACCCCATGGAACCAAATGTTAAACGGTTTCCATATACAAAATCATCTGTTCTTTGCAGGTCATTGAAATTTGTCTTTGGATCGTTGACTCGGGTTGCTCCAAGCACATGACCGGGAATTTGAAGCTGCTAATCAACTTTGTGTGGCAGTTCATGGGAACTGTACGATTTAGGAATGATCATGTTGCAGCTATTCTGGGTTATGGAGATCTTCGGTTTGGAAACTACTTGATCACTCGGGTTTACTATGTCGAAGGGTTGGGACACAACTTGTTTTCAGTTGGGCAGTTTTGTGATGCGGATTTAGAGGTTGCATTTAAGAGAAACACTTGTTTTGTTAGGAATTTGGTGGGGGATGATCTCTTAATTAGGGATCGTGGCACCAATCTCTATGCAATAGACATAAACCAAATGGCTTCTTCATCACCAATTTGTCTCATGACTAGGGCAAGCGAAACAAAGTCCTGGTTGTGGCATAGACGTTTGTCCCATCTTAACTTTGACACCATAAACAAACTTGCCAAAGACAACATCGTCAATGGTCTCCAAAAATTCAAATACACCAAAGAACACTTATGTCCATCCTGTGAGCAAGGAAAGAGCAAAAGAGCAACATATAAACCTAAACCCGTACCCAGTTCGGTGGATAAGTTACATTTGTTGCATATGGACTTATGTGGCCCAATGAGAGTTCAAAGCAGAAATGGGAAGAAGTATATTCTTGTAATCGTCGATGACTATTCAAGATATACATGGGTAAAGTTTCTGAGGTCGAAAGACGAAACACCAGGCATCATCATCACCTTTCTGAAGCGGATTCAAGTTCTACTTCAAGCTCCAGTAAGGATAGTAAGAACTGATAATGGCACGGAATTCACAAATCAGGAGTTAAGAACATATTTTGAAGAATCTGGTCTTACTCACCAGACATCAGTTGTTAGAACTCCACAGCAGAATGGGGTAGTTGAAAGAAGAAATCGAACTCTTGTGGAAGCTGCTCGTACAATGCTGATTTATTCTAGTGCACCGTTATTCTTATGGGCTGATGCTGTTGCCACTGCTTGTTTCACTCAGAACCGATCCCTAGTTCATCCAAGATTCAATAAAACCACGTATGAACTAGTAAACAACAGAAAATCGGATATTTCTTATCTTCATGTGTTTGGCGCTTTGTGCTATCCAACAAATGAGAGGGAAGATATGGGGAAGTTGAAAGCTAAGGGTGATATTGGAATCTTCATTGGTTATTCGGAAAACTCGAGGGCATTCAGGGTGTATAACAGGAGAACGAAAAAGATCATGGAGACGATGAATGTGAAGTTTGATGAAATTTCACAAATGGCTTCTGAGAGACTCGCTCTAGAACCCGCGCTTAACCCGATGACTTCTAGACATATCAGTTCAGGACTCGCACCTCAAGGAGCTCAATCAATTCATAACGAACAACCCACAAATCAAGAACTGGATAATTTCTTCGAGTTTATTTATGATGAATTCAATGGTGGCGCTTTGACAAATGAATCTAACCAACGTTCTGCTGCACCCGCTCAAAATCAACAACCACCACCACCACCACCAAATCAAGATGCATCCACAACATTCGAAGCTGACGCACCAACTCCCTCCACGTCATCAACATATACTCCAGCAACTCCAGTAATTGAAATTGTTCTACCAAGAATTGATGAGCAAGAACAAAATAATGCGGTGTTAGACGAAGAACCATTCGAAAACCCGTTTGGAACAGAATCTGCTGAATCATCTTCCATATTACATGAACCATCTAACACGCATTCGTCCAGTCCAAGGTCCCTTCAACATTACAGTGGAAAAAAGACCATCCGATAGAACAGGTCATTGGTGAACCCTCAAGGCCAATTCAGACGAGAAAACAACTAAACACCGATTGTGACATGTGCATCTATGTCTGCTCAGTCAGTCTCATAGAACCTAAGAACATTCGAGAAGCAATCGCAGATAATGCCTTGATTGAAGCGATGCAGGAAGAACTTCTTCAATATCAATTACATGACACCTGGGATTTAGTTCCAAGACCAATTGACAAACTCGTCATTGATCTTAAGTGGTTATGGAAAAACAAAAAGGATGAAGAGATGACTGTAATTCGCAACAAAGCTCGTCTCGTGGCCAAAGGATTAAGACAAGAAGAGGGGATTGATTTTGAAGAGTCATTCGCGCCAGTTGCAAGGCTTGAAGCAGTCAGGATTTTCTTAGCATATTCCGCTCACAAGAACATCACAGTTTATCAGATGGACATCAAGACTGCTTTCTTGAATGAAACTTTGAAAGAAGAAGTGTATGTGAGTCAGCCAGACGGATTCGTTGACAAAGATCATCCAGAATACGTCTATAAGCTAAAGAAAGCAATCTATGGTTTGAAACAAGCCCCACGGGCGTGGTATGACGAATTATCATCTTTCCTACTTCATAATAATTTCACCAAAGGAACAATTGATCCGACCTTGTTTACCAAAAAATTCAAAAATGACATTTTGATTGTTCAGAATTATGTGGACGACATAAGTTATGGGTCCACTAATCCGACACATTCAAAACATTTTGCAAATCTCATGAAAAGCAAATTTGAAATGTCCATGATGGGAGAATTAAAATTCTTTTTGGTTTTACAAATTCATCAATCCCCACGTGGTATTTTTCTTAATCAGGCTAAATATACAATTGAGATTTTGAAAAAACATGGCATGAAAAATTGTGACTCTGTTGGTACACCAATGGTCACTTCACCCAAAATAGGCGTTAACCTATATGGGAAACCCATGGATCCAAAGAAATATCGTAGCATGATTGGTTCTCTCATGTACCTAACTGCTAGTCGACCTGATATTCATTTTGCTGTTTGTTTATTAGCACGGTTTCAGGCAAGGCCTACCGAACTTCACCTCCAAGAGGTTAAACGGATCTTTCGGTACCTACGAAGAACCATCAACATGGGACTTTGGTATCCGAAGGATTCGGAGTTTACACTGATAGCATTTTCAGATGTAGATCACGCCGGTTGCCAAGTTACAGCAAAGAGTACATCAGGCGGAGCACAATTTTTGGGAGAAAAGCTAGTAGGCTGGTCATCAAGGAAACAAGACTGCACTGCACTATCAACCGCAGAAGCCGAGTATGTGTCTCTATCTGCGTGTTGTGCTCAAGTTCTATGGATGAGGACACAACTCACAGATTATGGCTTCTCTTTCGACCGCATACCTTTGTATTGTGACTCGAAAAGTGCCATAGCCATCTCGTGCAATCCAGTGCAACACTCGAAGACCAAGCATATTAGAGTCCGCTACCACTTCATCAAGGAACACGTAGAAGATGGTACTGTTGAATTATTTTTCGCGAAGACTGAATACCAACTCGCCGATCTATTTACTAAAGCCCTCCCAAAAGAGCGGTTTGACAACTTAGTTCGTCGAATTGGAATGCGAAGCCTAACTCCCGAAGAGTTAGAAAGTCTTCTCGAATCTTCTTGAGTTATCTCAAAAAGCTTCGCTGTAAATATTTTTGAAAAACAAAACAAAAATTTGAAAAACCAACAAAAGCAAAATATAAAAATAGAAAAGTTTCAAAAATACAAAAACAATAGAAAATCAAAAAACCAAAAATATTCTTCTCACGACATGTCTCTCGTATAATCGATATTCTGTACGTATCTAGAAATGTCATTCAACAATGATATGGACATGTACAGATGCTTGAGCGAGAGTTCATTTAAAATTTTTCCAAAACATGTCGCTTCTCAAAATTTTCTTAATTACGGCTTTCGTATATTTCAGTACGAAACCCGCGCTGCATTGATGACTTCTGATTATTTTCGATCAGAACTCGTAATGTTAATGGCGAAAAGAAAATCCTTGAGTACATGATCAAGATTTTTCTAAAAGATTTTTCAAAATCTTTCTCAAAATTATGTGCTCAAGATAACTCCCTCTAGACCCTTTTCAACTGACTTTAAACTCAAATGTTTAAACCTATGCTTTGTTTAAGGGGGAGTATCAAAAGAAAATGTTCCAATTTTCATGCTAAACTCCGTCTTTATCTCCAACAAGGTTTTGCATTTAATCTCTTGATATCAAAAATATCACTGTGTGCTATTTTTGAGGGGGAGATTAGGTATAAGGGGGAGAAGACGTGATTAAAATGTGATCAAAAAGTTTTGTGGTTTGAATCTCAAACGAGCTCTACAAAAAGACTCAGTAGGAACCATCGAATTGACGAAACTCAAATGTCAAATCGAAAAGACATGTCCGGGACGGGTAATAATTTCAAGCTGGTTATCCAGTGATGTAAACGTGTCTCGCAAAGGACTTGTCTGAGTAGAATGTACCAATTCGAGAGATGATCTTTTGATATGACCGGGACGGGTAATAATTTCAAGCTAGTCTAACTAGTGATGTAAGCGTGTCTCGCAATGGTCATATTAATTGAAAATCGATCATTTTCATAAATGATTTTATGGCATGTGATCGTTAATCTAGGATAATCATGGAGTAATAAGGTGATTATGGTTAGGTTATGTCCAATGATCCGCCAGAGCCGGAGGGATCTACCCAAGGACAATTCCAATAGATTAGAATTAGAAGTCCTTAGGTAAGATTGAAAAAAGGAGTAAATGAGAAAGGAGAAAGAAGGGGTTGAAGAATTAAAAAGAAAAGTTTAATGAAAGGGTGAAAAGAAATAGCCCTCCATGAAAACTTAGGTCAGAAACCGGGTCAATACATCTGCTATCGGTACTCACTAAGGTGATACTGATATTGAAGACAAGACGTCATGGACCCAGTGACGCGTTGCACCACCCCTCCTTGCCACTCAGATATCTCTTAAAAGATATTTGTTTCATTTCTCACGGAGAACACTACATAATCTATCGACCTCTCATTCCGAGATGTGTTGATATTGAAAAGGTGACACTCTGCTCCATGCCTCCGACGACTAAATCAAAACGCACATTATAGAGTCTAGAGCCATGAGATTCATCAAAGATCTCTTAGGAACACTTTCATTACAATACACTTGTGTTCACCATAAAGGACACAAGTTGTAAGAGTCTTGATGAGATCTAAGGATCTTGCCTTATATCATGATGGTTTCGTGCTTCAAATGGTCTACAGTCTTGAAGTGATACTTCGGTATACTTCAGAGGCCCTCAACGGCCTTGATAAAGATTAGAGAAAGTTTTCACACTATGCTGTTAACGATCTCGAAATCTGAACCAATAAGCGCTGGACGATTTATTGCTAACTGTCTTATGCAGGTACTGACGAAAGTCCATTCACCATCAGCATCTACAACGACGATGCAACTGTACGGAAGAAGTAGATCAAGGCAAGAACGACCAAAAGACAATTCTTTGAAGATCACAGTGCATGAAGGAACAATGAATGAAGACTATTATACATCAACACACAAAGTTCAAGACAATGAAGTCAAAAGACCACTCACCGGATCATCATTGAAATGACCATCCCTTAGGGGGAGATTGTTAGCATTTAATTTATTAAATGTGAAGTGATGGTCATTTGCAAATGTAACTTGTGTGTTAAATGCA
The DNA here is from genome assembly GCA_021014915.2 of Artemisia tridentata subsp. tridentata. NCBI lineage: Eukaryota > Viridiplantae > Streptophyta > Magnoliopsida > Asterales > Asteraceae > Artemisia > Artemisia tridentata. The sequence goes on along the minus strand of CP139506.1, from coordinate 246,410,793 downwards.
ACAAATAGTTTAAGATATGGGCTATTGATATTAGTTATGTTAGTAATATCAATGTATAAGTGTAATATAAACAATAGCTCACTCCAAGCCCAATCAAAGCCCACCTAAAGCCTTAGGTGTTGGCTTACACACACTCTCATTAGTTATGTGTGCCTCAAAGTGTATCTAGGTGAGAGTGTGTGTAAGTGTGTATATCCATTGTTTGTTTGTTATCTCTTTCAAAGCTAATAAACATTCGGTCCAAACCAATCCATACGATCCATACTTTTATTCCTCTCATCTTTATATTGTTCTTGAGTGTCTCGACATTGTGTTTGTGTGATATAGAGAGGTCTCGATCTCTACACATTCCATAAATCAAGACTTTTCATCCCTAAACCCCCCTTCCATTTTACGCGCAAACTACCAGGCTACTTTTGCTCTCCCTTTGCAACTGTTGCCCAGGTTCCATAAAAAACACTT
>CP139506.1:246229799-246410231 GCA_021014915.2 Artemisia tridentata subsp. tridentata | reverse complement strand
CGCTATCTCTACAAACATACTGAAAAATGTGGGCGGGAACTTCCAAAAAGGGAAGTCAGAAAAAGTACAAGAAATTGCCATAAGAGTTGAAATATTTATTATGACTGTTTCAAAAAGGATGTTGGTGTTTTTCCAAAAGAGGGAGATGAAGAGGGACCACCGGACGCTGATATCTCACCAACAATCACATGATGTCTTTGTATTTTTTACCTATATATATGTTTGCTTTGTAAGAGGGATCGGTACCCTTGGCTGGTAACATGGCGCCGTCGGACCAGCCGATAAATTTGGATGGCTCACGGTACCGTAGGTGGCGCCATGGTGGCCAGCCCACGCCATGGCCTTTTTTTTTTTTTTTTTTTTTGTTGTTGTTGTTGTGAAGAATTCGAACGTTGGAGCCTTGGAGGAATAAGGAGACCGTTTGGCACGTTTGGGAAGCATTAAACACAAAAAAAAAAAAAAAAAAAAAAAAAAAAAAAAAAAAAAAAAAAAAAAACCTTAAAAATCCTATAAAAACCTCCTTATTCTACCATTTTTCACACACACTTCCAATTCAATTTATACTTTAATAATACTCAACTTTCTTTCAATTATGGATCCAAACAATCCCAACGACACCTATTACGACCCTTATGATGTTTATTTTCAAGACGATCGGGAGCGCTATCTTCGGGGTTATACGGCGTATGAACAATTTGTAGCTCTGTGTGATCAAGAAGCCGGGGGATCGGGATCGGGTCCTAAGAGGACGAGGACATACATACCACGTGAATGAGAAGAGGCGGAACAACGTTTAATCGAAGACTATTTTGGCGACGATAACACTCCTCCTAAATATACTGAAGAGAATTTTAGGCGATGGTATCGTATGAGTTCTAGACTTTTTAATAAAATACTCAACGATATTTTATGTTATGATGTTCATCCTCTTCTCGAGTACTTTAATTTTTTTAGACTACGTTTAAATGCTCTCGGTCGTTTTAGTATTGGTCTTATTTTGAAGTGCACATCCGTAATCCACCAACTGGCGTACGGCACTGCGCCTGATGCGTTTGATGAGTACTTGCAAATAGGTTAACGTTGTTCACAACAATGTTTAGAGCATTTTACTAAATGCATACATGTTTTATACGTTGAAAAATATTTAAGAAAGCCCACTTCAGCGGATGTTGAAAAAATATATGCATTGCATGAAGAAAAACATGGACTCCCGGGAATGCTCGGGAGTATTGATTGTATGCATTGGGATTGGAAAAATTGCCCAAAGGCCTTACAAGCTCAATTCAAAAGACGTGATCATAAATACCCAACTCTTATGTTAGAAGCGGTTGCGGATCAAAAATTATGGATTTGGCATGCATATTTTGGTGTCCCGAGGTCAAATAATGATCTTAATGTGTTATATGGTTTCCCGTTATTTTATGATGAACTTGCCGGTACAGCTCCGGAATGTCCATTTGTAGTAAACAGACATAAATGTAAGAAAGGTTACATGGTCCGTGTTTGTCAAAACGTTTTCTGTTGCAAGGAATGAAAAAACGTTGAAATTTAAAAGAGTTCAAGAAAGTTCTAGAAAAGATATTGAACGAGCTTTCGGAGTCCTACAAGGTCGTTGGGGAATACAAAATCATATATACGACAACCCACACGTACTTTCCAAATCAACGCGTTGAAAAGAATCATGTATTGTTGTATAATGTTACACAACGTGATATTGGAAGACGAAGGATTCTGTTAATACAAATATCGTCCCAAAAACGTTATTTATATTTTATGATCGTTACTTAGTTTTGTTAATGACAAATACAAGTTATATCTTTTAGCAAATCATAAATACAAGTTAAAGTCTTTTTAGAACACATTTACATTTTACAAGATCACTAGAATTTACATTTTATACATTTACATGTTTATTTCCTAAAATGGAAACTTTATTAGTTAAATATTATGATGACATCATGGCATGCATCATGTACACAATCTTGGTAAGATTTTGTGATATTTTGTTTAGATCTTCAAGCCAAAGAATTGACATTTGAAGATATGGAAAGATATGGCAAGATTTGGAAAGATTTGAAGATCTCTTAGCTGGCCTGACACGGCGGATTCAATTGCATACAAGGACGGATCCAAGTTTTGGGATCCGCCGGATCTGCCAGCTGTTCATCAGCTTTGCCTATAAATAGCAAGCTGATCATTTGGCCATTTCATCACTCATATAGCTTAAATACATACTCATTCATTTACTAACCCATATCATTCATTCATTTGATCTTTCCTTTTGTAGCAAAGGGATCAAACATACAAGGATCAACGTTCTGTCGTTATCCGTCTAGTTTAGTCACTGTGTGATCTTGTACTAGTTTGCATATCATTGTTTGTATCATTTACATCAGTAGAGTGAGGTTAGTGTTTTAGTCCTTAAAACACAAAGAGTGTTGGGAGTGGTTGTACCCTTGTAAAGAACTAAAACGGGAGTGGTTGTACCCTTGTAAAGAACTTGGTGTTTAGCTTAGTACCGGAAAAAGAAGTAAGCGACGTGTAAAGGTTTTCTCCACCTAGAAGGGAGTTTGTTTCTTAGTGAAAGATAACTCTCGAGTTAGAGGCTCGAGGAGTGGAGTAGGGCAAGGAAGAGAGTCCTTGTAGCCGAACCACTATAAATATCAGTGTTGTGTGGTTTGATCTTTCCTCTCTTTACTTTTCATATATATTGTATGATTATTTGTTTGTGTATAATTTCCTTGAAATCACATTAAGTAACAAAGCGAATCAAATTTTAAAACGGTAAAACTATTCAACCCCCCTTCTAGTTTTCCACAATTGGTACCAGAGCGGTGTTACTCAAGATTTTCAAAATATATTGTATTTTAAAATTTTGAAACGATCAATGGATTTTGAAAACTTTAAAGAAGGGCAATCTATGCAAAGACCACCACTATTTGAACCAAATTGTTTCATATATTGGAAAAAATCGCTTTGAGACATATGTGAAGTCAAAGGACATAGATCTGTGGTATATTATTGAAGAGGGTGACTATAAGCCCATTAGTAATGATATTTCAGGTGGTCGGGATATAGGTACTTCTTTTATTCGTCACAGTGATGAGCAAAAGAAGTTAATTGCCAAAAATAATGAAGCCAAAATGATGCTTTACAATTCTTTTCCTAAGAAAGAATATGAAAGAGTTTTTATGTGTAAAACGGGTAAGGATATTTGACAATCACTAATTATCACTCATCAAGGGAACTCACAAGTCAAAGATAACAAAATTGATCTTCTTGTTCAACAATATGAACAATTTGTTATCTCTGAAGATGAGACCATTGATAGGGCATTTGCTAGGTTTGATACTATTATAACATCTCTTAAAGCACTTGATTAATCCTTTTCTAGCTAGTAAGAATTTTGTCAAGAAATTTCTAAGAGCACTCCACCCAAAGTGGAGAGCAAAGGTGACAGCTATTGAAGAATCTAAGGATCTTTCAAGCATGACACTGGACGAGCTCATAGGAAACCTCAAAGTTCATGAAATGGTGATGGAAAAGGACTCAGAAATAGTTAAAGGCAAGAAGGAGAAAATGAAATACATTGCCTTGAAAGCTAGAGTTGAGTCAAGTGATGAAGAGTCTTGTTCTAGTAGCGAAGACGAAGAATATGCCATGGCGGTAAGAGATTTCAAGAAATTCTTCAGGAGACGAGGAAAGTTCGTCAGACCACCTCGTGAAGAAAAGAAATCCGTCTGAAAAGACCGTGATGATAGAAAAGGAAAGGTAGATAGGAAGTATTATAGGTGTGGAGACCCTAGTCACTTTATAGGAGAATGTCCAAAGCCTCCAAAGAACAAGTCTCAAAGAGCCTTTGTCAATGGAGCTTGGAGTGATAGTGAAGGAGATGATAACGAGCCCAAGAACGACAAAGTTGCTCTCATGGCTCAAGATACAGAAGAGGTACATTCTGACTCTTCTATAGATGATGAAACCTTAGAAGTAGAATATAACAAACTGTGTGATATAACCTTAAAAATCATAAACAAAAACAAGTTCTTAAAAACCAAAACGACACTTTTAGAAAACGAAGTTTATTGGCTTAAAGAAAAGGAGATACGAATTGAAAAAGGTAAAAATGCTAAAGAAACGTGTGTGTCGTGTCAGGAACTTAAATTAGAACTAGAAACATTAAAAACCACACAGGAAGATCTCATCAAACAAAATTCCAAGTTTAAAAAGTTTGATAAAAACATAAGTTGTGCAGATGAGATAATGAAAATACAAAAACTACCTCATGATAAAACCGGACTAGGTTTTATGAAACTAGGAACTATAAGTGACTTTAAGAAACAAACTGTGAAAGAAAAAGAAACTGTTCCAACTAAGTCAGAAGCCCACGGATCCGCCAGTAGTACCAAAAGGATCCGCCGGTACAAGTTGTGAACAGAAGGTTCTAAAGACTGACCGTACTGAATTCGTTAGAGTCACTAGAAAACCTAGTACTAGTATAACTAATAACAAACAAAAACCAGCAGTCTCTATAGGAAGAGGTCAAGCTAGAAATGAATACAGAGTTAAAACAGTTCAACAGAGACCTCAAACTAGTTTTCCCAAACACCCCTTTCCAAAAAGTAATGTTAACCCACAACATATTTACCAAAGTAATTGGAACCAAAACATGTCTAGAAACTTTCATGGTCCTAATTACATGCCGTGGAACAATTGTCCACCATTTCCTTACATGAACCATGATAATGTCATGTTTAACCCAAACGGACCCATGAGATATTGGGGACCAAACGCTTGAGTTTTTCTTGAACTTAGGTGTGCTTAAAAGTTGAACTAGAACCAGATGAGTGGATTAAAGATAGTGGGTGTTCAAGACACATGATGGAAAACAAAAGCCTTTTATCAGACTACCAAGTGTACGACGGAGGTAATGTCACATTCGGTAGCAAGCTTAAAAGTAAAATCATCGGAAAAGGTACGATTTCTCATGACTCTCTCACTATTGATGATGTTGCTCATGTAGATAATTTAGGATTTAACTTGCTTAGTATTAGTCAATTGTGCCGCAAAAAGTATAACGTTCTTTTTAGTGAAAATGGAAGTAAAATACTTAAGAATGGCATAACTGTAGGAAAAGGTGTTTTGAAGAATAACGTTTACATTATGAAACTCGACAAAACTCCTAAAGACAAGCTTTGTCTTACCTCCTTGGACGAAAACTCAACTCTATGGCATCGACGCTTAGGTCACGCCAATATGAGGTTAATTCAATCCTTATCATCTAAGGAACTTGTTAGAAACCTGCCAAAGTTGAAATATGACCAACACTTTTGTGATGCTTGCAAAATAGGAAAACAAGTTCATAATAGCCATAAGGCTAAAAACATGGTGTCTACATCTAGGTGTCTAGAATTATTACATATGAATTTGTTTGGTCCATCCGCTATACAAAGGTACAGGGGAAACTTCTATACTTTGGTAATAGTAGATGATTACTCTAGGTATACATGGACTAAGTTTCTAAAAACTAAAAACAAAGCATTTGATAAATTTGAAATCTTAAGTAAGAAAATTCAAAATCAAATAGGAAGTAACATAGTATCAATTAGAACTGACCATGGTCGTGAATTCGACAACGAAATCCAATTCGGAGCATTTTGTGATGCCAATGGCATAACTCATAATTTCTCGGCTCCTCGAACCCCTCAATCTAACGGTGTGGTAGAACGCAAAAATAGGACTATTCAAGAAATGAGTAGAACCATGTTAAATGAACAAAACATACCTCAAAAGTTTTGGTGTCACGCTGTAGATACATCTACATATATTCTAAATCGAGTTCTAATTAGACCATTCTTGACAAAGACTCTATATGAGTTATATAGAGGCAAAAAGCCTACTTTAGGATATTTTAGAGTGTTTGGAAGCAAGTGCTTCATTTTAAACACAAAAGATTATCTCACCAAGTTCGACCCAAAGTCGTATGAAGGTGTATTTCTAGGATACTCACAAACTAGTAAAGCATATGTAGTTTTGAACAAAGAAACCTCAAGAGTCTAGGAATCGTTGAACGTAACATTCGACGAAAGTCCACCTCCCTCTAAGACATCACCTTTGGTATATGATGACTTAGTTGAAAGTCAAATGGTTGAAAATATAGAAAATGTTGAAAATGATAAAGAAGATGAACCAGTAAAAAGTGAGTTAGTCAACATCAAAGAAACAAAAAGTCATCCATTAGAAAACGTCATAGGAAAACTTAATGAAAGAACATTAAGATCTAAAGCTCAAAATGAAAGTAATTTCTTTTGTTTTGTTTCAACAATAGAACCTAAAAATGTTAATGAAGCCATAAAAGATGAATCTTGGGTCATTGCGATGCAAGAAGAATTAAATCAATTTGTCAGGAATGACGTTTGGACATTAGTTCCACAACCTAAAAATCAAACCATAATTGGTACAAAATGGGTTTTTAGAAATAAAATGGATGAAAAAGGCATAGTGTCTAGAAACAAAGCTAGGCTAGTAGCACAAGGCTACAATCAACAAGAAGGTATAGATTACGATGAAACATTTGCACCCGTAGCTAGACTTGAGTCTATTAGGATACTACTTGCATATGCATGTGCACATGATTTTAAATTATTTCAAATGGATGTCAAAAGTGCATTTTTAAACGGATTTATAAATGAAGAAGTATATGTAGCACAACCTCCCGGCTTTGCCGATTTTGAAAAACCTAATCATGTCTACAAACTTAAGAAAGCATTATACGGACTTAAGCAAGCACCAAAAGCTTGGTATGATCGACTTAAGACCTTCCTAGTTGACCATAAGTATACCATGGGCCTAGTAGACAATACTCTTTTCACCAAGAAAAAGGGATCACATATTATCATCGTCCAGATATATGTGGATGACATTATATTCGGATCAACTTGTCAAGAGTTATGCGACGATTTCTCAAAAATCATACATGACGAGTTTGAAATGAGTATGATGGGGGAACTAAACTTTTTCTTAGGTCTCCAAATAAAACAATTAGAAGATGGAATATTCTTCAACCAATCAAAGTATATCAAAGATATGCTTAAGAAGTTTGGTCTTGAAGACTCAAAACCTACGAAAACACCCATGTCCTCAGAAACCAAACTCACAAAGGATGAAGAAAACGAATCCGTAGAAAGCACTAAATTTAGAGGAATGATTGGTAATTTGCTCTATCTTACAGCTAGTCGGCCGGACTTTATGTTTAGTGTTTGTCTATGTGCACGTTTTCAAGAAGATCCCAAAATATCTCATCTTGAAGCCGTTAAACGGATATTTAGATACATTAAAGGCACTACACACTTAGGATTATGGTATCCCAAAGGGACAGGTGTAGAAACCATAGTATATGCCGACTCAGACCATGCCGGTGACTATGTTGATAGGAAAAGTACTAGTGGTATTTGTACTTTTGTAGGACATTGTCTCACCTCATGGTTTGCTAAGAAACAAACAACCCTCGCCATATCAACAACTGAAGCCGAGTACGTGTCAGCAGGAAAAGCTTGCCAACAAGCACTGTGGATGAAACAAGCTCTCGTCGATTATGGAATTGAATTAAACGACATTCCCATTCTTTGCGACAACAAAGGAGCTATCGATCTTAGTAAAAACCCAGTCCAACATGCTAGAACCAAACACATAGAAATACGTCACCACTTCCTTCGTGACAATGTTCAGAAGGGAAACATCTCAATTGAGAAAGTTTCCTCAGAGGACAACATTGCCGATATCCTCACAAAACCTCTCAAGAGAGAGCCTTTCAACTATCTTAGACTTGGTTTAGGATTAATGGAACCTAGTGAATAGATTAAACGTTAGCTCAAACCTTAGATTAACCAAACACGGCAAAAACCCAACCTAAGTTCTCATCCAGCGGATCCAAACGAAAACAAGGGCGGAACCCTTATTTGGGATCCGCCGGATCCATCATCTGCTGAGGTAGTTTTTATATATTAAACTAATACCCTATACTATTCATCACTCTCTCCAAAACATATCACCCACTGGAATACGACCCATAATTCACCAAACCCACAAATTAGGCCATATTTCTCAACCAAATTGAGCTCTAAACATCACTGTAAGTATCCTTATCATGTTTACATTCTTGATCTGCGTCTAGGATTTCTATTTCATGCACAAAACCAAAACATGGGGATATGCATGATGAAGCGAAAAGTGTACCACTTTTAGGGGGTCATTTAAGCCCTAAATCGTATTTATTTGATCAAATATTGCCCTAAATCGTTCCTTTTGTCATTTTAGGTACTTTGGAGAAGAAATCTGGAAAAGGAAGCATTTTGGACGTTTTTGGAGCATAAAAGAGAAGAAAACGACAAAGTCTCAAAATTGGCTGGAAAAGTACCTTTGACGGCGTCAGGGATTGTTCCAGACGGCGTCATGGCTTGGCAAAAGAGGTGGATATGAAAAATACACGAGACGCGCCAGAGAGTTTTGCAATGTAAAGTCTGACGGCGTCACCCTTTAAGGTGATAAAGGCCATCACGGTTTAAGTTAAAGAGAGACGGCGTCAAGCTCATTTCTGACGGCGTCAAGCTCATTTCTGACGGCGTCAAGCCTTGATAAGCCAGGGAGGATTTTGGAGGATTAAAGAGGGACGGCGTCAGGAAGGCCATCCGGGAACCCTAGACACGGCGAGGTGACGGCGTCAAGATCTACAACGTGACGCCGTCAGCCCTTAAACTCTATATATAGTTTTGCAATTTTTTGTTATTAGTGTGCAACTTTGTGAGGAGAAACCCTAAGACGAATTTCTGCCATTTTTAAGGGTTTTCATACCCTTGGATCTCCTATGTTTAATTGAAGATAAGTAATCATTTAATCAATCAATATGTCTATGTGTTGTTTGATTACATCTTGTTCTTGTCTTTTAATTAACATGCTAGGCTAGATTTATCTTGTGTTTGCTTAGATCTAATGAAACCTAGCTATTGATTATTAGTTGTTAGTGTGTTATTAATTGTATTGGATGATTGTTTATCGATGTTAGGCTTAAGAAAACTGGCTAACCTCCTATACGGTAACTTGCTTGAACGTCTTAAGAAACATGAACCAATGCGTACTAAGGTTATTATGGTTGTATTTAATGCATGAGCGAATTCTAGTGATCCCATGTTAGGAGCTTCCTAGCCGGCTCGACATAGGAGTGAAGTAGGAGCTTGTAGAGTTGGGGAAGTACGTACGCCACCCCACGATTGGTATTAAGGAATACACCCGTCATCCACGCAATTAATACACACTAATCAACCAGTAAAAGATGGTTAGGGAGTAAGGAAATCTAAGTAAACACATTTCTCTCCACATAAGTTTCACAACATTTTCATTTTCAGTTATTTTATTTTATTTGCATTCGAAGTTATTTGGGTTAGTTGACTAGCAACTAATTCCGCCCACTCCTTCAAACCCGAGATTTTACTTGCTTTCATAAAATATAAAAAAATACAAAAAGAATCTTCTCTCACCCTTAGACCTATTAGAGTAGTTTTTCAATCCTAACGACACTATTCCCTGTGGAGAACGATCAATCCCCCGTACTTACCACTACACTATACTACATCGGTCAGGTACATTGCCTGGTGGGGTTGTAAGCCTCTTGAGATCCCTCGAGAGGTAAAACCTGTTGTAAGGTCGTAAAACCACGCATCAAGTTTTTGGCGCCGCTGCCGGGGAATAGTTATTGTTTAGGTTGAATTTTTATTTTATTAGGTCTACTCACTAGATTCCTTTCTAGTGAGATTTTTATTTTATTTTTCTAGGTTTTTCTTTAGTCTATCTTATTTCTTTGTACTTTTGTTTGTGACACCTTCCACCTACCTCATGAGTAATAGTGATCGTTTGATCCCTGTTATTTGTATTTTCCGCCGTGCAAACTTCCAACTACCCGTTCCCGCTCCCATCGTAGAAAACAACAACCTTTCACCCGACCACCACTTTGGTAACAATTCTGAGATGGAGGATTCTGACCGTGAGAATAACTATGTTAGTCCATTTTACGACTCAGACTCCGATGAGGATGCTGGTAATGGAGAAGTAGTTAACGAGGAATGGAGAAAAGAGGAAATTGATCCCTTTAAGTATGTTGACCCTAGGACTAAGATCGAGAAGGATAGCCTCTTTAACATGCAATTTCCATGTAAGATTGGTTATCATAGTTTTTATGCTTATCTTAACTCATCTTTGCCTATGAACATTATCTCTCGCGCTAATTATAATAAAATCATGGTAGATGAGCTAGAATATCAAGGATATAACATTGTTGCTAGGATTAAGCCACTACACGTATTCGTAGGAAGTTTTGTGTATTTGGTGGATTTTATGGTTATGGAGAACTTAGGAGAATTTATTGATAACAAATTAACCCAAGTCATTTTTGGAGAACCCTTCAAAAGGTTAACCAACCTTGACGAAAAACTTGTGGACGGGTTAATTACATTCTCGGATAGGGACGAAGATTTTGTTTACCAAATGCCCCGATCACACCCTAGGTTTAAGAACTTCTCCATTGAATCTTGCAATAGGATTGCGCCTATTGACTTGTTAAGTGAAAATGATAAGAGAAAGGGGCTCAAATATCCACATGAGAAAAATAAGAGATATTATCATGGATGTCTGGAGCTGAATGATGAATACAAGAAAGATGAGGCAACAATTAGATGGCTCACACTCGGATACGTGAGCATAAGCGACACTAGATGAGCCGGACTTTGAGTCTAGCTACAAGACTCGTTAATAAAGAAAAGCGCTTCTTGGGAGGCAACCCAAGCTTTATTTGCTTTGTGTGTTTATTTATTTGTTTGTTTAATTTTATTTGCTTCCGTATGTGTGTTTAATTTTTATTATTATTGATTCATGCTCAAAAACTAAACTGTGAAAATGCTTTATCTTGTTTTTAACTTAGTCTTAACTACATATAAAGGTATTTTGCAAAAGTTAAGTGTAAGGGAAATCCAAATCGGTTTATTAGAACACAAATGAACATGAATCATAATAATATTAAATTAACATACATATTCGTATTTGTTTGAGTCAAATGCTTGTATCGAGTCATAATGATATTTTGCAGGATTTCCAGGAAGTAAGGTATAGGTTTTTCCAGAAATTTTCCGGAAACTTAACATGAAAATTTTGTCAGATCATTTCTGACGGCGTCAGGATTTACAACCTGACGGCGTCAGATTTTAATTTTCAGAAATTTTTGAAAGTTTTGTTTTCATAAAAAGTTTTTATTAAATCTCTAACTTATAAACTCCAGGAATCTGCAAAATTATCATTCCACAAGCATTATATCCTTATATAGAATTTATCCCGCCGATGTTATGCAGGTTTTCGTGTTTGTTTTCTCAGGTTTAACAGGTTATTTTGGACAAGGAGATGTATGTGGAATCAAGCTTTTGGCGATGCATTAGTCTTGGAGCTTCTACATTCTCTTGGAAGAAGATCTAACCATGTTACCACATTATCCACCAAACGAATCAGGGGAGTATTTGATTTCATTCGTTTACCTTATTTACTTTTACATCTTGTTATTTGAACATTGGGGACAATGTTCATCTTAAGTGTAAGGGGGGGGGGGGGTAAAGTACGATACTTTAGAGAATACAATTACGCTTGATTTTTGTTTGTTTAACGGTAGATGTGTAATAAAACTGAGACAAATACCTGTTAGGGCAATTTTAGCGCCAAATTTAAAATTTTTTACAACATATAAGAGTGAAACTTTGATCTTAATTAGCGTCTCACGGATAGGAGTTATATGACTAGCACAAAAACCGTACCACTAAAAAATTTTTCCACCCCCAAATATGTGAGGTTCGCCCCTGGAATTGGTAGGAAAAGCATTTATGCTATGATGTGCGTACCGGTAGCACTTAGATTCTAGAACTTGCGTTAGGACCATTCCGAGGCCACAAGTGAGACTACATTCGTGTAGTTAGATTTACTACATGATAAGAGGCATTAGGATTAACCCATTGTTTTACACCTGTGTTTTTGTTATAATTACATTGGCTACACTGGTCAAGTAATTCTCCCATACCCTTTGCGTTGTACTTATTTTTAGTACACGATACCCCTAGTACACCCCTCAGAGCCTATCTTTTCGTTTCGACCTTTAAGCATTTTACTTAAAGGAAGAATTTGTTTACACCCCACTAAAATGTACACCCAAATCGCCTTAGCCTACCTTTTATGCACTCATTTTTAGTGCATTATTGTGACAACATTTGTTTAAACCCCAAGTTAATTATCTAATTGATTACATGGTTGCTAAGTCGAGTCATATCCTTGTACATATTGTTTTGGGACGATTGGGACTCATGGGTAAAGTACTAGTGTAATGGAGTAATGGGGAAGAACAACATTATTACCCCCATATGTGCTAAATATTTTAAAAAGTACTCCAAGTGTTTCGATTATCTTAATTCGAGTCATTAGAATAGTTATTTGTAAAGTTATGTAAAAGTTTAAGTGTAAGGGGAATGCAACGCCCCTATGATGTATTATTTTGGATGGTAGGGCAAGAATGTATGGAAAAAAAAATCGAAAAAATCAAGAAAAATACAAAAAAAATGAGAAAAAGAAAAGTAGAAAAAACATACGGACTACCATCCCGTTTCATTTTATGTTTATTTTATGTTTTTGTTATTTTGTTTTTAGCTTAAGTCGAGTCTAGTCTTGGCTTAGCAACGCCATATTGTACATGTAATTAATCAAGATCTTTAACTCGCCACCAGTAAAATATCCCTTGTCCAACAAAACCGTGTTTATCATATCCCTACACCTCACGTTATAACCCATGTAAAAGCCCTCTTTGATAGTTTATCTTAGGTGCTTACGCCTAGTGGAGGAGGTTTTTGATCCTTTCCCAAGCCTATGGTAATCTATTTGCTATGACAGGTAGTGAGAGATATTATCCGTTTTCATTTATGAGATTTATTTTGATGACACCTGAGAGATGTGAGTATCTAAACACTACTTGTGAGGTGCTAGTTTATAATCTCCGTGCTTATTATGATTAAAGTGGAACGATTATTTATTGTAATTACTTTTATACTAGCATTAAATGACCCCTAACTTGTATTTTGATTAGAATAAAAGCGCATTTGCTTGAGGACTAGCAAATCTCAAGTGTAAGGGTATTTGATGAAGCGAAAAGTGTACCGCTTTTAGGGGGTCATTTTAGCCCTAAATCGTATTTATTTGATCAAATATTGCCCTAAATCGTTCCTTTTGTCATTTTAGGTACTTTGGAGAAGAAATCTGGGAAAGGAAGCATTTTGGACGTTTTTGGAGCATAAAAGTGAAGAAAACGACAAAGTCTCAAAATCAGCTGGAAAAGTACCTTTGACGGCGTCAGGGATTGTTCCAGACGGCGTCATGGCTTGGCAAAAGAGGTGGATATGAAAAATACACGAGACGCGCCAGAGAGTTTTGCAATGTAAAGTCTGACGGCGTCACCCTTTAAGGTGATCAAGGCCATCACGGTTTAAGTTAAAGAGAGACGGCGTCAAGCTCATTTCTGACGGCGTCAAGCCTTGATAAGCCAGGGAGGATTTTGGAGGATTAAAGAGGGACGGCGTCAGGAAGGCCATCCGGGAACCCTAGACACGGCGAGGTGACGGCGTCAAGATCTACAACGTGACGCCGTCAGCCCTTAAACTCTATATATAGTTTTGCAATTTTTTGTTATTAGTGTGCAACTTTGTGAGGAGAAACCCTAAGACGAATTTCTGCCATTTTTAAGGGTTTTCATACCCTTGGATCTCCCATGTTTAATTGAAGATAAGTAATCATTTAATCAATCAATATGTCTATGTGTTGTTTGATTACATCTTGTTCTTGTCTTTTAATTAACATGCTAGGCTAGATTTATCTTGTGTTTGCTTAGATCTAATGAAACCTAGCTATTGATTATTAGTTGTTAGTGTGTTATTAATTGTATTGGATGATTGTTTATCGATGTTAGGCTTAAGAAAACTGGCTAACCTCCTATACGGTAACTTGCTTGAACGTCTTAAGAAACATGAACCAATGCGTACTAAGGTTATTATGGTTGTATTTAATGCATGAGCGAATTCTAGTGATCCCATGTTAGGAGCTTCCTAGCCGGCTCGACATAGGAGTGAAGTAGGAGCTTGTAGAGTTGGGGAAGTACGTACGCCACCCCACGATTGGTATTAAGGAATACACCCGTCATCCACGCAATTAATACACACTAATCAACCGGTAAAAGATGGTTAGGGAGTAAGGAAATCTAAGTAAACACATTTCTCTCCACATAAGTTTCACAACATTTTCATTTTCAGTTATTTTATTTTATTTACATTCGTAGTTATTTGGGTTAGTTGACTAGCAACTAATTCCGCCCACTCCTTCAAACCCGAGATTTTACTTGCTTTCATAAAATATAAAAAAATACAAAAAGAATCTTCTCTCACCCTTAGACCTATTAGAGTAGTTTTTCAATCCTAACGACACTATTCCCTGTAGAGAACGATCAATCCCCCGTACTTACCACTACACTATACTACATCGATCAGGTACACTGCCTGGTGGGGTTGTAAGCCTCTTGAGATCCCTCGAGAGGTAAAACCTGTTGTAAGGTCGCAAAACCACGCATCAATGGGGATATGCATAATTCTTGAAAAATCATGAAGCATATTTACAAAATTGCATAACAAATCATCTTTTTCATAGTTAGAAATTGCATCTTGTAGTACATTATCATTATTCATCAAAAACCCCATGAGAAATTTTTGCCAAAATCTTCTCACGACTAGGAAAAACGGTTTTTGAACATTGTTCATACAAATACAAAAACGTTATGTTTTAAGCATCACTTGCATAATGTCTCTTGAATGCTAAAGGGAATACATAATTAATATGTATTTTCGGGTACATTCAATCGTAGCTACATTGAAGTAGGAGCGTTTGGGTTATCTCTCGTTTTATCATAAAACTTGCATAAACATAATTTTCATGCATCAAAAGGAGTCGAGATAACCGCACCTCCACATTGTCCCCATGTAGGCACACACTAGACCTTTATACATATCTTCGATAATTTTAACTAAACTATATATATTTTTCGTGTCTAGGATAACTATGCCTCCCACAACCAACTAAGATCACAAAAAGACCAAGTCAATATATTCAAAGCCTTAGAAAACCGATACGTCCATGAGGGTAGGGTTGTAGATTCCTCATTCTATGAAGGTACCAATCTCCGCGAGCAATTAGCCGCAATTCATTTCGATGGCCTCCTAGATATTGATGAGCCTATCATTCCTAGGTTCATTCTTGAGTTCTATGCAACAATAGGTCTTAGTTCAAGCGACAATGGTCTCATGAGTATTCACTTTAGTGTCAATGGAACCTTGTTCAATATTCCCTTAGATCAATTTGGTGAGGTCTTAGGAGTTCCAAATTATGGAACATGTGTCTACTCCGATAAGTGGTCATTAACAATCTTAGAGTCTAACCTTGAGAGAACGGCACCATATGCCACACCTTTGACCGCCAAAGAAACCATTAGGGAACATCTCTTCAATCCTAGAAACAATCCTACTAGGACACACCGAGGCAAACAAGTAGCTAGAGATCCATTTGCTATGGAGCTAAATGAACTTAGGCCCGAGTTTAGGAAGCTAGAAGATGTTTTGAGAGCTAATGTCATTAGCACGGTAGGGAATCGTGATCATATCAATGCATGTCTTTGTTACATGATGTATTGTGTGTCCACCCGTCAACCTTTCAAACTTGCATATTATATCGCCAAGCGAAAGGCCGATTTTCCAATACAAGGCACCACGGCAATGCCATACGGGATGCTCTTGACTCGTCTCTATAGAGCTTTTGCACCCATTCCTAGAAATGCCTTAGGATTTGTTCCTGATTATGATGAGATTCCACACACCTTTGTTCCCTTAAGCGACTTTAGGGTAGCGGTTGACAAAGGCAAACGTCCTCGCCCTCAAACATCATCATCATCATCATCATCATCAATGAGTGACGATGACGGCTTGCCAAACTCTAGAATCACTCCACCGGAATACTTGCGTCAACTTCCACCGATTGCGAATGAATCTGAGGAGCATCGTCAAACAAAGGGAATGGTGAAGAATCTAGGGCGTTGGATCATGAAACTTCACAAGGGTATGAAGAAATTGAGCAAGAAGTTCAAGTGAGAGGAGTGTTTGGGTCTAGATGTTTTTAGACAATGATGTGTTAAACATGTATGGATCTTAACTTATTATGTTAGTACTTGATGTGTATGTGAACTAACTCAGATTTGCAGGTTGATAACACTTAGTGTTATCAATTTTTCGAGAATAAGCCCCCGTTTGGCTTAACTCCCTATATGGTAGAATATTATGATTGGATTTATTTATGTGAAAACGTGTGTTAGAATATATGTATTTAGCATATTTGTAGTACATATTAGCTATTACATACGTTATAGGAGAAATTTCGGGTTTTGGTCGAAAAACGCGAAATTTGCAATGCTCTCTGTTTGTTTTAGAAGTTTCGGACGACGGATCTGGCGGATCCCAGAATATGGATCCGCCTAGTGTATCACTTGGATCCGCCAATCCATAACCCATGGATCCGACGGCTCCCAAACTTTGGCTCCGCCTTTGTTGTCGATTGGATCCGTGGGTACCAACAGTAACTTTTTCAAAAAATTCCCGACTCATCCCGACACTTAGATTTTGGTTTGTAGCTTCTTTAGATTATACTCACTGATCATTAAACTTTCTAGAATGATTTAGGAACCCTTAGAACCCTAAGAACTCAATTTCCCACCAAAATTTGAATTTTCAAAATTTTCATGTGAGTTACCTTTCTAATACAAGTAAGGAACCCTTTTGAGGGATCCGTCAAATCCGTGGAAATATCAAATCAACAGATTTTCCACTATCTCCTTGCATTTACTGCAAATCCCCCTCATATCACTCAACTCCATTTCAATGGTTTGACCTTGAGATGTGACAAGATTAAATTTTTGTTCCAAATCATTAGGAACCAACATTCTTCATTGGATTTACATCCAATCCAAACACACAGACCAACAAACCTTCTGCTTATAAATTAGTACCTTAGGATCATCACTAAACTCACTCACTCACCATTTTCTCTACTTTCTCTCCTGTACATCTTAGTTACATTACTTCACCATGACTAAATCAAACAACTCTTCCACCTCTAGACCACCAAAACGAACTGCCCGCATTAGTGTTAAACCATGTTGCTTCATAAACTTAGCAAACTCATCATCAGAGGAATCATCTCCTCTAAATATCTCATCACCTATTGCAAGTGAGAATTTTCTCACACTATCCACTCCAACACCACCAAATGTAGTCATTCATACTCCACCACCAACAATTACTCCAATAGCTACCACTCCACCACCCGCTCCATCACAACCTATTAAATCACCATCACCCCCAAAATCACCCAAACTACAACCAATGGAGCTATTTAGGACTCCACCTTCATCACCACACCCATACCTTGATGACTTGGAAGACCTTCCACCAAGGTCAACCAATCCTCCACCCATGACCTTTGAAGGTCAACAACCCATGCTTTTTCATCTGGTTTACCTGGATATCCATGGTCCTTTATACCATGATGTACCACCACCTCAACCTCAAACACAACCTTTATCACCCACATCCACACTAGTTGCCATTGATGAGGCAATGTGGATTAATCTACCACAAACTCAAGAAGAGATTAGTGAGGAACTCACCTGCCTCTATTCTCTTTCTAATATGGTTGGATCTCGCCTTGATGAAGCAATGGATCTCCAAACCATCTTGATGAACTCCATCCCCACTCCACCATCATCCAACCAACAACAACAACAACCATCCAACCAACAACAACAACAACCATCCAACAACAACAACCAACCACCACCACCACAAAACCTTGAGACCACTCTTCCTCCCGGTTTCTCAAGCCATGATTGCTCGCATTGCGAAAGAACGGCTCACTTGGCCCAAAGGACCAACATTTTGGTCCATGAGCTCCAAAATGAGATGAGGTTCATCTTGTACCATGTTCTCGAGCATCTCAATGCAATCTCTCTGTTACACCCCGTTCCCGTTTAGACCAAAAATTAAAACTTTTTACGCGAAAATACTTGACTTGTATGGACATCCGGTCACTCTTTTGACAACTGACAAAAATTGGTACACATTCAGGACTTGAGACTATTTTTAAATGAAAGTACATTCAATTACCTTCAAAACGACGGGTGGCGCGACCCGTAACGACTTACGGTTTAAAAGATATGATTTTTCGAAAATTACCAAAATCTGAAAATTTTGCCAAACCGCCGGTCGGGAACCCCAACCGCCGGTTTGAGCTCAAACCGCAAGGTTTGAACCTGCTGTCCCGAAAATCAGTTTTCGCTATCTCCGCTTGGAAACCCGACCTCCCGAACTCGAAACTTAACCAAACTTTCCAGATTTACTTAGTATATCCATGGGCTCATTTTCATACAAAAATATTTACCGAACGACTTCCCGAAAGGGTACTTTAAAATTGAGACGGGTTATGCAAATAACCCGTTTTGACCCATTTTCACTACAAACCGACCATACGACCTCCGATTTACACCAAACTTTACCAAAAGCATTACATTAACATATTAAACACGTTCCATTGACACTTGACCCGTTTACAACCCAAAATGGGTATTTTTACACATCAACCAAACGCCCCTTTAACTTAAACCATAAACACATAAAACATGCTCAAACATACCAATTGACTACCAAATCGTTATACAACTCTTGACATACAATTTGACACTTGTTTACTCATTTCAAAGCATTACTCGACTCACGGGGGTACAAACTCTACACATGAGCTCGGTATTCTACCTAAGCCCTTAAATACAAACTACCTTATATCTTGCATCTCCAAATCCTTAATCCTTATATCCAAGCCATCCATATAAACATGTCGACCTACAAAACGGTTAGACAACTAAACCATAAGCACAAAGGCTTAGTAAGTAAAACGATCATAACATACATTACACTTCAAACCACACATATGCATCACATACATTAAACACTTACTTGGCGGCTCACATCCTAATCTTTACTTTAACACTTGACATCAACTTACTCTAACAACCCTAATCATCACTTAGGTCACATTCATTATGGCACATAAGCACATCTCAAGTTCCTTATTACTAACCACAAAACATACATAACAGATATACATTAGAAATCCATATAACACATGCTACCATCATTTTACTTACCTTAATCCAAGCTACATAACATTAAGAACATCGCCATCATCACAATATTCCATCATCAACACTAATCTTCATAATTAACCAAACCTAACAACATAACAATAAATAACATATCAAGGGTTAACAAAACCCATCAAATACACTCATCTTCTTTTCTAAATCATCATATGATCATATCTTGATCATATGGTGAAAACCCACTTAAAACATAATCTTACCTTTCATTAATCATCAAATAGAAATACTTACTTGAGGATGATCTTAGCAAAGGGTGGCCATAAGCACTAGGACTTGATCATCTTCTTCCTCAAGCCATCAAGGCACTTCTTTCCCTCCCTTTTTCTCTCTATAGAACCGGACTCCACAAGCCTCAAGAAAATGATAGAATTATCTAGACTTTCCTGGATAAATAATTATCTAGGCACAAGTTTGGGCCATTGGCAAGAATGGTCCCTCGAGTCTCTTTCTTCTTACTTTAGCCACAACTAACTTATAATACCTTTAACATGTTTATCACAATGGCAACTTAGGTCCCTTTGGTTATACATCATATTTTACATAACCACTTTAGTCTTATTTTGACTATTAGGTTTGACCACAATGCAACATTTGTTGACTGACTATTCCTAAACATAACTTGCAATCCGCTATAACAACTCTTCTTATCGCAATCTTGTCTAAAATTCCCAACAATGACTACTTGTCACATAGAAATTTTACTATATTGACTTTATATAAGTCAAACTTCGGCACTATTACCTCGTCATATGCCCCTGCACTAACGTGACACAAAATAATATACGGCCAAATTCACATTCCACATAATACCAACACATAACATTATCAAAACCGGCAACTTAATTCAAAATATACAAAGTACCATACAAACGGCACCTTTCAAAGTTCCTTCTCACGCATCATTTAAGCAATCTTTCTTATTAACTATCGGGAAAGCCCACCAATAACTTATCTATTTAATGCATAACTCATTCTAGACGTCTATCTTATGGTTTCACACATGACCTTAACGCCACTATAAGTTTTATTCATATCTATCTTTTCTTATGACGTCTAACACGTCTTCGATTTCACTTTCTCATATCACTATCCGTACTCACGTTATATCGGCTACTCATAAGCCCACTCATTCATTCATGCCATTTTTCGATTACCTTCTAAGGCTTATAGAAATATTACATGAATTAGCTTTGTAGCACCATACTTTAACATTTGTCGTCACATTACACATGACATTTATCATCAACTATTTTCATTACTCGCATTTTGCATGTAACACCCCGACCCGACATGGCCAAGATATCACATTTATGGTGTCATACAAAGCATAATATACGCAAGCGGAAGTATTTCAATAAATACCAAGTCTCGAACATCAAGACTTGTCAAAAGATAATCCAAAGCATAATGGGTTACATAAATAAATAATATGAAACATTCATAGTATTCAAGGTACAAGAATAAATATCCGAAACAATGGATAACAAAATAATAGGTCTTCTAAAATCTACACTCTCCACTCAAGCCCATCGCCCCGCTTATAACCTGCCGCATAAGAAAAGAAAATGCGGCTGAGCTTAAAAAGCCCAGTGAACAGATATATATAACAATACATAAGGTAAATAAGCATAAGCAACGAAAAGAAGCATAAGAGTATAAGTGAACATCAAGATTATATGAGTCATAAGAATTATAGAATCATGAGGGTTATAAAGGAAATCATAGAGTTATAAGAATAGTAAGAATAATGGAGTCATAAGTGTCATGAGAACTGAATGAGAAACGAAACAAGAAATGAAATGAAAACAAAGAAAGGTTCATATAAGGATGTGCCATAAGAACTACATATCATAATCCGTCAAATCATATAATATCTTAAAAGTGCACGAAGAGGGGAGACCTCTAAGTACTAAAATTGTGAGAAGGAGTGTAAGGCACACACCACCTGGTCACCATAATCATATAAACATAAAACCTAGGATGCATCCATACGCTCCCTAACATAAGTATGTATGTCAGTACTAGACTAAGCACACACACGCATTAATGGCCAATAGTGATCACAATATAATACATAAACATAAGGGGGAACGCCGTAGATCTATCACACCTCTACGGGAGTGTCATGCCTAGGGTGCCATCAAAGACATGGTCATGGTACCTCCACAACTAGGTTAGCTCAGGCACAGATCTATCATAGCATACAACAATAATAATCTAGCATGGCAAGAGAAACAAGATAGTAACTCAATAAGCATGGCAAAGCATAAGTATAGCATAGCAGAGACATTTAAATAAATGTCAGAATGAATCAATAAGAATGACAATCATACAATGAAAGTCATGAGTCAAATAAGGGAATCATATCAGGCATAGGATCGATAGAAATATCCCTACTGAAAAGGGAAAGAATATCTGTACCTTATCAAAGCACACAAATCAAAGCAAATAGATGAATGGAAGTAGGGGATCACTCCTTCTTCACCCGATCTACAATAATCATAATTTTACTTATAAGTTTCATAGTTTCATAATCATAAAGGTTTCATTTTAGTTTTCTTTCCATTTTAGGTAACTTTCCATAATTAGCAGGTTTCCATATTTAGTAACTTTCCAAAAATAGTAACTTTCCATATTTAGGTTTAAAAGTGATTTAGGGTTTCCAAAATAGTAAGTATCATTAAAAGGTTTAAATAGTTATAAGTGTCAAAATTGAGTTTCATATATCAATATAATTATAACGTGATGTCGTTTCACCATTTAGGGTTTTACAAGTCAAAATAGGGTTTCCAAATTAAGTAAATGTGATATTAGGGTTTCTAATTACACAAGTCATTTTAATTGATCATTTAAAGTGATTAAACTCCAATTAGGGTTTCATACATTCAGTTAGGTCATAGTTAAGTTATATTTCCTGAATTAGCAGTTTTAGGGTTTGATTCATATATTTTGGGTTTCATATTATCATTATTCAAAGATTAGGGTTACTATTGCAATTATGCCAAAGTTAAAGGTTAATACGAAAATTAATCAAAACATTAGTTAAATACCTTTAGGATGACAATTAACTCATTTAGGTTCTAAAGGTGAAGCAATTATGCTTATAAGTGTTTTAAATAAGTAACTACTTAAATTCAGAATTAACATTAAAAACACGTCCGACTTTAACTATTTTTAAAACACCTTATATGAGCTTATAAAATTCTATACTTTTACCCAGATATACCTATATGTCTTAAGTATTTTACATAATTTTTCCAGATTTTATTAAGTAGTACAAGTACCAACTAAAAATCGACAATCACAACACTTCCTCGAATTGGACCTGCTGGAACACCCCGAAAATATGAAATTATTCACCCCAGTTAAACATCTCAGAAAAATCCACAAAAATTACACAATTTAACATATATACCAAATATCATTCTGCAAAAATCTCAGGTCTTGAATCGTTATAGATATTGAATTAAAATTCATGGAGTACGCCTAAATTTTCATAACCCGAAATATAGTTTTGACACATGAATTTCTAAAAATCAAACGGTTGCCTTCTAGACCTCTAAAAATCACCAAACCAATTTTATTTTATCACTATTTCACTGAATTCAGTTTTAGACCAAAGAACCACTAAAATTCATGTTTGTATCATTGGTTTAAAATTCGTTTAGTTAGCATAAATATTTACGAGAGATTAGTTTCTTATATATAGGTCCGATTTCAAGAACACAATAAATTATATTGACACATATTGATCCGAAAATGTTGTTATAGATTGAAGATTACATGGTTACCTCTTATATGGATTGAATAGGAACAAGAATACAAGGATTTCAACGATTCACCAACACTTCTCTTCTCTTGATCAAGATCGAATGCAAGAAAAATGGAGTATGGATCGATTAGGTTTTTATTCAAAAAATTTGAATGGATTAAACAATGTGTATTCGATTACCTTGTGTGATACGAATTGAATAAGAAAACAATGATCAAGATCAAGTTGTTGCTTCTCCTTCTTCTCCTTGTGTCGACTAGAACAAAGCTTTTTAGGGTTTTGGTGGTTTTCTTTATGCCGATAATATGGAGTAGAGAAAAGAGTTTTAGGGTTTTCTTGGAGTTATGGGAATACACGGTTTTAGGAAAAATATGGGGAGGGTGAGCCATGATTTTGGGGGGGGGGGGTGAATAAGGATGATTATCACTTTCCAAATTTAGCCAAATATTTCATACTTATCTCATTAATAAGTTGTGAACATGTTTTATTATTTTCGGTCTACAAGTTATACTTTTAAACGTGCCACGATTTATACCATAAGGTTCATATATAATTTCGTATAATACTTTAGGTTATATGTTCACATTGTGTGGTTTCGAGTCATAACATGTTATATAACTCAAGTTTTAATTTATAGCGTATTTTATAAGTCGTATTTAATTTAGGGTGTTATAATTCTTCCCTCCTAAAAAGAAAATTTCGTCCGCGAAATTGAAATACGAAATCGAAATAGAAATACGAAATCAAAAGCGAAATCAAAATGAATACGTACCAAGTCACAAAGAGAAATGTGGATAACTGGATCGCATCGATTCTTCGGTCTCCCAAGTAGCCTTGCTCTCAGGATGATTCTTCCAAAGAATCTTTACGAATGGAATTGTTTTAGTTCTCATGACTCTTTCCTGACGCTCCAAAACAGCCTCAGGTTCTTCACTATAAGAAAGATCTTCTCGAAATAGATCGAACGTCAAGAGACAACATGAAGTGGGTGATAATCATACTCACGAAGAAAAGATACAAGGAATACATCGTATACGTGAGATAACTGGGAAGGTAACGCCAAGCGATGAGATACCTCGCCAACCTGATCAAAATCATTGAAAAGCCCTAGGCTTTCATAATTCACAACGAATTCGTTCCAAGGAATACGAAACAATAATGTAGCGGATAACGATTTAAATCTCACACAGAGATACATGAAACATTCATGCTTGTAAGCAATACGAAGGTAGTACTAAAGAGTAAAACCTCATCAACTCAGTCCAGATTCTTAACGAAAAGGGAACTAGTGCATCATTATAGAAGAACTCATCAATTTCAAACAGATACTGATCGAACTAATGAACGTACCACGGTTAATGAAGCACGTGACGAATCATCAAATGTATCAAGAGTTTTATAAGAGATAGATAGTATAATTGTGCTGATGATCAATCGAGTACAACTCAAAATATCAACTTGTATTGAAACGCATAATGAGATGGGTAGCATATTTGTACCGACGATCAATAGAGTATAAATCGGAGTATCGAAACGCATCAAAAAACAAAACAAAATAGGTCGAATAATCATACGGATAAAACACATCAAAGAGCTAACGTAGTCGTACAGACGATAAACTAAGCACATAACGGAGGATCGGAACGTATCGGAGTGCATAACGGAATAGGTCGGATAATCGTATGGAAAACAATAATTCCAAGGATTAACGCATCATGAACCAGATCTTCTTCATACGCCCAAAACGTCTAACTCTCCATAACGGGGACATCGTACGAAACATACAAATTTCATAGTCCACCATTCAAGGTTTCTCTTCCACAAGGATAACTAATCCACCAATCACAGTAATCAACCCCGGACCTTAAACCAGCAAATCTCCAACTTAATCTAATCCAAAAGGTGTTCTACATCTCCGTAGGCAAACTCAATCATGCCATTACACTTGTCAAACTCTCCGTCCCATACATCTTCAATTTCAACATAGTTGCTCTGTCCGTCCATCCATCTGAAGGTGAGTAGTCGCCATAAAATCTCGAGCCGATCTTGAAGGTCTTCTGCATTTCTTCTGGAAGTGTGAAACAAAACTCAATTTTTCTGACATGATCACTGCAGGTGCGCCAAGGAGCTTGAATAATCTTCTATTGATTAAATCTCTGCCGATCTTCCAAGTGAGCCACCAAGTTGAACGATTCACTACAACCCACATCGTTTTGTCCTTCCCAACGTGCGCGTAAATCCCGTTACAAAGTTGCTGACAGTTTTAATCCCACTTCTACATACGAACATCCAAAATGAGGAAAACCACTCGTACGCTGATGCTAACTCCCAATCTGTTGACATGCTAGACACTTCGCCATCAAAGCATTCACATCCATTGTCATACCATCCCGTCATAATTTATGCTACAAGTCTCTACATAATAGTACAACTAATATGTATAGAGCGAAAAGAACGGGGTGCTTCGAGCATAACCGTTTCATTCAAATCTTCTACATAGATCATAATTCCACCACCTTGCTCCTGAGCTTCTTCACATCCGTCATAACCAATCTCCAGTCGTGCATCTGATAGTTCGCCTCCCACGGTTTATCTGCATAGATGCATCACTAGCAATCTTTCCGTATAACCTAAGGACATAGCTGACCTTCTTCTCAAGTAGAAACAAATATCCCTCTTAACTTTCCAAAGGTTCTCCAACTTATTCTTCATCCCTACCAAAATTATGCTCTTCGAGAAACTTACATCGAGCTCTTCTGACGTAGAAATTTTCAACACCAAAATACAAGGATGATTCATGTGTTTCTCTTTCGTCCCTGAATATACTAAATCGTCATACTATGACAATTGTCCCAGCATTCATGAAATACATGATTCATCAAGCTCACAAGAATAGTCGGAGCAGTAGCCAATACGATTGGCATCACAATGCTCATAGAGATTATAACGGATACAAATCAATGCTAGGAACATCTTGCTCCTTCACATGAAAATGGACATAATCAGATTACAAATCGATCATAGAGAAAACTTCACCCTGAAGTTGATTAGATAAGTCGTCGATAATGGTATCAGTCCTAATCACCATACTACTAAGATTCCAGAATTCCATGAACAACCTCATACCACCATCATTCTTCTTCATAACCAAACTGAAACACAACATAGAGACGCACACAGATGGATAAACTACTTCCTAGAAGTAGGTCCTTCAATACTCTTCATTCAACGTATGTCGTTCGTAAGGGATTTCAGAAATAGGCAAAACGTCGCTTACATATGAATAGAGTTCTGATTTGATGTGTGGTTTTGCGACCTTACAACAGGTTTTACCTCTCGAGGGATCTCAAGAGGCTTACAACCCCACCAGGCAGTGTACCTGACCGATGTAGTATAGTGTAGTGGTAAGTACGGGGGATTGATCGTTCTCCACAGGGAATAGTGTCGTTAGGATTGAAAAACTATTCTAATAGGTCTAAGGGTGCGGGAAGATTCTTTTTGTATTTTTATATTTTTATGGAAAGCAAGTAAAAATCTGGGGTTTTGAAAGAGTGGGCGGAATTAGTTGCTAGTCAACTAACCCAAATAACTACGAATGCAAATAAAATAAAATAACAGAAAATGAAAAGGTTGTAAAACTTATGTGGAGAGAAATGTGTTTACTTAGATTTCCTTACTCCCTAACTATCTTTTACCGGTTGATTAGTGTGTATTAATCGCGTGGATGACGGGTGTATTCCTTAATACCAATCGTGGGGTGGCGTACGTACTTCCCCAACTCTACAAGCTCCTACTTCACTCCTATGTCGAGCCGGCTAAGAAGCTCCTAACATGGGATCACTAGAATTCGCTCATGCATTAAATACAACCATAAAAACCTTAGTACGCATTGGTTCATGTTTCTTAAGACGTTCAAGCAAGTCACCGAATAGGAAGTTAGCCAGTTTTCTTAAGCCTAACATCGATGAACAATCATCCAAAACAATTAATAACACACTAATAACCAATAATCAATAGCTAGGTTTCATTAGATCTAAGCAAACACAAGATAAATCTAGCCTAGCATGTTAATCAAAAGACAAGAACGAGATATAATCAAACAACACATAGACATATTGAATGATTAAACGATTACTTATCTTCAATTAAACATGGGAGATCCAAGGGTATGAAAACCCTTAAAAATGGCAGAAATTCGTCTTAGGGTTTCTCCTCCAAAATTACACACAATAAGTTCCACCCTAATGACAAAAAATTGCAAAACTATATATAGAGCTTAAGGGCTGACGGCGTCACGTTATAGATCCTGACGCCGTCACCTCGCCGCTTTTAGGGTTCCCGGATGGCCTTCCTGACGCCGTCCCTCTTTAGTGCTCCAAAATCCGCTCTGGCCTATCAAGGGGTGACGCCGTCAGAATTGAGCTTGATGCCGTCCCTCTTTAGGTTAAGCCGTGACGACCTTGATCACTTCAAAGGGTGACGCCGTCAGATTTTTCATGCAAAATTCTCTGGCTTATCATGAGTAATTTTCATATCCACCACTTTTGCCAAGCCATGACGCCGTCTGGACCAATCCCTGACGCCGTCAAAGGTACTTTTCCAGCCGAATTTGAGACTTTGCCGTTTTCTTCACTTTTATGCTCTAAAAACGTCCAAAATGCTTCCTTTTCCAGATTTCTTCTCAAAAGTACCTAAAATGACAAAAGGAACGATTTAGGGCAATATTTGATCAAATAAATACGATTTAGGGCTTAAATGACCCCCTAAAAGCGGTACACTTTTCGCTTCATCAAATACCCTTACACTTGAGATTTGCTTGTCCTCAAGCAAATGCGCTTTTATTCTAATCAAAATACAAGTTAGGGGTCATTTAATGCTAATATAAAAGTAATTACAACAAATAATCGTTTCACTTTAATCATAATAAGCACGGAGATTACATACTAGCACCTCACAAGTAGTGTTTAGATACTCACATCTCTCAAGTGTCATCAAAATAAATCTCATAAATGAAAATGGATAATATCTCTCACTACCTGTCATAGCAAATAGATTACCATAGGCTTGGGCAAGGATCGAAAACCTCCTCCACTAGGCGTAAGCACCTAAGATAAACTATCAAAGAGGGCTTTTACATGGGTTATAACGTTAGGTGTAGGGATATGATAAACACGGTTTTGTTGGATAAGGGATATTTTACTGGTGGCGAGTTAAAGATCTTGGTTGATTACATGTACTATACAATGTTGCTAAGCCAAGACTAGACTCGATCTTAAGCTAAAAACAAAATAACAAAAACATAAAATAAACATAAAATAAAACGGGATGGTAGTCCGTATGTTTTTTCTATTTTTTCTTTTTCTCATTTTTTTTGTATTTTTCTTGATTTTTTTTTTTTTTTTTTTTTTTTTTTTTTTTTTTTTTTTTTTTTGTGCATACCCTTTTGCCCGACCATCCAAAATAATACATCATAGGGGCGTTGCATTCCCCTTACACTTGAACTTTTACATAACTTTACAAATAACTATTCTAATGACTCGAATTAAGATAATCGAAAACTTGGAGTACTTTTAAAATATTTTGCACATATGGGGGTAATAAATGATGTTCTTCCCCATTACTCCATTACACTAGTACTTTACCCATGAGTCCCTATCGTCCCAAAACAATATGTACAAGGATATGACTCGACTTAGCAACCATGTAATCAATTAGATAATTAACTTGGGTTTTAACAAATGTTGTCACAATAATGCACTAAAGATGAGTGCATACAAGGTAGGCTAAGGCGATTTGGGTGTACATTTAAGTGGGGTGTAAACAAATTCTTACTTTAAGTAAAATGCTTAAAGTTAGAAACGAAAAGATAGGCTCTGAGGGGTGTACTAGGGGTATTGTGTACTAAAAATGAGTACAACGCAAAGGGTGTGGAGAATTACTTGACCAATGTAGCCAATGTAATTATAACAAAATCATAGGTATAAAACAATGGGTTAATCCTAATGCCTCTTATCATGTAGTAAATCTAACTACACGAATGTAGTCTCACTTGTGGCCTCGGAATGGTCCTAACGCAAGTTCTAGAATCTAAGTGCTACCGGTACACACATCATAGCATAAATGCTTTTCCTACCAATTCTAGGGGCGAACCTCACATATTTGGGGGTGGAAAATTTTTTAGTGGTACGGTTTTTGTGCTAGTCATATAACTCCTATCCGTGAGACGCTCATTAAGATCAAAGTTTCACTCTTAAATGT
Source organism: Artemisia tridentata subsp. tridentata (assembly GCA_021014915.2). NCBI lineage: Eukaryota > Viridiplantae > Streptophyta > Magnoliopsida > Asterales > Asteraceae > Artemisia > Artemisia tridentata. Next base: position 246,380,829 of record CP139506.1, on the reverse strand, counting down.
TGTAAAAAATTTAAATTTGGCACTAAAATTGCCCTAACAGGTATTTATCTCAGTTTTATTACACATCTACTATTAAATAAACAAAAATCAAGTGCAATTGTATTCTCTAAAGTATCGTACTTTTACCCCCCCCCTTACACTTAAGATGAACATTGTCCCCAATGTTCAAATAACAAGATGTAAAAGCATAAAGTAAAAGAATGAAATCAAATACTCCCCTGATTCGCTCGGTGGATAATGTGGTAACACGGTTAGATCTTCTTCCAAGAGAATGTAGAAGCTTTACGACTAATGCATCGCCATAAACTTGATTCCACATACATTTCCTTGTCCAAAATAACCTGTTAAACCTGAGAAAACAAACACGAAAACCTGCATAACATCGGCGGGATAAACTCTATATATAAGGATATAATACTTGTGGAATGATAATTTTGCAGATTCCTGGAGATTATAAGTTAGAGATTTAATAAAAACTTTTTATGAAAACAAAACTTTCAAAAATTTCAGAAAATTCAAATCTGACGCCGTCAGGTTGTAAATCCTGACGCCGTCAGAAATGATCTGACAGAATTCTCATGTTAAGTTTCCGGAAAAATTTTGGAAAATCCTATACCTTACTTCCTGGAAATCCTGCAAAACATCATCATGACTCGATACAAGCATTTGACTCAAACAAATACTAATATGTATGCTCATTTATTATTATTACGATTCATGTCCATTTGTGTTCTAATAAACCGATTTAGATTTCCCTTACACTTAACTTTTGCAAAATACCTTTATATGTAGTTAAGACGAAGTTAAAAACAAAATAAAGCATTTTCACAATTTACTTTTGAACATGAATCAATAATAATAAAATTTAAACATACATACGGAAACAAATAAAAACAAACAAACAAATAAACAAACACACAAAGCAAATAAAGCTTGGGTTGCCTCCCAAGAAGCGCTTTTCTTTATTAACGAGTCTTGTAGCTAGACTCAAAGTCACCGTACATTACGTGATTCCATCATTGGTCACGGTTCCTAGGCCATTCTCATTTCCGGTTTTATACTCCGGTCCTAATTTCAAACAATCCTTGTAGAAACCGGATATCCTTTCCATAACATAGTCTACTCCTTTATTTCTATCCTCATCATTCCTATAGTAGACCGCTTGCTTAAGCTCCTTCTCAACATTTGACAGGTGTTGGAATTGCTCTATCTTATATGGCATTTGGTAGTTTACCTCATCGGTCTCATCCTCAAATCTAACTATTCCTAAGGAAGGTTCATAAGTCATTCTAGAGGCCTCAACAAATGGTTTTCCAAAAACCACTTGAGTTAAGGATGCATCGACTATTGGGTGGATATCTTCTACAATTACAAAGTCGGTGACATAAGTGAAGTTTCCTACATAAACCGGCAATCCCTTAACTCTTCCCGTGAAGTTACTCATCCAACCCTTATCAAGGAACATCCTATACCCAAGTTGATTTTTCATTATTAAGTTGTAGTGGGCTCTAGTCATGATGTTTATGGGCGATCTAAGGTCGATGTAAGCTTTCCACACATGCAAATGTCCGATGTTGCATGGTATGTTGAGATTAGAAGAATCGCCTATTTTTATAATTGGTCTACCTAGGAAGTATGGTGTCTCGGGGTCATCGAATAAATCTGTATGATATGCGCGCTCTTCCTTAGTGGGTAGCCTATTGAAGTAGTCCTCATCATTATCTACTTCTTCAATCTCACTTTTCCTAACTTCCTTATCAACCTCGACTTTCTCAACCTCATCCTCAGGTTCACTATTATCCTCATTCCTATCAATTGGTTTGATAGTGACAACGTTGACGAAGTGGACGTGTTTAGATGAAGAGGGGTCTTTTACTTGGGGTCCGCTATTTGTGTTCCTAGCGTCCTTATGTGGAGGTGATAGCACTTGGTTATTGAGGGCTTTCAACAAGTTGTCAATTTTATTGGTCATCTCCGTTTGTTGTTGATTGAATTCGGATTCAAACTTAGCCAAACGAGCTTCTTGAGATGCCATAAATTGGGACATCAATCCTTCAAAGTTATTGGTACTACCATTGCCGAAAGGATTGTTGTTGAAAATACGGTTCGAGTTGGAACCGCTTGATTGGAAACGATTAGGTGGGTTGGAAGAATTGGTTTGTTGTGCGTTTTGGTTTTGTTTCCACCTAAGGTTTGGGTGATTTTTCCATGAGGGGTTGTATGAATCACCGTAGGGGTTTGGCTCGGGTTTGAAAGTGTACCACTTGTCTCCCACTCCGTCGGTACGCGAGGATGAGTAGTCAGCAAAAGCTTGTTCGGGGAGTTCCATGCAATCACGAGTGTCGTGGGGACCACTACATAATTCACATGAAGAAGTGATTTTGTTCACTTGGCTTGAAGGTTTGGGAGCCTCGTAGGATTTCATAAGAAACTTGACTTGGTCTTCAAGTTCTATGATCCTACGGTCGGAAGTGCTTGAATTGTTCAAAGGCAAAGATATTGCCTTGACCGTTTTATTCAAATCACGGGGATCACTCCAACTTTCGTTGTCATAAAGAGCAAGATCTTCTAGGAGAGCCCATGATTGTTCCGCACTTAGATCACGTAGCTTACCACCGGCCGATTGGTCAATGGTTTGCCTCGTGGAGAGATTGATATGGTCATAGAAGATTTGGACTTGGAGCCAAAGTTCTATGCCATGGTGAGGGACTTTTTGGAGTAAGTCCTTGAATCGAGTCCATGCCTCGTAGAGGGTTTCGCCTTGACGTTGTTGGAACATCAAGATATCATTCCTTAGCTTGGTAGTTCTTCCCGGTGGGAAAAACTGAGCAAGGAAACGAGTGGTGAGATCATCCCAAGAGGTGATGGAACCTGCGGGTAGACGCTCTAGCCATTGACTAGCTTGGTCCCGCAGAGAGAATTGAAAGAGACGCAGTCGGGTCGTCTCTCGAGTGGCAACATCAAGGTCTATAGAATCAACGATTTTGAGAAAGTCCTTGAGATGTTGATTAGGATCTTCGGAACGAAGTCCATGGAATGCGCATCCTCTTTGCACCAACCGGATGGTGTCGGATCGCAAGGGAGTGACATTGGCTCCTTGAGTGAGCTCAATGGTGTTTCGATAGCCATGGTGGCTAGGACGGGAGTAGTCTCCTAAGGTACGGGCTCTAGGAGGTTGTGGTGGTTGTTGTGGTGGGTTGTTGGGATCGAGGATATTACCATCTTCCATGACGTTGGATGGTAATGGTTACGAACAAAGAAACGAAGAAAAAAGATAGACTAAAGAAAATCTAGAAAAATAAAATAAAAATCTCACTAGAAAGGAATCTAGTGAGTAGACCTATAAAATAAAAAATTCAACCTAAACAATAACTATTCCCCGGCAGCGGCGCCAAAAACTTGATGCGTAGTTTTGCGACCTTACAACAGGTTTTACCTCTCGAGGGATCTCAAGAGGCTTACAACCCCACCAGGTAGTGTACCTGACCGATGTAGTATAGTGTAGTGGTAAGTACGGGGGATTGATCGTTCTCCACAGGGAATAGTGTCGTTAGGATTGAAAAACTACTCTAATAGGTCTAAGGGTGAGGGAAGATTCTTTTTGTGTTTTTATAATTTTATGAAAGCAAGTAAAATCTCGGGTTTGAAGGAGTGGGCGGAATTAGTTGCTAGTCAACTAACCCAAATTACTACGAATGCAAATAAAATAAAATAACAGAAAATAAAAAGGGCAGTGAAACTTATGTGGAGAGAAATGTGTTTACTTAGATTTCCTTACTCCCTAACTATCTTTTACCGGTTGATTAGTGTGTATTAATCGCGTGGATGACGGGTGTATTCCTTAATACCAATCGTGGGGTGGCGTACGTACTTCCCCAACTCTACAAGCTCCTACTTCACTCCTATGTCGAGCCGGCTAAGAAGCTCCTAACATGGGATCACTAGAATTCGCTCATGCATTAAATACAACCATAAAAACCTTAGTACGCATTGGTTCATGTTTCTTAAGACGTTCAAGCAAGTTACCGAATAGGAAGTTAGCCAGTTTTCTTAAGCCTAACATCGATGAACAATCATCCAATACAATTAATAACACACTAATAACCAATAATCAATAGCTAGGTTTCATTAGATCTAAGCAAACACAAGATAAATCTAGCCTAGCATGTTAATCAAAAGACAAGAACAATATGTAATCAAACAACACATAGACATATTGAATGATTAAACGATTACTTATCTTCAATTAAACATGGGAGATCCAAGGGTATGAAAACCCTTAAAAATGGCAGAAATTCGTCTTAGGGTTTCTCCTCCAAAATTACACACAATAAGTTCCACCCTAATGACAAAAAATTGCAAAACTATATATAGAGTTTAAGGGCTGACGGTGTCACGTTATAGATCCTGACGCCGTCACCTCGCCGCTTTTAGGGTTCCCGGATGGCCTTCCTGACGCCGTCCCTCTTTAGTGCTCCAAAATCCGCTCTGGCCTATCAAGGGGTGACGCCGTCAGAATTGAGCTTGACACCGTCCCTCTTTAGGTTAAGCCGTGACGACCTTGATCACTTCAAAGGGTGACGCCGTCAGATTTTTCATGCAAAATTCTCTGGCTTATCATGAGTAATTTTCATATCCACCTCTTTTGCCAAGCCATGACGCCGTCAAAGGTACTTTTCCAGCCGATTTTGAGACTTTGTCGTTTTCTTCACTTTTATGCTCCAAAAACGTCCAAAATGCTTCCTTTTTCCAGATTTCTTCTCCAAAGTACCTAAAATGACAAAAGGAACGATTTAGGGCAATATTTGATCAAATAAATACGATTTAGGGCTTAAATGACCTCCTAAAAGCGGTACACTTTTCGCTCATCATATGATTCAAATAACACACTGACCTCAGGCACTCCTCAAGACATTTTATGACTCCAATAAGTTCAAGGTATATGATGTAACTATTATCACGCTGGCCAGACGTCATAATACTTGCATCATATACACATGCCTTTATTGCAATCACAGTCTACCTCAAGTCGTGACAAAACACGTTCTAATAAACGGATCAAAACAATTACATTCGAGAGGAAATCTTGGTAGTCCATCAAGGAATACATCGCGAAATTCAACATCGAAAACTCTCGAGCGAGTTACATCAAACGGAATATCTTCACAAACGCGAGGGATTAATGTACGGAATTTCAAAGCAAAGGTGATCATAATAGTATGCCAGGTCAGAAACCTGGTGTAACGCCCCTTGACCACTTTGACAAAAAATTTTGAACTTTACACACGGAAAACACTTTACCTTTACTTTTGACCTTTTACAAAAATCCTTGAACATAACCAAGATGACCAAACTGCATTCATAACCAAGATGACTAACTGGAATCCACACTTAGGTCCATATCTTGGAACCTAAAAGTAGATCTTAGACTCATAACCAAGATGAGGAAACTAGATCCACATCAAGGACCACCATTTCGAACCTAAAATTAGATCCTGGGAGGATCCACACTAAGAACCACATCTTTGAACCTAAAAGTAGATCCTGGGAGGATCCACACTAAGAACCACATCTTTGAACCTAAAAGTAGATCCTGGGAGGATCCACACTAAGGTTCAGACTTTGGGACCTAAAAGTAGATCCCAGAACTGACGGGTTATGCATAAACCTCTTTTGACCCATTTTCACAACAAACCACTTATACCACTTCCGAATTACATCAAACTTTCCAGAAATCATTAGATTAACATAAAAAACATGTTCCAAGGGCACTTGACCCGTTTACAACCCAAAATGGGTATATTTACAACTAAACCAAACGCCCCTTTAACTTTATGCAAAAACACATAAACTACACTTTGACTCATCGTTGGACTCCTAAATCGTCATGACCACTTTGACATACATTTTGACACACGACTACACTTTACAAATCGACAAAAGACTCTCGGGGGTACAACCTTGACACTTGAGCTCGGTATTCTATACTAAGTCCCTAAGGGCAATTCACCTATCAATCCGCTTCCAATTCCTTAGGCTATGGTCCAAGTATTTCCATTTCGCCGCACATAAACCTACAATAAAACATTGACAACTAAAAGAATAAGCTTACATTTAGTAAGTAAAACGATAATCACATACCATCATACTTCAATCAAACACATAAGCATCACATATATCCAAACACTTACTTGGCAACTCCACTTTCCCATTTTTTGCATAAACACCTAACATTACTTACTCTCACCACCAAATTCATCACTTAGATCATACTCATTCTAGCATATAAGCACATATCAAGTCTCTTATCACTAACCACAAACATACATAACACATACATGTTAGACATCCATATAACACATGCCATCATCATTTTACTTACCTCAATCCAAGCTAAATAACATCAAGAACATCATCATCATCATCACAATGATCCATCATCATCATCACAATCTTCCATCTTCATTATCAATCTTTCATAATAACCAAAACCTAACAACATAACAATAATTAACATAACAAGGGTTAACCAAACCCATTAAACATACTTATCTTTCATTCTTCATCATCATTTGATCACATCTTGATCAAATGATGAAAACCCACTTAATCCTTAAACTTTAACCTTAATAATCATCAAGATAGAAACACTTACATGGAGTGGGTTCTTGCTAGGACATAACCTTAAACACAAGGACTTCATCTTCTTCATCTTAAGCCACCACTAGCCTTTTCCCTCTCTTCCTCTTCTCTCTAAATCCGGACCAACAAACACACCTCAATAATGAGGGAATTCTCTAGAAATGACTAGTTATAACTAGTTAGGTGCATCTTTGGCCAATTGGCAAGAATGGCCCTTCTAGTTCCATTCCTTCTAATTTGGCCACAACTAACTTATAACATACTTACAACAATGACAAATTAGGCCCCTTTAGCTACACATCATATTTACATTACCACGTTAGTCATATTTTGACTATCGGGTTTGACCATTACATAACAAATGTTGACTAGCCAATCAAGAAAGGCCCTTATCTATTTTCATCTAGGGTGGGGTCCCAATACCCGGGAAATGGGTCTAACACCTGGGCACGGAGTTTGAGTTTCATAAGTCGTCAGAGATGACAAAATCATAACTGTTGTTAGCATCTCAATGCTCAGTCAACAATTTCATGACCAGAATGAAATTGAATTGAACATTATCAAAGAAATCAGATTAGCAGAATGAAATTGATCTTCAAACATCCTCAACCGTACAGGATAATTTACACTTGTGATGGATAGTCACAAGATTCTCCTAGAGATATAATTAGGAATAGCAATTCAATAATGCAGAGGGGACTTAATGTGCTTAGTAAAAGCAAAAGACACCACAGGATATGTCGTCCTCGTATCAAATAAAACCACGCAGCATGATCGCATAAGTAAGGAATACCCGAAACAGTACTTGATGTGTCAGCAGCCTGGTCCCTGGTCAGAGCGAACACTCGACCCTCGGCAGATTGCTGTCAATCATTCTCATTCTTACGGTTGTTACCATTCACCTTCGGACACTCTTTCGTCCGACGTCCAATCACACTACAACTGAAACCGGCATCCAACGTCTTATAATACGATCACCCAGATGAAACTTCTCACAGTCAACACATGGAGGAGATGGAACCTGGTCCCACAACTTCTTCTGCTCAGACGAACCCGAACGTAGGGATCAAAACGAACAATGAAGACAAATCAAACGTCAAGATCAAAATACGAAGGAAGAGATCGCGTCAAACGAGAAGCCTAATGTCTACCCAATATCCTCACAGGTCATTCTTAGGTTCTACAGGTCAAACCCAGCGCTCTGATACCATAACTGTAACACCCCGACCCGACATGGCCAAGATATCACATTTATGGTGTCATACAAAGCATAATATACGCAAGCGGAAGTCTTTCAATAAATACCAAGTCTTGAACATCAAGACTTGTCAAAAGATAATCCAAAGCATAACGGGAATCATATCAGGCATAGGATCGATAGAAATATCCCTACTGAAAAGGGAAAGAATATCTGTACCTTATCAAAGCACACAAATTAAAGCAAATAGATGAATGGAAGCAGAGGATCACTCCTTCTTCACCCGATCTACAATAATCATAATTTTACTTATAAGTTTCATAGTTTCATAATCATAAAGGTTTCATTTTAGTTTTCTTTCCATTTTAGGTAACTTTCCATAATTAGCAGGTTTCCATATTTAGTAACTTTCCAAAAATAGTAACTTTCCATATTTAGGTTTAAAAGTGATTTAGGGTTTCCAAAAATAGTAAATTTAGGGTTTCCAAAAATAGTAAGTAGCATTAAAAGGTTTAAATAATTATAAGTGTCAAAATTGAGTTTCATATATCAATATAATTATAACGTGATGTCGTTTCACCATTTAGGGTTTTACAAGTCAAAATAGGGTTTCCAAATTAAGTAAATGTGAGATTAGGGTTTCTAATTACACAAGTCATTTTAATTGATCATTTAAAGTGATTAAACTCCAATTAGGGTTTCATACATTCAGTTAGGTCATAGTTAAGTTATATTTCCTGAATTAGCAGTTTTAGGGTTTGATTCATATATTTTGGGTTTCATATTATCATTATTCAAAGATTAGGGTTACTATTGCAATTATGCCAAAGTTAAAGGTTAATACAAAAATTAATCAAAACATTAGTTAAATACCTTTAGGATGACAATTAACTCATTTAGGTTCTAAAGGTGAAGCAATTATGCTTATAAGTGTTTTAAATAAGTAACTACTTAAATTCAGAATTAACATTAAAAACAGGTCCGACTTTAACTATTTTTAAAACACCTTATACGAGATTATAAAATTCTATACTTTTACCCAGATATACCTATATGTCTTAAGTATTTTACATAATTTTTCCAGATTTTATTAAGTAGTACAAGTACCAACTAAAAATCGACAATCACAACACTTCCTCGAATTGGACCTGCTGGAACACCCCGAAAGTATGTAATTATTCACCCTAGTTAAACATCTCAGAAAAATCCACAAAAATTACACAACTTAACTCATATACCAAATATCATTCTGCAAAAATCTCAGGTCTTGAATTGTTATAGATATTGAATTAAAATTCATGGAGTACGCCTAAATTTTCATAACCCGAAATACAGTTTTGACACATGAATTTCTAAAAATCAAACGGTTGCCTTCTAGACCTCTAAAAATCACCAAACCAATTTTATTTTATCACTATTTCACTGAATTCAGTTTTAGACCAAAGAACCATTAAAATTCATGTTTGTATCATTGGTTTAAAATTCGTTTAGTTAGCATAAATATTTACGAGAGATTAGTTTCTTATATATAGGTCCGATTTCAAGAACACAATAAATTATATTGACACATATTGATCCGAAAATGTTGTTATAGATTGAAGATTACATGGTTACCTCTTATATGGATCGAATAGGAACAAGAATACAAGGATTTCAACGATTCACCAACACTTCTCTTCTCTTGATCAAGATCGAATGCAAGAAAAATGGAGTATGGATCGATTAGGTTTTATTCAACAAATTCGAATGGATTAAATAATGTGTATTCGATTACCTTGTGTGATACGAATTGAATAAGAAAACAATGATCAAGATCAAGTTGTTGCTTCTCCTTCTTCTCCTTGTGTCGACTAGAACAAAGCTTTTTAGGGTTTTGGTGGTTTTCTTTGTGCCGATAATATGGAGTAGAGAAAAGAGTTTTAGGGTTTTCTTGGAGTTATGGGAATACACGGTTTTAGGAAAAATATGGGGAGGGTGAGCCGTGATTTTGGGGGGGGGGGTGAATAAGGATGATTATCACTTTCCAAATTTAGCCAAATATTTCATACTTATCTCATTAATAAGTTGTGAACATGTTTTATTATTTTCGGTCTACAAGTTATACTTTTAAACGTGCCACGATTTATACCATAAGGTTCATATATAATTTCGTATAATACTTTAGGTTATATGTTCACATTGTGTGGTTTCGAGTCATAACATGTTATATAACTCAAGTTTTAATTTATAGCGTATTTTATAAGTCGTATTTAATTTAGGGTGTTATATTGCACCACGGCATAATTACGTTTTATAACATTTTGAAACATCACTACAATTTCTTAGTTTTGCCAACTTAAACTTAGCACTCAAAACATAGGTTTCTCATATGTCCTCACTAAAAACGTAACACCCTAAGTTAATCCTTCTATCTTAGTCCTTAAAATTCCTAATTAACTCTAGACTTCCGCTTTCTACTTCTCTAACCCTACTCGTGTCGTGTTGGCAACACATAAGCCCATTCGTTTATACTTCCTCATTTACATGGAGAGGCGTCCCAATCGATGTAAATCAAGAAATATAAGCTCCTGGTTATGTACTTCCGACATAACACTGCTACTCCTATTTCCCAATTTAACTTTTATTCTTTCATCATGTTTATACTTCATATTTCCTTTTTAGACTTGGATCCATATCATTAACACATTCATTATGGGGATATTTTTATTGCCAAGGATGTAGGCAACCCCGTTTGCCGATGAAGGCAATACGTTTTATCCCGGAGGATCTTTAACATATCCCGAATGATTCCTTAACATTCATTGACTTGGTCATCCCGAAGGATACCACTTTTAACGTTCACCCCGAAGGATCATTATCATTCATCCCGAAGGATCTTTATCATTCACACTTTATCACTTTCACATTATAACATTGGATCCAAGCTATTAACGTTTTAACATACACACATTATCTCATCCATTTTATTTAGTAAACGCAAGCTCATAGAGCATATGAACCTGCTTGTTATAATTCGCCTATCCGCCTTTTTCTGTGTTTAAACCTTAAATAGGTTTAACTACATTCGTTAGCATCATTCTTTCTTCATACTCATTTTAGTCATTTGCATGTTCTTATCATGTTTTATCTACTCACACTTTCGTTTTAATGAACAACGCTAATGAGGCACATTAGCCGTGATAATGATAATTTCAGGTCGTTACCTTAACTTCATACCTACTCATATCATTCTCACTTACGTTCTTAACCTTTCACATTCTTATTCTCATCCCTTAACTCATCTCATTACTTATCTATGTGTTTAGAGCAATGCCGCTCTTGGTCATTCTTTACATATCATGTTGCTTTAGTCTCAGTCTATAACTTTTAGTTTATTAGACATTTATTAATCAATACGCCAAGTCGTTCTCACTTTCATTACTTATCACCATAACATTGTTATCATTACTACACGTTTATACACATGCTCAATCCTCCTACCTACTCATCTCATTCCTATTTACATTCTTAGCTTATCGCATCTAGCCTTTAGCATCCAAACTTTTTCGTTTGAGTTCCATCCTATTTATGCATGTATATATATCTACATATTATATATAACAGGATGCGTATGACATCATCAAATGCAGGATTGATGAATAAGCGCTGGATTGATGAGTAATCATGCTCTTATTCCACCTAAGCAGTCCACCTAAGCAATATTTGACCGAATAAAATTCGTTAGTTGACTTTTAATTCCGAAATTTTAAAAAGGCTTCTAAATATTCGAACTTGGGTTGTTTACATAGCTTAATTATACGTCAATGTTACCATTAGACCAAGTTATATTTTGTGATATAACTCGCACAAAAAATAACTATAATCTTCTTCTTTGATTACCAGGCGGAATTTTTGGAATGGTATATGTATTTTCTAAACATGTATCCCGGATTTTTTTAAAAGATATGTTTAATTTTAATTTGTAGAAGATATAGTTTGAAAGATAAGTTTGGAATGTATTTTGTATAAATCTTTTGTTCCCATATTTAACATCATAATTATACTTTAACGCGTATTTTGTATAAACTTTTTGTTCCTATATTTAAGATCAGAGTTCTACCCTATCACTATATATACATCATATATACATCATATATATACCTCATATTATAACGTTTTTTATAAACTCAAAAAAACAATAAACTCTATTGATAATAATATAGCCATTATGCACGGCCAAAGACACTCTGCAAGGCTTGCAAAAGGAACTGACAAGAAGAACATGAGTGCTTCTTTGGGAGGTATGTTTTTTACATGTAATTTAATCATTAGTTTGCTAGCACTGCCAGACTCTATTGGTAGTACTGCTCGATGTACATGATACTGCTTATGTGTGTTTGTACTGCTGGAGATACTTGATACTGCTTATGTGTGTTTGTATTGCTCGATATATTTGATACTGCTTATGTGTGTTTGTATTGTTTGTTAATAAACGATGGTGCATGTAAATATTAGCTTGATTATACAACAACAACATAAAAATTACAATATTAAAAACTATTAATATAAATTAACAATATAAGTAATACATTAATGAGGATAGCATATGTTATGTAAATAATTTGATGTTTTAACACATGAATGTTTTTTAACGAATAATTTATTCGTAAAGTTGTTATAATCTTATTTATGTTGTTGTTGGATCAATCTAATGCTTTATTATATGAACGTCTTTATATATTGATTATAGTTCCTGGTGCAAATACAAGCAATACCATACAGAAGAAACATACTAAAGCCTCTTCACAAGGTATTCTATTCTTATATAGGTTTTCGTGAATCCTACATTAATTTGTTTTAATTTACCATATAAGTTTATGATTTGTATCCACCTTCAGATACAACAAGCAGAGGATCTGGCAGTCACGTTCATCCTAAAACCCCTTCACAAGGTATTTTGTTGTTGTATATGTCTTTCATGTATCGTATCTTAGTTTGTATTGTTTTGCCCTGAAAGTTGTTGATTTTGTATTTGGTAATCATCCACACTATAATTTTGATACAACAGGTACAAGATCAGCCAACCATGTTTCCGATGTTGTTACACGATCAACAGGTATTAGCTTCATCAATGTTTTATTGCAGTAACTTTGTTGATATTTTATTTATGTACATTTTACATGATGTTTATACTATGTTACTTAATTTATAACTGCTAAATTAGTAGGAAATATAGGTTTGGTTCAGCCATCTTCTTCGTCTGAATTGGATAATTCCATATTTGAAAGTGATACACCCGGTAGTATATCTGGAACAGTTGTTTCTGATGTCGTTGCTAAAGCTAGAGGTAGTACATTGAACATTAATTTTTTTATTTAATACAGTAATACATTGTATTTATACAATCGTAATTGTTCCAACATCTAAACCACCTGCAAAGGGCAGATTTGGCCACGTCTCATCATCTTTTGAGTCACAACCATCTCATGAAGGTAACATGTTTCTAAACTGATCGTGTTCATATTATAAATTGTGATTATAGTATACACATTAAGTATGTTTGTACATTCTAAATTGCGGTAAATCTATATCCATTGAATAATAGGATCTGTTCGATCATTAAAAAGGAAATCTACCAGTCAATCAAGCTGTTTTGAAACACACTCCACGTATGAAAACTCTAGGATTGATTCTTCCAACTTTCAATCTCAATCAGGTATGAATATTTGTTTATAAAAACCCGCACTTTTATTGTTATATGTTATACAACAATTTGTTTTGTTATTGTTGCTAGGGGCGACAAACTCAAAAGGTGATTCCAAAATATTTGCTTATATTAGAAATCAACAAAAAGATTTGAGGTACCAAGCAACATCTTCGGACGCACCTTCACACCGGAACAAAAAAAACCGTTATGCATACATCGTCTTATGCAAAATTTCCTTCAGGTTTTGTACAAACATTCTGGATAATGTCTGTTCCAGATTGCTTATTTTATATAAATAACATTGTCATAATTTCTTTGTGTATTCGTAGGATCTAATTCTCATCCAATTAAAAACAATGGAAAGAGTATGTCCACAATTAAAATTCCTAAGCCAGGTTTATTTAAAATGGTTGATTCATTATACATATTTCATTTTAATGTGATATAAAAAAAAACAGCGTTTTCTATATATATATATATATATATATATATATATATATATATATATATATATATATATATATATATATATATATATATATATATTTTTTTAGTGGTGAGAGAGAGAACAATGACTCTCATTAAAGATGTCAGTCCGATGAATGTGAACATGGCCATTAAAGGAAGATGCATCTCCGTATGGCATTCACACAAATTTAACGAAGAACACGATCCTTACAGTCTTGACTGTGTTTTCCAGGATGAAGAGGTATATCAGATGAAATTAGTAAATACCTATATTTGTGTATATTTATTATATATGTTAAATTGATATTTGAACTATATGTACAGTCGAACCGTATCCAAATCTATGTCAAAAAAGAGTTTATGTTTAAATTTGAGCCTCTTTTACGAGAAGGTCAATGTTACATAATCTCTAATTTTGGAGTAGCAGAGAATGCCGGAAGGTTACCTTTGTTACCAAACCAGTGGAAAATATCTTTTTATAAAGGAACCGAGGTTACCCGTATTGATCACATCGACGACAACTTTGTTGGGTTCGTTAACGAGCCATTCTCAAGTATTCTCGATACAGATAATGAATACCACGAACATGATTGTGTTGGTATGTGTTTTTTTAAAAATTATATACAACAGTTGGTGTTACTTGAATGTTTATGTGCATATTTTTATAACAAATGTTTTCCCAGATATTGTTGGTACAGTCGTAGCTATTGGGAAAATAGTGACGTTGAACAATTCTGGCGGTCCTAAGCTACGGAGGACAATTGTCGTTGAAGATGCCGAGTAACTATATTTTATAAATTATTATTTGTTTAAAATAAAATAACGTGTATAGAATAGTATTCATTTGTAATCATATATTGAGTGTACCCTATTTTATGCAGATCTCTGAGAATTGATTGTACTTTTTGGGACAATTGGGCATTAATGTGGAATGACTACGACAACAAACGTGACGAGCTTTGTAACACCCCAACCCGACAAGGGTAAAGATGTCACGCAAATGGTTTCATATCAGATATAACAAAGCATACCTTCAAAAGTAATACAAAGATTCTCAAAGGTTACAAATGAAATACTGGAATTACAAGGTTACAAAAGCGAATACAATTTCTAACAATAGAATACTTTCTAATCATCTCTAGGCCGAAACTATCAAGTCTTCTAAGTCCAAAAGTCTTTTCACTCGTACCCATCTTCCAACTAAAACCTGCCGCACACGAAAAGAAAACATGCGACTGAGCTTACAAAGCTCAGTGAACAGATACATAATACAAAGCAAAGAATAACGAAACTGAAATATAATATGGGCAATGGGAATGTCATAAGGCATAATCAAAGCAAAAGAGTAATAAGGAAATATAGGATAGTTTTCTACCACGAGCCCACAAACTCAAAGTCATAATCTCAACATCATAGTCTCAAAGTCATAAGCTCACAATCAGAGGGGATACCTCTCAGGCAACCAGATAATATGAGGGGTGTCCTCATGTATCAACAGGGGTGGAGTAGCTAGCTCCCAGAAATGTGAAAGGCGTGTATTGCACACAGCACCAGTCACCTCAAAGTCATACTCAAAGTCATACTCAAATTCATAGTTAAATCCACTAAACAAAACATGCCTAGGATTGCAATCCATACGCCCCCAAACTCAAAGTCATAATCTCAAAGTCATAATGGCCAT
Organism: Artemisia tridentata subsp. tridentata; assembly: GCA_021014915.2. Taxonomy (NCBI): domain Eukaryota; kingdom Viridiplantae; phylum Streptophyta; class Magnoliopsida; order Asterales; family Asteraceae; genus Artemisia; species Artemisia tridentata. The sequence continues at coordinate 246,365,154 of CP139506.1, read as the reverse complement.
AGCAGATAATATAAAAGGGACGGTGTGAGAAATCACTCCCCCACACAGGAGTCATGCCAGTGGTGCATCACAGACATGGCCAGGTTACCTTCCTGGCTAGGAAAGTACAAAAATGGCTCGGGTATCAAACTAAGAGTCATGTCTCAAAATCATAGCTCAAGGTCATATATCAAAAGGTGCATCTCAAAGTCATATCAAGAGTATTATCAAAGGTTCATTCAAAGGGGACATAGCAATGGCTTGGGGAATCTTAACTGAATCATAACTCAAAATCAATGTATGGCATATGAGAACCCTTACTGAAAAAGGCAGAGTATCTGTACCTTATGACGAAAGCACAAACAGAAACAAAGCACAGAAAAGTAGAGAACAGCTCAAAGTCACTCCTTCTTCACACCTAAAGGGGTAGAAGAGAATTACAATCTTTCCCATTTAAGTAACTTTCCATTTATAGCAGGTGTCCATCTTTAGTAAGTTTCCATTTTGAGAAAGTTTCCTTATATAGAAAGTTTCCATATTTAGAAGTATAGGGTAGCATAACTTAGTTAAATCATTATTAAATGAAATAAGGTCTCTTTGATAAGATTTACACATTTAGTCCTTAGGGTTTCATAATTTACACTTTACACCCCTTTCATTACATAAGTTACACTTTAAACCTTCAAATATTCATAGTTACACATTAAACCCTTATTTTATCAATTTTACACAATGAGTACTTATTTTAGTGAGTTATACAAATGAACCCTTAATTATTCATAATTTACACATTAAGTCCCTCAAGTTATCAAAGTTACATATTTAGTCCTTTAATTTACAATTTCAACCTTTAATTATCAATAATTACATATTAAGCCATTAAATTACCAAAATAGCACTTAACCCCCTGAATATAATTAATTACTCAAATCAACCTTAAGTTTCCAGAAATTACATATTTAGTCCCTCTATTTTAATTATTTTCAAAATCGATTTATACTTTATCAAATAAACATTTTAACCCCTTTAAATATAAAAATTACACATGGGACCCTCAACTTATATTTTATTCGAAATGTTCACAGCCCAAAATAAGTTCCAAACATACCCCTTGAGTTTTAAAAGTTACAAAACCTACCCTAAACATTTTAAAACAAATCGTTAATCCTTTTAAAATCATGAAACCAAACCCTAATCTTTCCAAACCATTTTTAATAATCACTATATCATTAAACACTAATTATCATCATACAAACAAGCCCTAATTCTCAGATTCTCAATCGAATTCCATTTCTTCCATTTTTCTCTTATTAGCCGATTTTAACTTAATTCAAAAATAATTGTTCTTGGCCTCAATAATTCGAAGTATCATTTTTACAGGTCTAATATGATTGTATAGAGTCCAAATAAAATAAATATGAAGCCTCAAGATTCCGAATTTAATTATTTAGGGTTTATGCATGTTTTAAAGATTTAATTCACAAATATTGTATAAAGCATGCATGGATCGAATTATACATTTTATTTGGTGTTCATATGATGTTAGGGACCTGAGAAAATTACCAAACCAAAGATCGAACGTGTAGAATGGGTTGGACGAAATCTTTGATACGCGTATGAACAAAACGAATCAATAATCACCACGACCTCATGAACGACCTTCAGACCTTGAAATCATTTTTCCCAGGTTGTATTCGACATAAGGATCTTCAGAAAAATAGCCAATGAATTTTAGAGATGTCGTGGAATTAATTAACGAATTACCTCGTTTAATAGCACACGAAAGGAAATTAATTCCCCAAAATAGAGATCGACCAAGAAAAGATTCACCACTATTTTTCCTAGGTTGTACACGTTATGAAGAGTGTTAGAAAAATGAGAAACAAGATTTGTGGTGATCGAATGAATTAAAAACGAATTATACCTCTTTTGTTAAATCGCGAAGGAAAAATTCCACCAAAGTTAGATCGTGCAAAGAACACCTTCCCCACTATTTTTCTAGGACACTTTAGGGGTAGATTGATCACAGAAAATTGCTTGGAGGATTTTTAGATGGCGTATGGAGGCTATGGAAATTGTTTGTGTGTTTAGACCTTCGGCAAATTAGGTTTAGGTAAATAAAATAGGGAAATTGATTTAATTATGGTAAAACCGTGTTATGGGGAGACCTTGAGCCAGAAATTTCGGTAGTATTAGTTGGCCCATTATTTTGATTGATTTCCTACATAGTTTCCATGTTTTCATAAGTTTAAAAATACATAATAATGCTTTATAATATCATACGGCTCATATAAGGGTATAATGGTAATTTCACCACTTGTATAAATGTTAAATGAGGTTCTTAAAATTATTTGGGATCATAACTTGTGCATTGCCAGAAGTTTGGAATTTTTATGATACTTTATAAGCCTTTAATTAAAATTTTAACTTGTAGGGGCAATTTGGTAATTTTACATGCTTTTCAGATTTTAGGTGTTACAACTTCTTCCCCTCTAATAGAAAAAATTACGTCCTTGAAATTTTCAAAGAATTAGAACTGAAGGATCGGAAACAAAACAGAAACATACTATGCCGGGTGCGAATCCAAAAGACGACGTATCAATATACGGATGATAATCGAATTTTCTTAGGATGAGGTGCAGACAATACGTAGGGTTTACATTAAATTGATTAGGCGAATTAATCGAATCGTAGTAAACATGAGGTGGTGCAAACGTAACTCTTCAGCTTTTCAAATAGTCTCGGCTTCAGAAGAGCCTTCCAAAGGTGTTCTTATAAACAAACAGGTCTTGTTTTCTCAGAATCCACAACCTCATATCTTAACTCAGAGCGGATCAAAATGAACAGATTTAATGAATGCGGAACGTATACATAGCAGAACAGATTGAATCCATACAGACAGGAAGCACATCGTTAGACATCATCAAATGGCAGAAGGCCCTATAATAGAATCTAAGATCATTATCGGAAGTGCAGAGATCAGCAAAACGCTCGCCGAGCATCCCAACGTATCAAGTCGAATATCAAAGATAGCAGATCGACTGGGTAGGTAGAATGAATCCAAAGTTTCACTAACGCGGATGATCAGATATCAGAAATTCTAAGGTTCTAAGGCACTCCTCGAAATATCCTATGCCCACAACAAGTGCACGTTATATGATGTAAGTATTATCACGTTGATCAGGCGTCATAATAATAACGTCATATAAATATGCCCCCATGATGGTCATACTTTATCTCAAATCGTGAACAACACAACTTATCTAAATCCACCTAGTCCACCTACAGTCTAGGGTCACCAGAGTCAAACATCATGACTAAGAATACTAAATTACTCGCAGAGTAACAGAAATCCGAAAATGTACATCAGAATTCAGGTACGTCGTTAATAGCGTCAAGGCTTCATAACTTACCAAATTAATTCAGCCCGGAATAAGCGGTTACTTCAACATTCGTCTTTTCATAAATATCAAAATTCCTTCTATGGCTCGTCATCATTTTCATACAACTCGTTATTCAACAAACGCAGAATGAACATAGGACGGAATTTCTAATAGCGAAACAAATCATTTAAAGGACTTCATTATCAGGTAACGGAATTTAAGTAGGTTGAGAGGAAACGAATACGTCGTCGATAGCTTCATTCTCCACAGAATCATCTCGTCTACATACAAATGTCTGCTTCAAAACTCGTCCATTTTTATACAAAATTTTAAAGTTCTTCCAAGTTGGAGTAGTCTGACGCTTGTCTATCTTATCCCACGGCGAACATGAAATCACAAACTTGAGTCTGATTCCTCAAGCCTTCAGTAACTCTTCTTGATATGGTGATGTCGTAATGGCAGTCTTTGACACGATCATTGTGCATCCCTCCATCCGCAAGTCTGCTTCTGCTCTCAATTCCTCTTAGTACAACTAAAATGAATAGAGAAGCAAAACTTCGTGTCTTCGACAGGTCTTCTAACCCAGCTCCAGGTTTTTAAGGTAAACACCGCCGCCGTCGACTCCAGGTCATGTGTTGAATGGTTCGTCTCTTCTTCTTATGGGTTTCATCCATGGAAATTCTTGTCGCCACCGTCTTCTACTACTCTTCCACCAAGTTCTTCACTCCGATAACTGTCTTCGATCTCGGTTCTTCCTGTGGAAAACTCTGTCTTCACGATATACAGGGTAGTGTCGTCTACAATGGTTTCCGAATGTCAATCAAGTTTCTCTTCCAGATCAAGTGGTCGTCTCATCATTAATCTCTATGTTCTTCTTTCGCCTTTGAAAATAACCCATTGTCATACTATGACAATTTGTCCCAAAACACACGAAGACATGATCATCTTAGCCAATACCATTGGCATCATTTAACTCATAAGGTTATAACGAGTGAAAGGACAGTCTCTGAAATCATTTAGGGAAAACCTTCACATACACTTCATGTCGCCTTCCTTCTTCGAAAATAAAACAGAATACTTCACAGAGGTTACTCTCGGTTAGTTAACCCCCTTCTTAGAAGTTCTTGTGGTTGCTGCTTCAGCCCTTCCAATCTAAGATGATGTAATGAGTTACGAAGTTTCAAAAGAAAGACCAACTCAATTATTGGTACTTGGAAATGGATAATGATTACTGATAGAGGTACGGTTCGGTTTACAACAGTCGATACGTCGACACATCCTTCTTCCTTTCTTCATTAATCAACAAGAGCATACAAGAGAATCGCTGAGGTGAACAAAATCATATTACATCGAAAAGACCGGAAAATCTTCGTACAACGAATTTCTTACGATGACAGAACTTTCCAAGGGTAGATAGTAATGGTTGTCAGGAAAACTTGATAATCATATGAGTTCAGGGTTGGTGCTTTCATAGCGGCAAAACTTTAGCAGGTGCAGGTGTAGAGATTCATCATAACGAAATAGGGTGAAGCAGATTGGCAAAATTACATTTCAGATACGGTAGTCTTAGGGTAGCTTTACAAATAGTCATCCAGTCCATAACCAAAAGGCCATACAATGAGACATGTCAAGATCAAAAGATTCATAGCATGAATACAGTCATCGAATTAGACGGGGAGTTCATATATCGAAGTTCAGCACGTGATTCAATAAAGTGTTGAGATGGATAAACGAACAGTTCAAGGTGTAGTAATTTGTCCGGCTTCTTAGCATAAGCAGTAAGTAGGGCGTGTATTATCAGAAATACGAACATCATATAATTGTCAAAAGTGAGATGTACGGAATATCAGTCATCAGCATCATCATGCTCAGCTAACAAACCTATCCAGAGATAGTATAACTTCATATCCTTCCAAAGGAACTGGTTGACAGAACAAGGTTTGTCATTCAAAGAAAAGGAACACAACCTCATATGGTTAATAGTTATCAGGATTCTCATAGGAGTAGTAATGGATTTATGCGAGCTAAGTAGTATCGGATGATACATTTACATTCAGCATAAGCAATGACTTCACGAAATGTGTCGAGCACCGTATGGTTGAATGGCTTACGACATGGTCGAAAAGGTGTCAAACAGCTTGTCAAACAAATCGGAGGTGGGTGTCAAAATCTGAAAATGAAACTTAAATGGTGTAAGGTATCCAGGTGAGGTTTCCGAGGTATTCCAAACTTGCTTGGTTTCTAAGCTTTAAGTTGCAAAACTTCTAAAGGCAGAGGCACGAATCAGAGTGATGCGGAAGCAAATGATAATCACATATATGCCTTAGTCTACCCATTCCTCCCTGGTCAAATTTAGGTTCCTATAGGGAGATCCTAAAGCAAATCTTACAGGTTATCTTATGAGCGCTTACAGGGAAACTTAGTGGTCCTAACTTACACAGGCCAAGGGTAAATGTATTACGAATCGCAGCCTGTCTCTCTGATACCATAATTGTAACACCCCAACCCGACAAGGGTAAAGATGTCACGCAAATGGTTTCATATCAGATATAACAAAGCATACCTTCAAAAGTAATACAAAGATTCTCAAAGGTTACAAATGAAATACTGGAATTACAAGGTTACAAAAGCGAATACAATTTCTAACAATAGAATACTTTCTAATCATCTCTAGGCCGAAACTATCAAGTCTTCTAAGTCCAAAAGTCTCTTCACTCGTACCCATCTTCCAACTAAAACCTGCCGCACATGAAAAGAAAACGTGCGGCTGTGTTTTATAGATGACTTTTAAATTTTTGGTTACGTAATTAAGATTTTTAATTCATATTAATAGATTTTAAAAGTGTCTATATTTGTTGTGCAACACAGATAAGCCATCAATACATAATGCTTTGTTTGGCACAAGAATATTCATAAACAGGGATGTGCCACAATTGTTGGATTTCCGGAAAAGGTATATACATTGATACCGGCACATGTGTGTTTTAGTTTTAAACTAAAAACATGTTAAATTTATTAGGAACCTATTTATACGTTTCACAGATACGAAGAGCAGGAGGGGTATGATGCAGGTGAATTCAGAATTAAGGATCATTCAGTTGGCAGCCGTGTTGTTACGCCTGCGGAGTTCATGCACGGCTGTGTGAAGCAAATAGTTGGAACAATTCGAAGCATTGAACCGGTAAAACAAAATTTATTGTTATGGGTATAATATAAATATTATTTTATCACTAATTAAACCCACGTTAGTAATGTTTATATGTGTTTTTGTATCTAAATACAGGAGTCACACTGTGTAGTTTATGCAGAAGTACATAGCATACAAGAGGAAAATGGGTGGGTTTATACGGGTTGCAAATCATGCAGTACAAGAGTGACACCAATTGTTTCAAAACGCAACTCGGGCACAAGGAATAAGAAACAGTTGTGGTATTGTAAAAACCATAGAGAAACATATGCCGTTGCTTCCAGGTATGTAAAACAACCTATATATATATATATATATAAATATATATATATATATATATATATATATATATATATATATATATATATATATATATATATATATATATATATATATATATATATATATATATAATTATTTGGATTTGTCCTTAAACATATAATACATAATGTGGATATTTGGATACTTCGCGTTCGGTGATAAATATTTTATATATGTAGGTTCAAAATCATTGTGCGCGTATTTGACCATAGTGGTACTGCACAAGTCGTGATTTTTGACAAGAGTGTGCACAAAATGACAAATTTAACAGCATGGGAGATAATGGAGAGCGAAGGCATGAACACAGAAGAATACTTTCCGGATGCACTTAATCAAATTATTGGGAGGAAGTATCTTTTCAAAATTTTATTTTCTGAGTTCAATCACAACAACAATAGTTTATATATATAGAGCGGAGAAAGTGACGGACGATGTTGATATAATCAACTATTTCAAGAATGGCTTTATAGAAGAAGAGGTCTGATTCATTTTTCCTTTAATGTACCTAACAATGGTTGTGTTTATAAACAAGTATATGCTAATCCTTATGAATGAATCAAAATAGGATGACGACGAGGAAGACGAAGGTTTAGAGAACAATTTCGTGTGTTCAGATGATGGATCGGAAACACATTCTGATGATATTAGTGAGGTATTGTGCATTGTATTTTTTAATTTCTAAAAACACCGTTAAATTGTAACAAACAATACAAATTAATCTTTTACATCTTCTCGCAACATGTAGCAGGAACCAACAAACGAAGATGTTGTTGAAACGACAGACGCAACGGATGATATTCCAGCAGTGTGCGTTGGTGCCACGAACGCCACTTTAATTCAAATTGATGATGTAGGCAAGCGTACGACAGACAACATTAACAGTGTACCAGCGACACTGGATGACGAAACACCAGCTAATGATCTTAATAATCAAGAGGAGCAAGAAGACAATTAATTTACATAAGCGTTTTTTAATATTTTTGAACAATTTAATTACAAATTGCAAACTTGCATGTGTGTGGATATTCGTATTAAGCTTTATTCATATTAAGTTTCATTAATTTATCTACCAGTGCAAATGTTGATCATTACGTGAAAAAATGATATAGCAGTACCAAGTATATGAAGCGGTACTAATATAATATTGCATTGATAACCACATGTATAACACTATATTATCTCAAATACAACAGTACTAACGTAACCAGCAGTATTAACATTGGTGATGTTTAAAAATAATATTAACCGGGATAGAAGATGTTGTTGAAACGATAGACGCAACGGATGATATTCCGGCAGTGTGCGTTGGTGCCACGAACGCCACTTTAATTCAAATTGATGATGTATGCAAGCGTACGACAGACAACGTTAACAGTGTACCAGCGACATTGGATGACGAAACACCAGCTAATGATCTTAATAATCAAGAGGAGCAAGAAGACAATTAATTTACATAAGCGTTTTTTAAATATTTTTGAACAATTTAATTACAAATTGCAAACGTGCATGTGTGTGGATATTTGTATTAAGCTTTATTCATTACGTGAAAAAATGATATAGCAGTACCAAGTATATGAAGCGGTACTAATATAATATTGCATTGATAACCACATGTATAACACTATATTATCTCAAATACAACAGTACTAACGTAACCAGCAGTATTAACATTGGTGATGTTTAAAAATAATATTAACCGGGATAAGGATGTATACACGATACTTACCTATAAAATTAAAATAAAAAAATTACTACTATTTCGAAGGATGAATATGTACACATTTAATTTTTAAAATTAAAACAACAACCTTATCAATTCCTTTGGGTCAAGTGAAGTCAATTCATTGCCCTATTTTCGTGTATATAACTTCCTACACATGATAATAAGAATTTTTAAAATGATATATACATATTATAATCATTTTTTCAAGAATATGATAAATTTATAGAAAATATGATTTGAAAGATAAGTTTAGAATGTATTTTGTATAAATATTTTGTGCATATATTTAAGATCATATACCTACTTTGACACTATATGGGGGTCAAATATATATTTAAGAGTACTTTGTACTGGTATAAACAATACGTATGTGCTATGTAGTACTGCTGAGTTATCTCCATTATGTATTTTAATTTTGTACTACTACGTCCCCGACTTGGTACTGATATTATAACCAGTTCATAAGAGTTATATTAAAACGCAATGTCACTTTAAATATACGTAGTCCATTGTTTTTATACCCCATTAATTCTAACAACGTTTTTAAATGCTCATACACAAACAAACGTAATCTTTATATACAATAAAGCTATGATAATCAAATATTTTGTAGAATTTCCAAATCTATATTTAGAGCATGATATAAATCATGTAAACTCTAGAAAACGTTTAAATTGTAAACGTAATCTTTATCTATAACAAATATATGAGAAACAAATTTTCGGTTTCCATTATATGGTCACCTTCAAACTCTATAAATAGAGCCATATATTAACACATATTGAATATATATCTTCAAAAATTACGAACATAAAATACAAACAATGTCACACTGAAGATCACACAAGGTACATAATCTTAAGTTGAATGTGTTTTGTTAATTATCAGATGAATTAGATACTAATTACTACAATTTTGTCAGGGTAATCCGAAAACAGATCACCACCATCCTCCATCATCAGCCGATGGCTCGCTCGATAAGAATATACCAAACATCATCATATCAGATGATGAGGATGTACAATAACTAAATTAACTGTTTATTTACATTATATATGAAACACATTATCTGATTATGTTTAGCATGAATGCAGGATGGACAATTTGATTTGTTCAAAAAAGATATATCCAGTGTGCATATATTGGACGATGAAGAGGTATCCTTCATAACATGTCTAAGTTCTTTTTTTCTAAACTACCCACAGGCACTACCTTATAAGATTATCATGAATTTTTTTACATATACGAATACTTATTTACCAATAATCTTTAGCTAAAATAAATGCTTGAACAATGGTACATGTTTAAAACAACAGGGTTGGTTGATTCTATTGGTCGATACGTTTTCATGTTTAGATAATCAATTGATTATATCTATAACTTAAAATTATGTAGCATATATCCATTAATATATCACAGGATCTAATTATCTTTATAATACTTGCAGGTTGGCCTATCAGATGACGAGGTATTATAACATAACTAAGGTTATTATTATTAATAATAGTTTTTGTTATGTTTAACGAATTAAATATAAATGTTAAATTTATAGATTTATGCTGTTGGTGTTAACGGATATCGAACTACTCCAATTTGTAATAAGCGAAAACCACATGATCCGTATGTATGCAAAATATTCAATGAAGATGCTGATTTACATGATACCAATAACGAGGTATTATATAAAAATTTTACTACGTAGTAATTTGCATTGTAGTAAACATAAAATACTTAATGGTTTTTATTTTTGGATGCTCTGTTTAGGTTGTTTGTTTAACACATAATAATCGGAGATTGTCAAAGGCGAAACCCAGGACCCGTAAAAACGGATGCAAGTTTGATTATTACGAAAATCAAACTGATAACGAGGTATTTTCATAAAATTTTCATTACGTCGAGCTCATCTATTATAAAATCTAAATATCAATCTAATAGTTGCAGGCTGATCAAACAACACATAAACGGTTTAGACCAACTAAAGACAACAAGTTAGTTAGCAACGATATTTTTTATGTTGTTTCATCAGATGATGAAAAAATACAAAAAACACGTGACAACAAAGAGGTATAAAAAATGGTTGTAATCCATATTATGTGATACTTATTAATCAGGGGAACTAACAACTTTTGCATTACTTGCAGCCTCTCCCACCTATACACAAACGCCGTAGGCTTGCTAAAAACGGAAAAATAGTCAACAACATAATTGTTGACCTGGATTCATCAGATGATGGAAAGCCACAAGCAAGCAAAGTTGTAGATCTAACTTCGATTGATGATAAAAAAACGCGATCAAAGCGTGTGGAGACTATGACTGCTAATCATCCTGGGGGAAAAAACCCATTGGTAATAATAATTTATGTTTGTACATTATATTTCTATAAAACATATATGTTAAACGAAACATCCTTGCTAATCCCACATTATTAAGCTAACATATACAATAAGGTATACTAACTATATTTTTGGTATGTAGAAACCCATTTTCTCACGGAACTATATGCTATATGATGAAGATACGGATGATGAACATGATAACAACAACAATGTATCTGAAACAGGCATGTGTGTCAATATCAATGCTCTCAAAGAACCCTCTTACCCCACGCGAGATTGTAAACCTAAATATACTATCCCTGATGAATTTGTTGTTGAAGACTCTTCCACAGGTTGTTTGTTAAAAAAAAAATTTATTATTATTTGTGTTTGTAAATTGTTAAACATGTTTTAAAATAATAGTTTGTTTATATAATTTTATAGTTGATAATTTCATAGGCGACTCAAGATATACATCTATTGATGACGATTATGATGAAGATTACCAATCTAACATGGTTGACAATGACGTGTGGGACGAGATGCCTGATATCGATGGAAAAGTACATGGTAGAATCATCCACATCAGCGATGTTGACGAAGAAACGTGGGAAATAAATTCAGCCGCGTATAGTGTCAGTTATGACTCTAACAACGATGATGTCAGCAACTTTATCAATGACAGATCTACTGATTATGAAACAACCAGTGATGATGACAGCGAAGATGAATTATGAACAAATGGAACACGATTTCCCATGTTATCATCTTAGATTATTTACAATAAATACTTAAGTTTCATGTTATCATTTTAGATTATTTACAATAAAGACTTATGTTCTAATTTTTTAATAAATTAACCTCATTACTTTTCACATGAGACTTTGCTACTTAAGCATTAGATGTTTATAACTTATATGCGTAATCCATCTCATAACAAAAATATGTTACTAACTTTGTTTGTGTGAAACATACCGCCAGAGTATGAAATAAAATCAAATATCAGCAAAACACACCAACTAATCAACAAACAAAGACAAAGCAAACTAATAAAAAATCATATCCATTTAAACTCTGGTAGGACAGAACATGGTACTGTCAGTGTCAGTGATGTAATAGAACATGATACTGCATTGTGTGCGAATATGAAAGACAAAAATATTGACAATAAAAAACAATCTAACGGCAGTGCGCGTTCTATTGCTTTTGTATAAAAGTAGTTATACTTTATTATGTTAAATGTAACGAAATTAAGGCATCATTTAAAATTGATTACAACCATCCAGTATAAAATTACAAGTCATGCCCGCCCATTGGGCGGGCTTTGAAGTCTAGTGTATATATATATATATATATATATATATATATATATATATATATATATATATATATATATATATATATATATATATATATATATATATATACCAACACTTTTTATCGCAGTTTCACGATCACACTTAGACCTCGCGTACTCTACCTTACCATTACCCCGTCTCTAGACCACTTCGACATTAGTCTTTAGTCTCTAAATATAATGAGACCATATGTTGGTCTCATTTCGTGCTATCATTCCCTAACCTCATTCTTTAACCTTCAAGTCATTAAACGCTTAATCATTATCCCGTTAGTTTCAGCTTGTCTTTTCACACTATACCTTAGTACACTTAATATCATTACGATATGTACTTAGATCGTTATTTCTTACTTCACTTGCTAGCCCATCTCTAATACCACTTATCGTTCCTACCTATTTTCCATTACCGTTACTTAAACATACATTTATATAATCACCGGCACCAACCAAGGCGCACGGTTAACAATTTATTACGTGTCATCACTAGTTAGTCGCTTCTAGTTTGCTAGTTCTATGTATCACCAATTTATTTCTTATGAAAGCATTTATTAGATTACCATGTTTCCATTTTCTCTTCCCTTTGCCTCAAGCATCTTTGGTCGCTCATCTATCACTTTTCATTACCTTGACACCATCTTAGTAATACTTATCTTTTTTCATACTTTTGAACATATGAATATACACATTATAGTTTATTAGAGTTGTCACATTACACTTATCGTTTTCTTGTTAACTTCACGTTATCCTCCTACTTTATTTTACACGTGTTCTGTTAGGGATGCTTCTAACACGAAAAATGTGACAACATATTTGGGATTACATTAGCTATATTGTAAGGCCCAAACACAAGGACTAGAACCGTTATTTATGTAAAGTCTTGTGTAAGTTAGCCTATTTATACCCTCCTAGACTTCACTAGGAGGGTGAGCCTTGTTTGAGTTTGTTTCACTTTTATTATTATCAATAAAACAACTAGGTTCCTCTCTATCTCTCTACACTTTCTCTCTCTAACCACTACCATGGAGATGATGTATTATCATCATCCCCGACCTCCCGATTCAATAATAAACTCACCAAAACACGATCCATCAATTGGTATCAAAGCCAGGTTTTAGTTTTGGTCGATTTGTGTGAATTTTTCTTGTCAAAATCGTATTTATTTGTGGATCAGATCTGTTTTTGAAGCTGTAGCATCATTGCTTTTACTGGTCAATACTTTATTGTCAAATAGTGCTATAAACAGTTTATCAACAGTTTTTTTTAGTGTATCTGGTTCATTTTCAGTCCTTATACATCTTTATCATTTTTTTTTTGACATATTGTATCATCCCGTGAAAATTTATGGTTGTTATGTGGTCTGAATACTGGTCCTGTTAAGATGGTCAGAAATGGTCGATAACTGGTCAGAAAAAGTAGTCCGAATATACTACTGGTCAGAAACTCATCGGATAATATTGGTCAGAAAACTGGTAAAAAATGAGATGACCGGAAAAATTATCGGAAAACTCATCGGCAGTCGATTATCGAAATTACTTGTATAAGTAATTTCGACAAACCCTTTTCTATCAAAATTGTTGTAAAATTGCGATAAAAAACGGGTTTATCGCAAATGGTTATCGCAAACCTACCGGTCAAACCTATCGCAAACCTACCGGTCAAACCATTCGCAATTGATTGGTCAACGGGTCAAACTTTTCGCAATTGTCAGTCAACGGGTCAAACTTATAGAAATTGCATAAAAAGAAATGAAGATGAAGCAGAAGACCCAAGACCCACTGAAAAGAAGAAACACGACTGTCTTTGATTTATAATGAAACCACAGCCAACCCATATCAAAACCGTAACTTCAACTCGCTATCTATCCTAACATCCCATCCCACTCACACATCAAACAACACCATTAACTACATTTATCTCATTTCTAATCATCTCTAAGACTCAAACAAAAGTAAAAAACAACAAATGATCTCAGTCTCATTTTTGCTTCGAATCTCTTATGAGACATCAAGATCTTTATAGATCTATGCGAATCAAAACTCAACTCATCATTGATCATTATTTGAAGCATAACTTCAGTCCATATCCGAAAAGAAAGAAAAGATTTATAACAATCTTGTTATAATCTTTTTCTTTAAGTCGTTCATAACGCAAAACTCTAACCGAAAATATACACCTACCTTATCTTGAAGCCGTGTCTTTGTAGATGTGCTCGAACTGAAATAAACAAACAAGCATATGTGTTTGTGAATCGTGTTGGGATGCAAGCTAATCGAAGGGTTTGTGTTGATTCGTTTATGGTGTGATTTGGATAGTAGGTTATGACTGATATTGACGAAGATGGGTTAAGAGATGAGATTGATGATAATTGAGATGGATGAGATGAGATTGGTATGTGATTTGGGAGATGGGGACGGATGGATTTAGCAATTAGGGTTTGGTTGATTATGTTTAACTGCATTTTTTGAGAGGAATAAAGAAGGGGGGCGTATTATTTTGATAAGTGTCATTAGGGTTTTTTTTGTCAAATGAAGTACAGTTATAGGGTAAAGGATTTTTAATACCCAAATGGTTAGGGTTATGGAGTTGGGCCGATTGATGGGCTGCATTGTGACTGGATCCGAATTTTTGACTTAAGTGCTTATATCACACTTAGTGATTATTTGGATTGGGCTCACTAATTGATATATCGAAAAGTTATATCCGATTTTTTTTTTTTTTTTATATAAGTTTTGATAAAATATTCGGTTCAGTGTGGTATTTCGGTTACAAATTTTCACGGGGATACAATTTTGACAAGATCGGGATAAAACCATTATCATAGTTCATTTAAACCGTCAAAAGGCTAGTGTTGGGTATTGAACCGCAAGATGTGACTACGGGGTTAATTCTTTATTATTTATTTGAGGTTGAAATGGAATATCACGGGTGCGTGTACTTAGTATCTTGAAGATATCCGGGTTGGTTGGATGCATGATTCTTCGAGATCCTTGTTCGAGCTGTTAATCGTCAAAATGATTAAGACTTGAGTTATCTAGTTATACCTGATGTAAGGAGTTACGTTGTTGTGCTCACAGAGTATAACTATCACTTCAAAGGAGTTACATTGTAGTGCTCAAGTGTCACAAAAAGATGTGGATAATTCAAGATGAGTTCATATACAATTAAGGATGGTTGGATGGGTATATGAAACGACCTATGCTTTAAGGAGTTACGTTGTAGTGCTCAGTATAGGTTCTTAGTCAGACAATAGTGCAAGTTTAAGTCACAAGTTTGGGTTATTTTACTTCAGTTTCAAGTTCGTAATACTGGGTTTTCTCCATCGGTAGTCACTACAAAAAGCCGTCAGAATGATAATGGGGTCGGTAAAGAGTTAGATGAGAAGAGTATAAAAGAGTAGAGATCTTATCAGCTGTTGATTCTCACGGACTATTTATGGTACTTCACACATCTTCGACTAATTGGACATACAGGGTTTACGCTGCCTCCGTTTCCATCGTAACCATAGTGTGTATGCTTCCGATTCCGCGAAGACATCGTGGGGAAGAGAGAGTAGATGTACTTTGACTTTTCTTGCATTTTTTGCGAAAACACTCTTTTTCCAGATGTATCTGCATTCAGGGGGAAGAAATGTGCACATCGGGGACGCATAACAGACTCACGTGATCGAATTTACAGTTTCAGTACTACCGGAGAGACGTCTGCAGAGATGATCAGTGGTTCAGTTTTGTGATTTTGGTGTAATCGTTTCAACTTTCGCAGATTGTGATGTGCGAAGTAGCCTACTTATGTGAGAAGATCTTGCTGATTTCTTGCATGTTGCCCCCGAACAGAGTTTCCGCATTGAGCATAATCGTTACTGAGTACTAGTCAGATTTGCTTGGTGTGGTTTACGATGTCATCTACAAATTCTGCTGTGTACTTAGAACCTTCAAAAGATAGAAGACATGTTAACTACATCAAAGTTTCGAATCTGCTGACGACGGTTGTTAGTTTGGGGGGAAGCTGATTCAGAAACTTCACCAAATAGAAGTATATGAAGAGGCCGTTAAAGACATGCAGCATGAATTGGGGGAAGTTAATCCAGTTCATGCATATTACATCGTTTACCTACAAGTGAAGAAAAGTTCTCAAGCCGAGGTACAAGATGAAGACAAAGAGCGTCAACTGTAGTCATCCTCAGCACTTGAAGAGCTTATGAAGACCTTTCTTTATTTGTATTTGTACTTGTAGGAAATGATGTAAGTAATCCCATATGTTGCCACATTGGGGGAAGATTGTTAGGGATGCTTCTAACACGAAAAATGTGACAACATATTTGGGATTACATTAGCTATATTGTAAGGCCCAAACACAAGGACTAAAACCGTTATTTATGTAAAGTCTTGTGTAAGTTAGCCTATTTATACCCTCCTAGACTTCACTAGGAGGGTGAGCCTTGTTTGAGTTTGTTTCACTTTTATTATTATCAATAAAACAACCAGGTTCCTCTCTCTCACTCTACACTTTCTCTCTCTAATTCTTACCATGGAGATGATGTATTATCATCATCCCCGACCTCCCGATTCAACAATAAACTCACCAAAACACGATCCATCATGTTCATTCTTTTAATGTTGTCTATTTCAATCCCGATTGATTCACCTTAATCTTGACATAGATTAACTCAACATTAAACCTGAATTATTTTCTAGACCATATATTGGTCTTACGTCGTAATCTAAACTCGTTCATCCACCTGGCTTCTATTATTTCATACCACGATAAGGATTCTAGTCGTGCCTTATCTATTTTAAGTTTCCCTTGCAGTTTACCTTTTTAATCATTCTATGTCTCTCCTTATGACATGCGTTCATAATCACCTTACACATAAACGACGAACACGTTAGTACATACTTAATCCCATTCATACTTAAAGGTAACGTCACTACACACTCGTACTTCGTTAGTATATTCTCAATCATAATTTAAAACATTTGAACATGTCTGTCATATCATTCGTCTATTCTTATTGAGGCAATTTCTATTTTGCCTCATCAATCTATCCAATAGCTATGTCATGTATCCGTCACTACTTAATCGTTTCTTTAATATCTTACAGTTACTTATGTCATTCACACATCTTATCCAAGCATTTAAATCTTCTTCACGTATCCATACCTATCTATCCTTAACGTTCCCATAAGGCAAGCCTTGCTCGATCCCTTATCCCTTACTAGGTCATTATTCTTCCGGACACAACACATAAAAATCTTTCATCAATCCACTATTATTGCAATCTAAGTAATTTTGACCTTTGTGTACTATACTATGACACATTATTCGCCTACAACTCATAACCTCTAAGGCCTTGATTCACATAATTAAAACTTTAGACTTCCGACACAAAAACTATCATTTGGTTACTTAACACTTAGCGTAATACATTAAAACATAGAATTAATTCACATATACATTGACACCATAAAACACGTACCACGCTTATTGGCTTAAATACGTATACCACGTCTTGCAATCCATCGCATAATTAAAGCAATCTACAATTCGCGTCTAATTCGTTACTCCTATATATCACCACATCCACATGACAACATTCGCATTATAACTTAGCTATAATCCAATCTCATTATTACTATAAGCATTTCTACGTTACACCACAAAGGTACTTACTATCCGCATTACTTTAACTTACATACAACGCGTCTACGAGTGGTTTAAGTCTAGGCAACCTAGTGGAAACCTAATTCGCTTAAACCGAAGCTCTGATACCAAGTTGTTACACCCCGTACCCGTTTAGACAAAAAATTAAAACTTTTTACGCGAAAATACTTGATTTGTATGGACATCCGGTCACTCTTTTGACAACTGACAAAAATGGGTACACATTCAGGACTTAAGACTATTTTTAAATGAAAGTAAATTCAATTACCTTCAAAATGATGGGTGGCGCGACCCGTAACGACTTACGGTTTAAAAGATATGATTTTTCGAAAATTACCAAAATCTGAAAATTTTGCCAAACCGCCGGTCGGGAACCCCAACCGCCGGTTTGGCCCCAAAAACAGCCCAAACCGCCGGTTTGAGCTCAAACCGCAAGGTTTGAACCTGCTGTCCCGAAAATCAGTTTTCGCTACCTCCGCTTGGAAACCCGACCTACCGAACTCGAAACTTAACCAAACTTTCCAGATTTACTTAGTATATCCATGGGCTCATTTTCATACAAAAATATTTACCGAACGACTTCCCGAAAGGGTACTTTAAAATTGAGACGGGTTATGCAAATAACCCGTTTTGACCCATTTTCACTACAAACCGATCATACGACCTCCGATTTACACCAAACTTTACCAAAAGCATTACATTAACATATTAAACACGTTCCATTGACACTTGACCCGTTTACAACCCAAAATGGGTATTTTTACACATCAACCAAACGCCCCTTTAACTTAAACCATAAACACATAAAACATGCTCAAACATACTAATTGACTACCAAATCGTTATACAACTCTTGACATACAATTTGACACTTGTTTACTCATTTCAAAGCATTACTCGACTCACGGGGGTACAAACTCTACACATGAGCTCGGTATTCTACCTAAGCCCTTAAATACAAACTACCTTATATCTTGCATCTCCAAATCCTTAATCCTTATATCCAAGCCATCCATATAAACATGTCGACCTACAAAACGGTTAGACAACTAAACCATAAGCACAAAGGCTTAGTAAGTAAAACGATCATAACATACATTACACTTCAAACCACACATATGCATCACATACATTAAACACTTACTTGGCGGCTCACATCCTAATCCTTACTTTAACACTTGACATCAACTACTCTAACAACCCTAATCATCACTTAGGCCACATTCATTATGGCACACAAGCACATCTCAAATTCCTTATGACTAACCACAAAACATACATAACACATATACATTAGAAATCCATATAACACATGCTACCATCATTTTACTTACCTTAATCCAAGTTACATAACATCAAGAACATCATCATCATCACAATCTTCCATTATCAACACTAATCTTTATAATTAACCAAACCTAACAACATAACAATAAATAACATAACAAGGGTTAACAAAACCCATCAAATACAGTCATCTTCCTTTCTAAATCATCATATGATCATATCTTGATCATATGGTGAAAACCCACTTAAATCATAATCTTACCTTTCATTAATCATCAAATAGAAATACTTACTTGAGGAT
This sequence comes from Artemisia tridentata subsp. tridentata, assembly GCA_021014915.2. Lineage (NCBI taxonomy): Eukaryota > Viridiplantae > Streptophyta > Magnoliopsida > Asterales > Asteraceae > Artemisia > Artemisia tridentata. The sequence continues at coordinate 246,345,643 of CP139506.1, read as the reverse complement.
GATCTTAGCAAAGGGTGGCCATAAGCACTAGGACTTGATCATCTTCTTCCTCAAGCCATCAAGGCACTTCTTTCCCTCCCCTTTTCTCTCTATAGAACCGGACTCCACAAGCCTCAAGAAAGTGATAGAATTATCTAGACTTTCATGGATAAATAATTATCTAGGCACAAGTTTAGGCCATTGGCAAGAATGGTCCCTCGAGTCTCTTCCTTCTTACTTTAGCCACAACTAACTTATAATATCTTTAACATGTTTATCACAATGGCAACTTAGGTCCCTTTAGTTATACATCATATTTCACATAACCACTTTAGTCATATTTTGACTATTAGGTTTGACCACAATGCAACGTTCGTTGACTGACTAATCACATAAGGTCTTTACCTTCTTTCATCTAGGGTAGGTCCAAGCACACGGAAAACGGGTCTAACACTCTCATCCTCCTCAATAGGAGCTTTGTTCGTTTCCTCTTATAGGAACTTTTAGGATGTTGTTTTAGAATTTCTCTTTTTAGGATTTATTTTTCTTGTTTAAATGTAACATCATTTTTTCTAAGTAATGAATGTTATGTTTTAATGCTTGTTGGTGATCAACATTAAGTATATTATCTCATTTTAGAATACTAACATCATAGTATGGTTGTTTTAACTTAACATATTGCCTTGATCAAATGTACATTATGTACAAAATTTTGATCAGACACTTCATTTTGACTTTTTAAAAGTCAAATGGGCTGAAACTTATTGTTTGGTTGATTATTACATATGCATTTTACTTCCATGGAGTAACTAACTTTTCTTTTGTAGCATCTCCCATCATTGAAATGTATACGTTGGTACTCTAGCAATGGGGAGTATACATCGAGGGAGAGCATATCATAGTCTAGCCATTTATTTTGTAGGAACATACATCATCATATATCTGTCACAACTCGTAATTTCAGGTCATTTTCCAAACCTCGACAATTTACTATTCATGGGTTACTATTCATAAATCACTATTCACCGATCACTATTCACCATTTCACTATTCATCGTTTTTGAAGCCAGTTTGAGACTTTGAGAAGTCTTCAAAAATTTTACTATTCACATGACACTATTCATTCCCTGAGAGAAATCACTATTCATGGGCATTATTCATCATGTCGTAAACTAGGTTTACGAGTATTCAAATGCGCGTAACCAATTAGGTTTAGCTGCGTATTCATGCATCATCAGTAAGGACACATCATACAGACTAGGGCAGTCTGCATATCATCAGTAATATCAGTACCATATCAGTTCATGCATGTGTCTGTGTGATTTTCATTAACGTATGCATAATTGTTTAATTAACGTTACCACTCAGTCATTCCTATCAACAGTAAACCCAAATACTCCAGACAATGATCCTAATACATTTTCAAGCTAATTATAATGATATAGAGATTATATTATTACTTTACCCGGTGTTTTTAAACCAATCGTTACATTTTTCATTTGACGCTTATAACTCCGTCGATTTACGAAATTTCAATCCGATTATCGTTCTAACACCCGATTCTTGCAAGGAACATGATTTTACAATTTTTACAACTTCGTCATATCTCATTTCACCTCGTCACGAGTTATTTCTAGTTAACTCGGTACCCGATAACACTCAATGTATACACAAATCAACTAAATACTTACACTAATGGGACACTTGGCAAAGTTTCATCATACCCTTAACATTTAGCCCATGTGTGCCGCCCCCTACCCCCCAAATTAGCTTAATACTTCCAATTTGCATTAAATGAATTTACTTGCATTTTATTTCCATACTCCACTAACTTAACACATATTATAAACAACTAGCTAACCAAGAAAGATCAAACCTCTCCATCTTCATCACCCCAATCGGCCACATCAAGAACAAGAGGAGAAATCCATAGATTTTTCAAGAACAAAGCATAAACATACTCCATTTACTATCCTAGTTAAGGTCTTGTGATCAAAACCTCAAGTTATTGCACCTTTCTCATCAAATCACTCCAAGATTGTAAGTTAACTTCAAGAACATCATTTTGATCTTTTCATTCTTTTATTTACTTTATATGATCATGTATTTTCAAGGTTATACTAGTTACTTTTGCAAGTTACTTATGTTTTGATACCATTTTGTTTATAAACTATCACAAACACTAGATCTATAAGTTTCACTAATAACCACATGAGATCCACCAAGGTTGGTGATGTTTAGGACTCCATTACACCCTAAGAAGGTGTATGGTAGGATTTGCGAACTTGTGGAGTTGATTTGAGGTTGTATGATCAAGATTAGAACCATAGAAATGAGTTTTTAAAACATATATATACGTACTGTCCAAAATCATGTAAACTGGAAAACTCAGTAATTTTGGCATATTTTGGCCTTCATATTCAGAAATTTCTTTCAAAAACGAAACCGTGGCCGCAAGAATCACTAAAAACCGACTTATAACGAAGGAGATATGATCGTTCGAAGTTAGACGACGAAAACTAATTTTCTGAAAATAAGCGTGCTGTTAGCCGAACTTTAAAGGATCAAACGAGGTGTTAGACGTGATCTAGGAGAACCGAACTACTGAGATTATGTTAGTTCATGTTATGACGAATCCGTGGATATAAAGAACGTAGAAAACGAGCTTATAACGACCGAGATATACACGTTCGAAGCCGACGAACTCTATTCTATTTTGACAGCCCTAATAGAAAGTATTTTTCTAAGTATATACGTTAACATTTTTACAAGCCATTACATTGATAGCCGGTTTTCTATCTATTCAAGACGCGTATGATCAAAAGTCCAATAACATGACACGAAAAACTTGTAACAACGTTTTATTTTCAAGGACGTCAAATTCATTCACAACACTTAACGTGCACTAATTCGCGACTAGTTTTGCGAGGCCGTTTTGGATATATTTTCACAAGTATGAAAAGTATTGTTTTGAGACGAAAACATTATATTGCCAATAGAACACCAAACAAGGATCATGGAGTGTAGTTTTAACATATTTACGCTAAATGTAGTTTATAACTTAACAAGACGTCAAAATGTATTTTTCGACGTTAAACATTGTTTTCAAAACTTTCGAGTGGTATCGATAACATACGTGTTTGCATGAGTAACATCATTTCATTTGCTTACCTTAGATCATATCATTCATGATAGGTCGCGGTTAGGAACCGAGCCTCATCTCATCATATCCATTGTGATCATTGTTGCTTTATCATATCAGGTGAGTTTTCATAGCCCCGTTTTAAATTGTTTATTGATTTCTAAACTCTCGGGGAGAATACATTGCACCATTTTCATATGCGGACCAAAGTATACAAACTCGTTACATTGCTTAAGTTACATCATTGCCCAGATCAAAGACCCCTTATATTATCATGAACCATTAATTGTTAGTAAGCGAGAGTGAGTGGATAGATCTATTGAGGGTGACTCCTCCATTTGGGTTGGTAGCACCAACTGGTCAAACGAACGCATTTCATTTCTGTCCTATTTGAGTGATTGGGAAACACTCGGTTGGGGCACTTCATTCAGTCTAGCTTCGGGGTCATGAGCTTAGAGCTAATGTATCATTTTTATGTGGCATGGTTTTGTCATACACTTTATACTTGTGGTTTCCGTACAATCATTCATTTACATAAACCTATGATCTCACCAACATTTTTGTTGACCCTTTTTAGCAATGTATTTTCAGGTAATTAAGGTATCGCATGTTGGCTTGCATATGGACATCATGGAGTCGCGGAGTCGACGCGTCTCACTTTATATTTTATGCACTTATCCATCGTTTGAATTGTATGAACTTGTTTTCTGAAAACTTGTTTCACATTTTGGGACCTAGCTTTATAACTCTGAACGTTTTTAAATAATCAAACGATGTATTTTCTAAACGACACTTTAGGTCATTCAATATAACTACAACTTTGGTACTATGACCAGTCGTGCCCCTGAATGACTTATTCCGCTGCAAGTCATGAAATTTGGGGGTGTGACAATATCATATCCTTGTTACTCCATTTAGAGGGAGTATAAATCAAGGGGGAGCTTTAAAGTTCTCAAAATCGCATTTCGCTACGCATATCTTCTTTTTGTTTCGACAAAAAGAGGGAGAAAGGATTAAGTTTGCATTACTATGAAACATCACATTACATACATTTACACTTGAAATTATTTTCAAGACTTGCATAAAACAAACTTAATCTATATTTAAAAAAAAAGACTCATACTTCATTTATTCATTTTCTTAAAAATACACCTTATGTTTTGTGATCAACAAAAAGGGGGAGATTGTTAATACAAATATCTTCCCAAAAACGTTATTTATATTTTATGATCTTTACTTAGTTTTGTTAATGACAAATACAAGTTATATCTTTTAGCAAATCATAAATACAAGTTAAAGTCTTTTTAGAACACATTTACATTTCACAAGATCACTAGAATTTACATTTTATACATTTACATGTTTATTTCCTAAAATGAAAACTTTATTAGTTAAATATTAGGATGACATCATGGCATGCATCATGTACACAATCTTGGTAAGATTTTGTGATATTTTGTTTAGATCTTCAAGCCAAAGAGTTGACATTTGAAGATATGGAAAGATATGGCAAGATTTGGAAAGATTTGAAGATCTCTTAGCTGGCCTGACACGGCGGATCCAATTGCATACAAGGACGGATCCAAGTTTTGGGATCCGCCGGATCCGCCAGCTGTTCATCAGCTTTGCCTATAAATAGCAAGCTGATCATTTGGCCATTTCATCACTCATATAGCTTAAATACATACTCATTCATTTACTAACCCATATCATTCATTCATTTGATCTTTCCTTTTGTAGCAAAGGGATCAAACATACAAGGATCAACGTTCTGTCGTTATCCGTCTAGTTTAGTCACTGTGTGATCTTGTACTAGTTTGTATATCATTGTTTGTATCATTTACATCAGTAGAGTGAGGTTAGTGTTTTAGTCCTTAAAACACAAAGAGTGTTGGGAGTGGTTGTACCCTTGTAAAGAACCAAAACGGGAGTGGTTGTACCCTTGTGAAAGAACCAAACGGGAGTGGTTGTACCCTTGTAAAGAAATCGGTGTTTAGCTTAGTACCGGAAAAAGGAGTAAGTGACGTGTAAAAGTTTTCTCCACCTAGAAGGGAGTTTGTTTCTTAGTGAAAGATAACTCTCGAGTTAGAGGCTCGAGGAGTGGAGTAGGGCAAGGAAGAGAGTCCTTGTAGCCGAACCACTATAAACATCAGTGTTGTGTGGTTTGATCTTTCATCTCTTTACTTTTCATATATATTGTGTGATTATTTGTTTGTGTATAATTTCCTTGAAATCACATTAAGTAACGAAGCGAATCAAATTTTAAAACGGTAAAACTATTCAACCCCCTTCTAGTTTTCCACAGATTCGAAGTGAATTTAAGAGATGTGTTCATTGATCCAAGGCCGAACATGCCAGAGACTTGGATCGAAAGATGTGATTTACATGTTAGAAAAAACAAAGAACTTCGAGATTGAAAAGTGCACGACGATCTTCGACAAGACCTTGTGGAGCATGTATGGAACCTTAATTACTAGGTTTTTATGCGTTATGTTTATGTACTAGTTTTTTATTGTTACACCCCGTGCCCGCTTTGACCAAAAATTAAAACTTTTTGAGCGGAAACGACTCAACTTAAACGTACATTCTGTTACTCTTTTGACCATTGACAAAAATCTATAAACATTAAGACCTTAAGACTATTTTTAAATGAAACTAAACTCAATTACCTTCGAAACGCCGAGTGGCACGACCCTTGACGACTTACGGTTTAAAAGATGTGATTTTTCAAAGATTGCCAAAAACTGTCGAAGGCCACCCAACCGATCGGCAGAGCCCTCCGACCGATCGGTTGGAGGCTTTTGACCTCCCGGATTCATTTTCAAGTCCCGTACTTGAAAACCCGACCTCCCGAACTCGATATTTCACCAAACCTTCCAGATTTACTTAGTATATCAATAAGCTCATTTCCATATGAAAACATTTACCATTTGACTCTCGGAAACGTACTTTACACAATCACGGGTTTTGTGCCAAAACCCGTTTTGACCCATTTACACCACAAATCACTTATACCACTTCATTTGCCCACCAAACTTAACCAACATCATTACTTTAACATACTAAAACATTTCCATGATCGTTTGACCCGTTTACAACCCAAAATGGGTATTTTCACGCTTATGCCAAACACCCCTTTAACTTTGACTATAACACATTAAACACACTTTGACACACTGATCCATGCTAAAGTGTATATATAAATAATATCAGACAGATACACGTGAATAAAGACAAATCAACCCTTTAGGAAAAAGGCTAACTTGCAAAAACTCACGTTTGTGATATGTGTGATACCAGGTAAGTGATTACCCGGGTCGTGTCCCAACGAGGTATGAATGGACAATCGTTTGAGGTTTGGAATTAGAGTGACTGATGATTGTAATGTGGAATTTTGATTTTATTATATTCTAATTGAATAATGAGAAACAAATTCTCAAAATAAAATTAAGATCTAAACAAATTAAATTAAAAACGCGAAACGGAAATTCTAAAAACGGGAAAAAAAAGTGAAATCTATAAAAATAAATCCTACAAGTGCCAAATTATTTTTCCTAAGTTATAAATGACAAAAGAAAATTTTAGAAAAAAGATTTATATTTTTCTGACTTTTATATTTTTTATTATAAATTAAAAACTAAATGTAAAAGAAAAATAAATTAAAAATACTAAAACTATTCTAAAAATTCTGAAACTTTTTCTAATATTACTCAATGATATGACAGACCTAGGAAAAATATTAACAAGGTATCAGCTTATTCTAATAAGCTGATAATAAGCAAAATGGAGAAATAAGCTTAAATTAGAAAAACAAGGTTAAATAAAAAAGGGTGCAAGGTTATGACTGATAAAGACCTTAGGGCGACTGGTTAAGTGTGTGTGTGTTTTATCTGAGAGACCAGGGTTCGAGTCCCATGGTGCTCTTTTTGCAAAATTTATTTATTTTTTTGATTTTTCTTATAAAAACTTAAAAAGCACTTATAAATAAGCAATATTAACAAAACAACTATTTTTGGAAACCTCAAATAAGCTCAAAAATAAGCCACAAGGGCTGATCAGTGGACTTTTAAGGAAAATGAGCTAAACTAGGACTAAAAAGCTGATAAGCTATTTAAATAAGCTAAAGGCAAACTGAAAATAAGCTGAGTACTAAAAATAAGTTCAAAAGGATAAATAGATACTAAATAAGCTGTAAAATAAGCACTAGAATCACAAAATAAGCCCCAAGGGCTGCTGATGTGCAGGGAGGAACAGGTCACTGAGGCCTTTTTGGACTTATTTTTAAGCACTGAGTTAACAATCAAAACCCACAAAAACTGAAAAATCTGAAAGTTCACATGGCAAATATCAAGCAGGCCAAATTTCAGAGCTTAATAAGCTTATTAAGAGCTTAAGAATAAGCTAAAAAGTGGCTACATCCACACAGATGAGCACTGATCACTCAGTGCTAGTCTGTGTGAGATTTCAACTTTTGAGCTTATTTTAGAGCTCAAATAAGCTAAAGTAAGGACTGAAAATGGGGAATAAGCAAAGGCCAAATGGAAAACTATCTAAAACTCACAAGATAAGCTCATAATTTCCTCCATTAAGCAATGAAATGGGTTGAGCAAGCTAAGATCAGACACTGAGATTACCGCAATAACTTCAAACTCACATCCAACAAGCCCATCTCTTGTTCATCAATTTTAACAACTACAAGAAACATTAAAACATACCACAACAAGGCTGATTAAGCATAAGCTTGTGAAAAGCTTATTAGAGCAGTCCAGGTTCAAAGTTTATACTGATCAACTCAAATTCTATTTAAACTTCAAACTAGCTCAACAATTCCTGAAAACAACTTAAACATGCCAAATTAATGCAGATCAAAGTTCACAACTTTGCATATGAACAGTAAAACACTAAAATTTACCCATTTTTACACTAAACCAAACAGTCCTATATCTTTGACTGTTTTAAGATTTGAACAATGAAAACCAAATTAAGCTGAGCTTAAGTAACTAGAATATTAAACTAACTATATTAAGCACAAATAAGCAAAAGTAAGCTGAATGAAACACTGATAATAAGCAATAAGCTGGGTTGACTTTAGTTGACTTTTTGAACTACTTTTTGACTTTGTGGAATTAAGACTGAATTAAGCAACAATAAACTCACAACAAGATGTCACAGGCTTATGTGAACTTATTGAACAAGAAAGAAAGGCTTTTACACTTTAAACGACAACTGATTTTGATTACTGAATTAACATTAAAATTCGAATTACAACTAAATTGATGCAAAGCTTTTGAAATTAAACTGAAAACTTGTAATTGGATATACCCATCTTGATTGTGTGGATGATTCGGGTGGTCTTGGGTTATGGAAGATTAGATCCATGGTTTAGAGTTAGAGAGATGAGATGAACTAGAGAGAGAGAGAGTTCGGAGAAAAACTTGTAATAGATTAGCTTGTGTGTGTAAAATATGACAAGAGTTCCACCCTTCCCAAGTGTGGGAAGGGTTTATATACTTACTAATATTTGTGCCCCTAGTGGGCTGTGGAGTGAGCTGACAGTGGGGAAAGCCCTGACCCACTCCACAAATATAGATACGACTAATCTAATAAAACTAATAATACTAATAATACTAATAATAATAATAAGCCTACGAGCTACATAAATGCTAAATAGATACTCGGGGTAACCGAACCTTCATATGAATATTTATATTCCTAACAATCTCCCCCTAAGGGAGGTCACCCCGGAAATAATATTTCGAATTCTAGCATTTGATCTTTTGATCTTGACTTCATAGCTCGTAGTCTTCGATTCTTCAACGTCTTGAAACTTTGTGCATTCAGCAGTAATCTTTTGATGACTGATCGGTTGTCTTGGATGATCTTTGAGAATTCTTTGAGTTCATCATCCAACGTTTGTCTTCAAGTCATCTTTCAGCAGTATGTCACCACGTGATGTGTTATTCTTTGAGCCGACATGCTCACTCTAGTCAGGGTCATGACTTTCAGCATCAGAGTTTGCAGAAGCTGTGTTGAAGGTCTTTTAGGTTGTCATGACTTCTTTGAATATGATGATGGAGTAGAGTGAACATGTGGTAATGGATTGTGTATGTTGTGTCGACATGCTCACACTTTTCTGGATCATGATCTTTAGCTTCAGAGTTGCGGAAGCAGTGTTGAAAGTCTTTTTAGATTGATCATGACTTCTTTGTTTAAGATGATGATGTAGTGTGAACATGTGGTAGAGGATTGGCATCTTTTCTGCAACCAGCTACAGCATTCCACAGCTACAATCGCCAGAAGTTCCTGCATACGACAGTTAGCAACAAATCGATCAGTACTTACAGGTTCGGACTTCGAGATTGTTAACAGCATAGTGTGAAAACTCTCTCTAATCCTTACCAAGACCGTTCCTAATCGAAAACCCACATAGGGCTTTTTAAGATCGAACCGTAGCACATCAACGATTAGGTGAGTCGCTGGAGATCACTCCACGACTGTAGACCGTTTGAAACCGCCGTGACCACTAAGCGTAATCCATAAAGAATTACCGAAGTGACCTGCTTTCAGGGCTGCTTGATGTTGACCCTGGCAGGAATTTCCATTCAATCATTGAGAATTACATTTTTAAATTCCCTCATAAATGTTCTGGCAGATTGCTAAGATCTGCGTAGGACTCTTAAGTTTACAACTGGTGTCCTTAATGTTGAACACCCAGTGTAGAAATAATTCGTGTCCCTATGAGATCTTATTATGCATCTCGTGGCTCTAGACTCGATAGTGCGTTTTGATTTATTGAGCGGAGGCTGGAGAGGACTGCCACCTGTTCAATATCATCTAACTCGAGTGAGAGAGACGATAGGAATGTATTGAACTCCGTGAAAATTGAAACAAGAATCCTTTGAGGGACCTTGAGTGGCTAGGGAGGGTTGTGCAGCGTATCACTGGGTCCATGATACTTTGTCTTCAATGTCAGCAATCAACTAAGTGATTCTGACAGCATATGTATTGACCCGGTTTCTGCCTAAGTTGTAAGGAGGGCTTCTTTCTTTTCACCCTTTATCTTTACAATTCTTTTTCATTCTTCAACCCCTTCAGTGCTTACCGAGACTTCATTACTAGTACCTTGTTGGGTTTGTTCCAGTACTAGCTCCATCTCAGTCGGCACTCTTCCCATAATCACACTTTTCTCCTTTTTAATCAAACCTAAGGACTTCTACACTAACTAGTGGATTGTCCCTGGGTAGATCCCTCCGGCTCTGGCGGGATTGTGGGAACTTGTACCTAACCTTACCATCCTTATAACTCCAATATATGAAATACAATGGTCGGTCTTTGGTGTTCTTCCACAATTGCCATAAACCAAATCTTTGAAAAATCTCTCAAAGTGTTCATGATACTGAAACACATTTTTGCAAACACTTGAGAGTTTTATATTTTTCAAATGCTCCCCCTCAACATGTGCTTGAATAATTGTTTTATAAATTTGCACATGTCAGGTGAAGCTCGCACTTTTGAATTGATTGATTTTCCAAGAACATGATCATCGCGAGACACGCTTACATCACTAGTGAACTAGCTTGAAATTATTACCCGTCCAGATCACATTCAAGGAAAATCGCTCGAAATCGGTACATTCTACTCAGACACGTCCTTTGCGAGACACGCTTACATCACCAGATAAACTGGCTTGAAATTATTACCCGTCCAAGACATGTCCTTTCGACTACTGACTTTAGCTATCGTCAATTCATTGGTGAAGTCTGAGCCTTGCTCACATAATATGCATGCCAAATCCTTTTTATCAATTCGCTCCCCCTCAATATGTGCATCGATATACGAAAGAGTTTAGCACATATGGGAGAGCTTACATTTACGTCCAAACATCACATTTTATTAGATTTCATATTTAAATCACATTCTCTCCCCCGATCAAAAATTTCAAACCACTTGAGATTTGTAATCCCAATTGATTTAAATAAGTTAGAAAATGTGGGAGAAAATGTGTCCGATTTAATGTAGTCTGATGATGGGACATACTATGCTCCCCCTTAAACTAAGAGGGAGATTCACTGCTTATTTTGCACAAGATAACTTTTATGACACAAATGATATTGACCTTTTTTGCGCATATGATGTAATCACCCACTTTTCTGAGTGAGTCAGTGGTCAACATCGATTATCCATCCACCAACAAATCTTCTCAAGTATTGTCGATCCCCACTTGGCAAGATCCGAGTAAGTACTTCTTTGTTGAAATGATGGTGGTGGAGGTGAAGGTGTTGTTGTTGTTGCTGCTGCCAATGTTGTTGTCATGGTGAATTCTGAGCCAATCAATAGAGTTTGAACGTCTGATCAAATGGTTATAATGGGAACTGGCACATTCATTTTGGCCATGGAATCAGAAACCATTACTCCTCAGCATTCTGAATCTTCTCCACATTCATCACTTGACTTGCTGAAGAGCAATGTGAGCACTTTTAATCAGGGATTGATTCTGGCTTTTCACTCTCCCCGAATTAGTGCTCTCCCCCAATCTGATAACCTTTCCTGATGAACACCCATAATAGGAAGAAGAAGAAGACTTTGGATGAACACCCATAATAAGAAGAAGTCTTTTGGTAACCAAATGCATGCCGTCTTTAGTCTTCTAACACTCCCGTCCTTGAGTAAAGCCGTCAAAAACCTTAGGCCTCTTTTCGTAAGTTTAAGTTGAGCCTCAACTGAAATCTAGCTTAACCCCACAACTCATCAAACAAGAACTGTCATGAGGTTAAGCTAAACCACAAATTTAAGCCCAGTAACAACTTGATTTCAGATTAACCTCACAACTCATCAAACAAGAACTGTCATGAGATTAGGTTAAAATCAAGTTGGACCTAACCTTAAACTACAAAACAACTTGAACCTAACTTAACTCCACAACTCATCAAACAAGAACTGTCATGAGATTAAGTTAAATATCAAGTTGTAAGAAAAGAACTCAACATTTTTGAATGTAGAGAAGACTGTAGACTCGACCTTCTTCAAGATAGCCCAATGTGGAGGAACATAATACCAATCATCTTCATCTCACCAAATGCCTTCCAGTAACCTTACATATAACCCATCAGCCAGCAGCATACACATGAGATGATAACACCCAACAGAGAATGAAGAGTAGACTGACGACTCGACCTTCTTCAGTCTTAAGTATAACACCAAAGTAACAAGTTGAACCACTGATCATCTATAGTATGTATCCATCCTTGGATATTAAGCCCTGATCACGTGAACCTGTTGTGCGTCCTTGATGTACACATTCTCTCTCCCCTGATGGTTATGATTAATCAGCCCATGACGTAACAGTGAAACGTAAATACCAAGGTAACAAGTTGAACCACTGATCATCTCTGCGGTTATCAACACCGGAATAAATGATTATGCCCGATCACGTGAACCTGTTGTGCGTCCTTGGTGTACACATTTCTCTCCCCCATGATGGTTACGATTAATCGGAATCATCATCATGATGTGTACATGCAGCGTAATGAAGTGTACATGAAGCATTGACTAGAAACCCTTTGTTGCTGATTGTACCAGCCCGTGAGAAGATGTCGATTAGCATTCCATGACCATGTTCTTCAACACCTTGATAGACGGAGGAAGATGTAGTGTTGGAGAACCATGGTTTGCACGACTCCTGAACTGACGTATTCAGGAGACGTATGACCATTTCTCAATCATCAACTAACATGTAGATTAATATTCACCCTTTCCCCCCCTCAAAAATTGCATATGCCTGCCAACTGCAATTTTTTGATGGTTGAACTAGTGAATATTAATACCATCAACGGTAAGTAGCTCCACTTGACGGTTCTTGAAGACTGACATGTTGTTTATTCACCCTTCCCCCCCCTCAAAAATTGCATATGCTTGTCAACTGCAATTTTTGGTTGAATATGTGAATAAAAGTATACTCCAATATGCGCCGATCCACTTGAAGATTGAATAAGCACGGAAAGAGCATGAATCTTGTTGATGAGAATGGCCATAAATAAGAAGATTCCTCTTCTTTTGAAGATAAAGTGCACTCAAGCGTACACTTTTCTTTTCTTTGAAGAACGAGGCCTGCACTGAAGTGTACAGACGTCATATGATGAAGAACGAGGCCTGAACTGAGGTGTTCAGATGTCATTTCTCTCTCTTTACTACTTCTCTCATCTAACTCGTTAACAACCCCATTATCATTTTGTCGGCTTGATGTCGTGACCACTGATGGAGAAAAACCCAATATGATGAACTTGAGACTGAAGTAATATAACCCGAACTTGTGACTTAAACTTGTACTAATGCATGACAAAGAGCGGTGTAGAGACTTCGTGCAACATCGAATCCCTAAGTACTCTATACTCTTCAACCAACCAACCATCAAGTATAAGACGTACATCACCTCTTGGATATCCACAACTTCGTGTGACACTGAGCACTACAACGTGACTCCTTAAAGTGATAGTTATTTTGTAATAGGGAAAAGAAAAAATAACTAGATATCCAAGTCCTTGTTATTGTAGATGTTGAAAGCTCGAACAAGGATCTCGAAGAATCTTCATCCAACCTCCCCGATATCTTCAGATACTAAGTACACGCACCCATGAAATTTCACTTCAGCTTCAAATAAATAATACTGAACTAACGCCGTAGTCACATCTTGTTGATTAAATGCCCTGATCCAGCCATTTGTGATGTTTTAGCTGAACTTTGATAATGGTTTTAACCCGATCATGGTCAAGAGCGCATAGTCCATCATCACGGGATTTTACAAATCTATGATTTAAACCGAGAAATAAGTTCTTTTGAGGGATTTTACAAAACCAAGAAGAAACCGTGAGATAGTAACAGATTGAATGTGGCATGACTGATTTGATTTTGGAGAATATCAGTTTGGGTTAAGAATATCCCGTGAGAATTACTGAGCACATCACAACTTTTAAAACCTTCGTCCAACTACCCAACCTCGTACACAAACAACTGTTTGAGACCACTTGATGAAGGAAACCCGATATACCAATATTGCAAATGAAGTAGAGTTACTCAAATTTGTTACCTAAGCTTGCACTGTTGTTGGAAGAACGGTGTTAAATCTCTAAGTACTTAATGTTATCCTGACAAAGTGTGAGACTTTCATCACCTCTTGCGATTATCCACAACGTCTTCTACGTGTGACACTGAGTACTACAATGTATCTCCTTTAAGTGATAGTTAGCCAGGTCTTCAACCATCCCCCCCGACTTCTGGAAACTAGATAACCCAAGTCTTCAACTTTCATCTTACGCACGAGCAAGTTATCATTGAGATCATGCATCCAACCATCCCCGACCTCAAGATAAACTAAGTAGACGCCTTCGTGAAATTCAACTTCAATCTCAAACAAGGAATACCAAATTAACTTCGTGATCATTTTGTGCGGTTGAATAGTCAAAGGGAGAAGAAACATGCGCTAATTCTTAGCAGTGCCCATGACTCATAGTCAGTCTAATCAAACATAGCTGTCTGACCCAGCTGCTTGGATGTTATCAGGTGCAGTGCATGGAATAGTTGTCGTACTGTGTACAGGATTTTACAGTTCTTGAGATTTAACCGATAAATAAATTCAAGAACAAACTGCACAACAGTAAGTATCAAACCGCTGAAATCTTAGGAAAGTCACTAAGAGCCAACCCGCTGAAAGCTAAACCACTGAAACTGGAACCGCTAATATTCAAACTGCTGGAGACAGAACCACTGAATCCTGAATCGCTACGATCTGACCCGCTGTAACCGGAACTGCTAAGATACAAACCGCTGGAGACTGAACCGATACGATCTGACCTGCTGTAACCGGAACCGCCAAGATTCACACCGCTGGAGACGGAACCGCTAGGAAACACGCCTAATTCTCCCCCCCAAAAAGGGCATGAAATGACCTTTTTGCCAAAGCTAAGAGTCTGTGATGATTGTGAATTTGACAGGCACAAAGCATGGAAAGAGACAAATGAAACTACTGCAACGAAGATGGTGATTAAGACTCTCTTGTAGTAACCCCTTGCTTTCCTCCTCATCAATGGTTTAGCAGATTAACAATTCATTGAAGCTCGTAATATACCAAAACCGCTTGATGAAATGCGTTTAACTTTAAAGTGAGTAAAAGGTTAAAACACGTCTCTAAACAAATCACCTCATGTCTTTAAGTGTGACCACCTCTTGAGAAGATCTTGTACAACAATCCCGTTAGAAGCTTGAGAAACAACGATCTCTTGATGAAGCTTGATAAAGAACAAGTTCGCGACTTATACTTGCACTAAATTTGTGATTTAGAACCTATATTGAGCACAACATCGTAACTCCTTTAAATATATATAGGTAGTGATATATACCCAACCTTCCATCCTTTATTGTATATATCCACTTCTTGAACATCCAAGTCTAATCACCATATATACGCTCAAGCAAGGGTCATCAAACATCGTGCATCCAACCAACCCCGAGATGTTTGAGACACTAAGTACACCAACCTGTGATTTAACAAACTAACCAAGTTACCATAATTTCCAAATTCCCGCCGTTCTCGAAGCACAAATTTATCCCGAAAAAAAATTAGTCAAACCCCGTAAGTTTTATTATGTCTAAATACAAATCTAGCCTACTTGTCCAAAATTAATTTCACGGGATTTTACAGCTCTTGAGATTTAAACCGAGAAATCGAATCTTTCGCGGGATTTTCTAAAGTCTACAAAAGAAACCATGAAATCAACAAGAATAGCCTAGAGTGAAGTGCAATATTAATCTTCGAAATTCAAGTCACAGAAGTCAAATCACAACTTGATCAAATCGCAACAAGTGAAGTAACAGATTGTCAATTTGCAACAAGTCCGATTGCGATCAACCAAATCACAATTTGTCAAATCGCAAGTGTCAACTCACAACGTCAAATAGCAACTGGTCAACTCACAATCAGTCAAGTCGCAACAAGTCAAAATGTAACTTGACAAATCAATTAAACAAATTGTTATTTGTCAGCTATAACTCAAATTGCAAAGATCAAGTTGCAGGCTCACTCCAGTCGTAGGCACTAATAGAACAATGCTGACAAATCCACACCTCTGAAACTACGTTGATATTCATAAACCCAAATACAAGCCGTGACATGAATATCCTTGCGAGATTATATACGACCAAAGTCTCACTCATATAGCCAAACACTCATAAAAAATTGTGAATCCAAAAAAATTCTACACTTTCGTCCACTAACTAGTCGAACTAACTAAGTTCTGTTATGTTCAATTCACAATCGTCCATAGTGATATCAGTTCAATAAGCTCAGCCCAAGGTCACGAATCCAACAAGCTCAGCCCAAGTCTTGTGATTAGACAGCCCAGTCACGATTTAAGCCCAATCCATATTTAACCAATAACCAATAACCAATCCGGATCCAAACCATACTAACCCTAAAATTTCGGTATTTAAATCCCACTTTAGCACATCAACACAACCCTAATCACACTTAACAATCCGCCCCCTCTCTTCTAACTGCCTCACACCCACAAACCCTAATCCCAATCATCATCACCAAATAATCCGCCTCCCTGCTTCTTCAGTCACCAAATCACAATCAATAATCAAACTTATACCTCCTTCAACACACAAGCACAAACAACATGTGCAAGCACCAACACCCCACACGACCACCAAACGTCTTTCATGGTTAAGTCAGAATTTTTCGAGCACAGTACGAGGTCTCAAGGTCTCGTGAAAGAGGTCTAAGGTAGGATTAATTAATGATTTTAGTTTCATTATGTTGTTTGGTCTTGAGCAAATCAAAGAAAGATGATAACATGATAGTTATTGTCTTCTTTAAATTCGTATATGAAAAAGAAGCAAAGCTTCAATAGTGATTGATGATGATTTCTTTTTCGTGTGTTGGATCTTTTAAATATCTTGAATTTTATCGCATGCCACGAACAAAAGAAACTGAGATCTTGTTTGTTTTATTATTCTTTTCGGTTTGAGTAGTGTGGAAGTGGAAGTGGTACAGAGTAGGATTTAGGATTAGAATAGATAGTGAACTTGGTGTAGTGATTGTGTAGCGTAATTTGGTTTGTGGTAGCTGGTCATTTTCTCTGATTTGAATCTTGGACTGATGATGTAATGGAACTGAGATTGGTTTAAGTTTATTAATGGTTGTGGTCGTAGTGGTCTGGTCTTCTGCTACATCTTAATTCATTATAGGGACAAAACGCTAGTTATCTTGAAGCATTGACATCAATCCGTTTAGATTTGACCACTGTAACAAGCAGACAAATCGCTGAAACACAAGTCGCTAAGACACAAATCGCCTACTTAGACAAATCACCATGTGGACAAATCGCCACATAGACAAATCGCCACTTGGACAAAACGCCACTTAGACAAATCGCCATTTAGACAAAACGCCACATAGACAAAACGCCACATAGACAAATCGCCAGTACCACAAATCGCCACATACACAAATCGCCACATAGACAAATCGCTAGTACCACAAAATGCCAGTCTGTCACTATCACGATAGTACAACTGTCACTTTCCCAGTTTCGTCTTCTTTCCCATTTTGGCTAAAAACCAAACTGCCATCTCAGATTGGACAAAACGCCACTAAGAACATATTCCAAAGAGACTCATACACAAAACGCTAGGATGAACATTCTTTTGATGATGGACTTTTAACCAAAAAACAGGGCCACGAAACACAAGAAGTAGTCACAAATGTGAGCAACAGAATAGCCAAGAAACATTTAAGCATAGTCTAAACCACAAATAAGCCAAATGAAATTATAGATCTACCCGGTTCGAACTATTCGAGTGCAGGCCAAAATGGACCAAAATAAGTACCACAAGCCACAAGCAACTAACCACCGAATGTGTTATACAAATCCTTGGTTCAGCAGGAATTCGACAACACCATAAATGGTATTCGAACAGAACAGTTAACAAAGATAAACCATAAGTGATATTTGACTTAAAATAATAACAACCCTTTCAATGCTCAAAAGAATGAGGCTCATTCAGATCCAACAAAAACATACGGCCCACAAACTGAATAATGATATACGGATAAAAAGTTGACCACAAAAACACATTCAGATCCAACAAAGATTGACCACAATGAATAATGATATACGGATAAAAATATGAACACAAGGAATGGTGAGAAAGACCGAGAGTCCAAGACCAATCATACACAATCAACCGAACCTAACCATGGCTCTTGATACCAATTGTAGGATATACCCATCTTGATTGTGTGGATGATTCGGGTGGTCTTGGTTCATGGAAGATTAGATCCATGGTTTAGAGTTAGAGAGACGAGATGAACTAGAGAGAGAGAGAGAGTTGGGAGAAAAACTTGTAATAGATTAGCTTGTGTGTGTAAAATATGACAAGAGTTCCACCCTTCCCAAGTATGGGAAGGGTTTATATACTTACTAATATTTGTGCCCCTAGTGGGCTGTGAAGTGAGCTGACAGTGGGGAAAGCCCCGACCCACTCCACAAATATAGATACGACTAATCTAATAAAACTAATAATACTAATAATACTAATAATAATAATAAGCCTACGAGCTACATAAATGCTAAATAGATACTCGGGGTGACCGAACCTTCATATGAATATTTATATTCCTAACAAAACTTGAAATTGAAGTTACAATACTTGAATTTAGATAAGACATAATTTTTAAAGAACAATAAGCTTAAAAACAGAACTTAAACATTTTCTACACTACGAATTGGTCTAAAGCAGTGACAATTCATTCTTGGTGACTTCATTTCTTTAAATAGCATCCAAAAAGCTTGTCTGACCCTTCCTGAGCAAATCCCACTCGTTTAATTGCCTTCAATTCATCCTAGCCGTTAATTCCATTTTTGGCGGGAAAAGCAGTCCATATGGGTTTTAACCTTTTCTAAGCACGTGGGGGAGTTAGCTTGTGAAGGCTTCTCATTGGAGGAGGGGGGAGGTGATGGTGGATGTGTCAGGGATAAGGGGTGGTTTTGCAGAGAAAATGGTGGGTGAGTGTGGTATGGTTTGGCGGGCAAGTAGGGAAGGGGATAAGAGTTTGACCGAAGTCAAACTGGTTTTATCTAAAAAGATAATACGGGGTATGGGTTTTATTGGTGGAGTTGGGCTTTTGAGGGTAGTGGGCTTGGGTTAATGTGTTGGGTTATTTGTTTAGTGTGTGGGCTGGGTTATTATTTTGGGTTTAGTATTTAGGATAGAAATGGAATTGTTTTAAGTTAAAGGACCAATGTTGCCAATTGTGAAAATTCAGGGACCAATCTTGTAATTTCTGAAAATCATCTCCAAGGGCTATTTGTGACATTTCAACATTCTTGGAAGTTGACTTTGATAATTTGAGCATTATCCCGGTCCAAACTTGTAAATTCCGTCCCCGTCCTCGGCTTTTCACAACTTTCCAATCTTGTGCTCGGTTTTGTCTGTTTTTGCCCTGTTTTCGATCCTTTTGTACCTGAAACACATAAAAACACAAACCACGAATATCTGCAATATATTTGATCTATTTGGGTGTTTTTGGTCATTTTTGTGTCTTTTATGGGTATAAAATGATGAGTATTTACACACTAATCAATCCCCCACACTAAGCTATTGCTAGTCCCAAGCAATCCGATCATATAAAGTAATGAAAGGATCAAAAGAATACCAAACATACCCCGCTTTGATTTTTTATACAATGCACGAAATTTAAACTTAGAACAAAAATATATAACATGCTTGATTTCCAAAAATGGTATCATGGAACGGGATTCACACAAAATGGGTGTCTCCAGGGAATTAAAATCGTCATCCTCTTTTTTTTTTTATATACTCCCAACTAAGCTTAAACTCAATGTGCAAATGTTTTTGTAAAAATGCTAACACTACTTATACTAATAATCTATGTAAGCCGAAACTTAACTTTTCACTCCCACATTTATTCAAGTTTAGGTGACTGTGCTCATTTTCAAAATTTTGGCCGCAAAAATCGACGTTTATTATGGTTGCCATTCGTTTAAGTCAAATACTAATTTACCGGGAACCTCAAAAATCTAAGGATCAAAAAGGGCCTTTTCCATGTAGCGGCTTTCTTCTCGGCACATCCCAAACCAGTTGGTTTTAGGTGACCAGGCTTTTGACACCCCACAGAGAATAGTACCGGAATCAGCGGAATTTCGATTTCAAAGATTTAAGATATTCCCACTAAGCTAGTATTAAAAAACTTAAATAGATAACAACAAACGATCATTTAGAGATTAGAGACTCAAAGATGAGATCACTCCATGTAACGGTTTTCTTCTCGGCACATCCTAAACCAGTTGGTTTTAGGTGACCAGGCTTTTGGCACCTCACAGAGAATAATACTGGAGCTTTCGGGATATTTGAAACCAACAATCTACTAAATTACCGTTTAACCTTTATACAAAATTGACGAATCCAAGTTCAAGTTCCGATTTAAATTTAAGAGAAAGCAATTTTCCTAAATTTATTAACACATACATCTTTATTTTTGCAACATCAAAATTTATTGCATTTTGCAATATCATTCCATTTTCTTATTTTTCTTTTTCATTTTTTTCATTTTTTCATTTTTTTTTCATCATTTTTTTTAACTTTAATAATATACATACATATATGCTTTCTCAAAAATAAAAATAAAAAGTTGAACTCGGGCACTATATCAAAATTATATAATTTTTTTTTTTTTTTTGCATAACAACATGATTTTAACGTTCAAACGTTTGAAAACAGCACGCATTTAATCAGATTAGTTATCTTCTGGGAGAAAAAGCCATAGATTACTTATATAAGCTCTAAAGAAAATCAATTATTCTACGCTTAGCATTTTTATTTGCACAAATCGTAAAACCTTAGTCTAATCGTTAAGGAAGCAGCCAGATCAATACTCTGGCAGAGTCGGGATTCCCTTTGTTCTAACCTAATCAAGACTAAACACTTCTTTTTTTATTGCAATTTCTTATTTAAAAATGAAATTTTTTTAAAATTTTTGGCCAAAACGGGGGTACTAGGGCACTAGAAGGTACAATGTGACAAAATTCGCGAGAATTCCCCCCCACACTTAGAATTGAATATTGCCCTCAATATTCAAAGTACCGGCTATATTGCCGACACTTAGAACGTAAAAAGGTAATACTAATAGCCAAGTGTGTGAAAGAAATCTCTATTTTCACAAACAGGATTAAAAAGATATCCCTAGATAATCGTTAGCAAAAGGATAGGATATTGGGCGGCTGGATTGAAAACAGACGCGGCAATCATCACAATCCAAGGGAAACCTGCAAACAAGAGCAAACAACACACAAAACAAAGCACAGTAGAGGAATCCCCCCACACTTAGTGTCAGAAAATAGAAAGAAGTCAGAAACATGGGTTGTCACCCATGTGGTGCAAATGTTTTTGTTAACCGAGTCACTAGCTTGACTCGACCCCGAATTCATTTGTTCTTGGGGAAGCATGTGGAAGAGAAAATCTCCATCGAACTTTCATTCAAGATGTTTGGATAAACATTGAAGTTCTTGAAAGTTCCACTCCGATGAGATACATCCGGCTCAAAAAGGATGATAAATAGAGATGTTGGGGTCAAAAATTTTGTCTTCACTCCCACACGAGTGAAGGAAAGGACAATCTACCTTATAGGCGAAGAAAGGTAGAAAAACTCGAACGACATATGTGAAGTCAATATAATGGCGATCCTCAGAAGGAAAAGTCACATATGTCGGAGAAATATTGTCCTTATCAATATCGGAATTAAGAATTGAGGTCATATCATCAAGTTTATGAATAATAGAGTCCTTGACCTCATCGTTCTCTAACTCTTCATCAAAGAGAGGATTTATTTTGCTAGAAAAGTACTCATCATCAAATTCAAAAAGAGAATTCGAATAGACTTTGAGACTTTCATTTCGAACGTCCTCATCAGAAAGTGATTCGTCATCACTAGAGGAAAAATCATCTTCAAGATTGAAGAGGGGGTTAGAAAACGTCCCGAAAAAATCATCAGTAGTGTCAAGAGGTTGATCACTACGAAAAGAACCATCACTTTCACTGTCGGAAATATCCTCAGACTCACTTGGGATTGGGATAAGGTTCTCAGCACTAGACTTTATGAATTCGTCCGATTCCTTTTCAGGAATAGTGCTAATATGCTCATCCCCCATAATAAGAGAGTCCTCGGAGTCCACAGACTGTAAGATGGGTGTGATTGCTATAGACTGAGGGAGTTGAGAAATGATATCACTCAAAGGAATAATACTCTCCTCGTCGTCCTCCTCATCAATATTGCTAGCAAAAATGGCTTTTATACGTTCCATTTGCTCTTCTGCTAGCAATTCTGCAATACTCTTGTCTTCCTGCCTTTTCTGGACAGGTGTGATTGCAGCTGACGAATTCTTGCAAACTCCCCACATAGAATCTTCATCATCGTCATCGCAAATGAAAGTTTGACGATATTTGGAACTTATTCTAGCTGTTTGTTCTTCAGCTAGAAGTCCTCCATAAGTTTTCTGATGGGGATCTTCTTGGGGAAGTTTAATCACCAAAGCCTTAAAATCTTTTATTGAATCAAGAAGATCATGGAGAACTTCTTGTGGAATTGGCTGAGGTGGTGTTTGATTTATTTGATACTGTGGAGATTGGTCATGACAAGAATAGTCGTAATTGTTACAAGGGACATGCTCATAGACAAGCGGGTTCCTTTTTTGACAATCAGAATTATAATGTGGACCTCCACAGTACTCACAACAATACGTTTGCTGTGACTGATTCGGTGAATTATATGGATAATGGTCATACCCGAAGTTTTGATTACATGGATCTTGTTCATAGACAGACGTATTCCCTGCTTGACAATCAAAACTTGGGTGTGGACCTCCACAATATTCACAAGAATATGTTTCCATCTCATGGTGTGGGGGCTGGTTGAAAAAGTCGGGTGTTTCATGGTAAGAATAAGGATTTTGGTCATAAACAAACCCGTTTCCTGATTCCACCATGCTACAACCGGGACAATTCCCACCATTATGAGGACCTCCACACCATTGACAACCATAGTGGTAAGATGAAGACATAAAGAAAAAGAATTAAACGGATAGAGGATGAAGAACAATATTTTTGGGTTTTTTGGTTTTTTCAAAAAATTTTTTTTTTGGATTTTTGGAAAAAAAAAACTTAAACCTTAAATCAAACAAGCGTACGGTAGCTCTCTGAAAGAAAAACGCACAGAGTAGCGGAGGAGCAAAGGTGGGCAATAAATGCTCCTTAAAAACCCGCTCCTTTCGGTTTGTCAATTTAATGCCAAACCTCCTGAAACCTCCGTTAGAGTTTGTTTATCAATCAAAGGTGAGCCGAATTCGCAAGCGACACAAAGGCAAGTTTTAATCTGATGTTTGGGAACTTATTATGATAATACTCCAAGTTGAGGAATATTATATTGATTTTACTTTTATCTTTTACTTAACAATAAAACGGAAAATGTTTTTGGGTTTTTATATGATAATATATATAGAAAAGAAAAGAAAAATATTTTTGTATTTTATATGTTTTTATGAAAGTGGAAACTTCTGAAAGAAGGATCTCAAGTCACTAATCGTTAAAAATCTCAACGATATTGTCGCAACACAACCACCCCGGCAGCGGCGCCAAAATTTGATCCGTGCTAAAGTGTATATATAAATAATATCAGACGGATACACGTGAATAAAGACAAATCAACCCTTTAGGAAAAAGGCTAACTTGCAAAAACTCGCGTTTGTGATATGTGTGATACCAGGTAAGTGATTACCCGGGTCGTGTCCCAACGAGGTGTGAATGGACAATCGTTTGAGGTTTGGAATTAGAGTGACTGATGATTGTAATGTGGAATTTTGATTTTATTATATTCTAATTAAATAAGGAGAAACAAATTCTCAAAATAAAATTAAGATCTAAACAAATTAAATTAAAAACGCGAAACGGAAATTCTAAAAACGGGATAAAAAAGTGAAATCTATAAAAATAAATCCTAAAAGAGCCAAATTATTTTTCCTAAGTTATAAATGACAAAAGAAAATTTTAGAAAAAAGATTTATATTTTTCTGACTTTTATATTTTTTATTATAAATTAAAAACTAAATGTAAAAGAAAAATAAATTAAAAATACTAAAACTATTCTAAAAATTCTGAAACTTTTTCTAATATTACTTAATGATATGACAAACCTAGGAAAAATATTAACAAGGTATCAGCTTATTCTAATAAGCTGATAATAAGCAAAATGGAGAAATAAGCTTAAATTAGAAAAACAAGGTTAAATAAAAAAGGGTGCAAGGTTATGACTGATAAAGACCCTAGGGCGACTGGTTAAGTGTGTGTGTGTGTTTATCTGAGAGACCAGGGTTCGAGTCCCATGGTGCTCTTTTTGCAAAATTTATTTATTTTTTTGATTTTTCTTATAAAAACTTAAAAAGCACTTATAAATAAGCAATATTAACAAAACAACTATTTTTGGAAACCTCAAATAAGCTCAGAAATAAGCCACAAGGGCTGATCAGTGGACTTTTAAGGGAAATGAGCTAAACTAGGACTAAAAAGCTGATAAGCTATTTAAATAAGCTAAAGGCAAACTGAAAATAAGCTGAGTACTAAAAATAAGTTCAAAAGGATAAATAGATACTAAATAAGCTGTAAAATAAGCACTAGAATCACAAAATAAGCCCCAAGGGCTGCTGATGTGCAGGGGAGGAACAGGTCACTGAGGCCTTTTTGGACTTATTTTTAAGCACTGAGTTAACAATCAAAACCCACAAAAACTGAAAAATCTGAAAGTTCACATGGCAAATATCAAGCAGGCCAAATTTCAGAGCTTAATAAGCTTATTAAGAGCTTAAGAATAAGCTAAAAAGTGGCTACATCCACACAGATGAGCACTGATCACTCAGTGCTAGTCTGTGTGAGATTTCAACTTTTGAGCTTATTTTAGAGCTCAAATAAGCTAAAGTAAGGACTGAAAATGGGGAATAAGCAAAGGCCAAATGGAAAACTATCTAAAACTCACAAGATAAGCTCATGATTTCCTCCATTAAGCAATGAAATGGGCTGAGCAGGCTAAGATCAGACACTGAGATTACCACAATAACTTCAAACTCACATCCAACAAGCCCATCTCTTGTTCATCAACTTTAACAACTACAAGAAACATTAAAACATACCACAACAAGGCTGATTAAGCATAAGCTTGTGAAAAGCTTATTAGAGCAGTCCAGGTTCTAAGTTTATACTGATCAACTCAAATTCTATTTAAACTTCAAACTAGCTCAACAATTCCTGAAAACAACTTAAACATACCAAATTAATGCAGATCAAAGTTCACAACTTTGCATATGAACAGTAAAACACTAAAATTTACCCATTTTTACACTAAACCAAACAGTCCTATATCTTTGACTGTGTAGGAAATAACCATCTTGATTGTGTGGATGATTCGGGTGGTCTTGGCTCATGTAAGATTAGATCCATGGTTAAGTTTAGAGAGAAGTTAGAGAGAGAGAGAGGGAGACTCTTGAGAGAAACCTGGATCTATTAGATTCAAGTATGTGAAATAATACAAGAGTTCCACCCTTCCCATGTGTGGGAAGGGGTTTATATACTTACTACTATTTGGTGCCCCTAGTGGGCTGTGGAGTGAGCTGACAGTGGGGAAAGCCCCGACCCACTCCACAAATATAAATACGACTAAGATAATACTAATATTACTAATAATACTAAAAGAATATATATAAGCCTACGAGCTATATAAATGCTAATTAGATACTCGGGGTGACCGAACCTTCATATGAATATTTATATTCCTAACAATCTCCCCCTAAGGGAGGTCACCCCGGAAATAATAATTTGAATTCTAGCATTCTTTCTTCTGAACTTGTCTTTATAGCTCGTAGTCTTTGATTCTTCAAAGTCATGTATCTTTGTGCTTTCAGCAGTGAACTTTTGATGGCCTTTCCTTTGTCTTGGATGATTTTGAGTATTCTTCGAAAATATCATCCAACATGTGTCTTCAAGCCATCTTTCAGTAGTATGTCTCCACGTGATGTGTAAATCTTTGAGCTGACATGCTCACACTATTTGGTGTCATGATCTTTAGCATCAGAGTTTGCAGAAGCCGTGTTAAAGGTCTTTTAGGTTGGTCATGACATTGTTGAGTTACAATGATGATGTAGTGTGAACATGTGGTAGAGGATTGGCATCTTTTCTGCAATCAGCTACAACCGCATTCAGCTGCAACCTCAATCAGCTACAACCGCAAACAGCTGCAACAGCAATCAGCATCAACCGCCAGATGTTCCTGCATACGACAGTTAGCAATAAAACGTCTGGTACTTACAAGTTCGGACTTCGAGATTGTTAACAGCATAGTGTGAAAACTCTCTCTAATCCTTACCAAGACCGTTCCTAATCGAAAACCCACAGAGGGCTTTTTAAGATCGAACCGTAGCACATCAACGATTAGGTGAGTCGCTGGAGATCACTCCACGACTGTAGACCGTTAGAAACCGCTGTGACCACTAAGCGTAATCCATAAGGAATTACCGAAGTGACCTGCTTTCAGGGCTGCTTGATGTTGACCCTGGCAGGAATTTCCATTCAATCATTGAGAATTACATTAGTAAATTCTCTCATAAATGTTCTGGCAGATTGCTAAGATCTGCGTAGGACTCATGAGTTTACAACTGGTGTCCTTAATGTTGAACAACCAGTGTAGAAATAATTCGTGTCCCTATGAGATCTTATTATGCATCTCGTGGCTCTAGACTCTATAGTGCGTTTTGATTTCGTGAGCGGAGGCTGGAGAGGACTGCCACCTTTTCAATATCATCCAACTCGGAGTGAGAGAGACGATAGGAATGTATTGAACTCCGTGACAATTGAAACAAGAGTCCTTTGAGGGACCTTGAGTGGCTAAGGAGGGTTGTGCAACGTATCACTGGGTCCATGATACTTTGTCTTCAATGCCAGCAATCAACTAAGTGATTCTGACAGCATATGTATTGACCCGGTTTCTGCCTAAGTTGTAAGGAGGGCTTCTTTCTTTTCACCCTTTATCTTTACAATTCTTTTTCATTCTTCAACCCCTTCAGTGCTTACCGAGACTTCCTTACTAGTACCTTGTTGGGTTTGTTCCAGTACTAGCTCCATCTCAGTCGGCACTTTTCCCTTATCCACTTTTCTCCTTTTTAATCATACCTAAGGACTTCTACACTAACTAGTGGGTTGTCCCTGGGTAGATCCCTCCGGCTCTGGCGGGATCGTGGGAACTTGAGCCTAACCTAACCATCCTTATAACTCCATACATTAATTAAAATGGTCGGTCTTTGGTATTCATCCACGATTGCCAAACCAAATCTTTGAAAAATCTCTCAAAGTGTTCATGATTCTGAAACACATTTTTGCAAACACTTGAGAGTTTTATATTTTTCAAATGCTCCCCCTCAACATGTGCTCGGTTGATTGTTTTATAAATTTGCACATGTTAGGTAGAGCTCGCACTTTTTGAATTGATCTACTTTCAGTGAACATGACCAATTCGAGACACGCTTACATCACTAGTTAGACTAGTTAGAAATTATTACCCGGCCTGGTCAAGTCCACAGAAAGTTTCTCGAAGTGGTACACTCTACTCAGATACATCTTTTTCGAGACACGCTTACATCACTGGTTAGACCAGTTTGAAATTATTACCCGGCCAAGACGTATCCTTTCGATTGATGACAGTTCAAGTTTCGTCAATTCATTGGTGAAGTCTGAGCCTTGCTCACATAAGATGCATGCCAAATCCTTTGCTCCCCCTCAATAAGTGCATTGGTATATAAAAGAGTTTAGCACTTAGTGGAGAGCTTACTTTCACATCCAAAACATTTTGCTCCCCCTCAATATGTGCCTTGGTATACAAAAGAGTTTAGCACATATGGGAGAGCTTACACTTAAATCAAAAACATCACATTTTCATCAGGTTTCATATTTAAATCACATTCTCTCCCCCGATCAAAAATTTCAAACCTTTTGAGATTTGTGATCCCAATTGATTTAAATACTTTAGAAAACATGGGAGAAAATGTGGTCAGGTTTAACATGTTCTGATGATGAAACATACTATGCTCCCCCTTAATCTAAGAGGGAGATTCACTGCTTATTATGCACAAAGTGATTATTATGACACAAATGATATTGACCTTTTTGCGCATATGATGTAATCACCCGCTTTACTGAGTTAGTAGTCAACATCAATTATCCATCCACCAACAAGTCTTTCGCAAATGTCGTTGATCCCCACTTGGCGAGACCAAAATAGATGAATGGTGGTGGCGGTGATGACAGTGTTGTTGTTGTTGCTGCTGCCGATGTTGTTGTCGTGGTGAATTCCGAGCCAATCAATAGAGTTTGAACGTCTGATCAAATGGTTAGAATGGGAACTGGTACATTCATTTTGGCTATGGAATCTGCATAAGAATATCAACACAGATATACATACATACAGATATGGCTATTCCTAAATAGCTACCCTTCAGCAGCTTGCCACATTATAATACCAAGTTCATCTTATAATCAAACCCCAATCAGGAACTACGTCAAACCAATATCTAGCATGAAGAGCAATTAGCAATCATGAACATGGCAATTCACACAGATTTCAATATTTAATTCAGGATCTTAGGAACATGATTCTAACATAATAGCAATCTACCTAAGCGAATCCTGAGAACATATGCACAATATCAACAACCATTAAGCAGCAGAGACAAACAACATTTGAAACTCATTCACTTAGTTCATACAAATGTCAGTGGAGCATTCAAGAACATCAAACACATTGGGTTTTCTAACTTCTTTCAGATTTTGAGTTTTAATGTATCTAGGGGATTAAACGAGGATTCCAAAGAGATACAAATGAACCTTCTAGTTATATGAAGCTAGGATACTACAAGCAAATTGCACATAATGTCCTAAACTTTCTAGCAACTAACACACTTGGTCATTTGATATATTTAAGTAATATCCTCTTCAACTAATACCCCATTAACTACAAAACCTTTTCTAAGAGTCATGAATTAATCAAGAAACCCGTTTGATGATATAAAATTTGAATTCACTCTCCCCCTCAATCAATGACCCGTATTCTAGTTGAGCATCAACTAATATCACGCTTAACCCCACAACTCATCAAACAAGAACTGTCATGAGGTTTTGTAGTCGTTGATTGAGTGACAAATTTTATGCATAATCCAAGTATAAACAAATTTCATACAACACATATTCACCAAGTGTCTCACAAATAATTTTCAGAAGAATCATAGAATGAAAACTATTTGTTATACTAAGAAGATTTATCTTCTTTTACAAGAAATGATGCACTGAAACGTACATCAAATCAGGAAACATGGATATGAAGTAATCCATGCCCAGGTGAACATCACCCAGTTGGAGGAACAGCCGTCTTTTTGGCGACGTGCTTTCCCCAATATGAAGCGCGGGTTGCTATCTAAAGTAATAGCAAGCCATTTTAGACATGTTTTACCAATCCATTTTAACTTCTGCTCGAGCTTCATTTAAAGACCCGTGCCATTATTGAATGACATTTCTAAGTCCGTAAATGTTATCGATAAACAGAAGACATGCCTAGGTGAAACTATTTTTGGTCTTTTCTAATTTTTTAATTTTTATGGTTTTTCTGATTTTACGATTCTCTATTTACAATTAGCAAGATTTCTATATATCTATTTACAAAAAGGTATAAGATATGAAAAAGAATGTAAGAAGCAAAATATATACAAGGATACGAACCAGAAATCATAACTCCTCAGCATTCTGAATCTTTACCGCATTCATCACTTGACTTGCTGAAGAGCAATGTGAGCACTTTCAATCAGGGAATGATTCTGGCTTATCACTCTCCCCTAATTTGTGCTCTCCCCCAATCTGACAACCTCTGACGATCACCCAAACTAGGAAGAAGAAGAAGAAGACTTTGGATGAACACCCATAATAAGAAGAAGTCTTTTGGTAACCAAATGCATGCCGTCTTTAGTCTTATAACACTCCCGCCCATGAGTAACGCCGTCAAAAACCTTAGGTATCTTTTCGATAGTTTAAGTTGAGCCTCAACTGAAATCTAGCTTAACCTCACAACTCATCAAACAAGAACTGTCATGAGATTAGGTTGACATCAAGTTGGACTTAACCTAAAACTACGGAACAACTTGAACCTAACTTAACTCCACAACTCATCAAACAAGAACTGTCATGGGATTAAGTTAAATATCAAGTTGTAAGAAAAGAACTCAACAAGTTTTGACTGTGGAGAAGACTGTAGACTCGACCTTCTTCAAGATTGCCCAATGTGGAGGAACAGAATACCAATCATCTTCATCTCACCAAATGCCTTCCAGTAACCTTACATGTAACCCATCAGCCCGCAGCATACACATGAGATGATAACTCCCAACAGAGAATGAAGAGTAGACTGACGACTCGACCTTCTTCAGTCTTAAGTATAACACCAAAGTAACAAGTTGAACCACTGATCATCTATAGTATGTATCCATCCTTGGATATTAAGCCCTGATCACGTGAACCTGTTGTGCGTCCTTGATGTACACATTCTCTCTCCCCTGATGGTTACGATTAATCAGCCCATGACGTAACAGTTGAACCACTGATCATCTCTGCGGTTATCAACACCGGAATAAATGATTAAGCCCGATCACGTGAACCTGTTGTGCATCCTTGGTGTACACATTTCTCTCCCCCATGATGGTTACGATTAATCGGAATCATCATCATGATGTGTACATGTAGCCTGATGACGTGTACTTGAAGCATTGACTAGAAACCCATTGTTGCTGATTAGACCAACCCGTGAGACTATGTCGATTAGCATTCCATGACCATGTTCTTCAACACCTTGATAGACGGAGGAAGAAGTAGTGTTGGAGAACCATGGTTTGCACGACTCCTGAACTGACGTATTCAGGAGTCGTAT
The DNA here is from genome assembly GCA_021014915.2 of Artemisia tridentata subsp. tridentata. Taxonomy (NCBI): domain Eukaryota; kingdom Viridiplantae; phylum Streptophyta; class Magnoliopsida; order Asterales; family Asteraceae; genus Artemisia; species Artemisia tridentata. The sequence goes on along the minus strand of CP139506.1, from coordinate 246,314,444 downwards.
GACCATTTCTCAATCATCACTCAACATGTAGAATAATATTCACCCTTTCCCCCCCCTCAAAAATTGCATATGCCTGCCAACTGCAATTTTTGATGATTGAACAAGTGAATATTAATACCATCAACTGTAAGTAGCTCCACTTGATGGTTCTTGAAGACTGACATGTTGTTTATTCACCCTTTCCCCCCCTCAAAAATTGCATGTGCTTGTCAACTGCAATTTTTGGTTGAACAAGTGAATAAGAATATACTCCAATGTGCGCTGATCCACTTGAAGACTGAATAAGTACGGAAAAATCATGAATCTTGTTGATGAGAATGGCCATTAATAAGAAGACTCCTCTTCTTTTGAAGATAAAGTGCACTCAAGCGTACACTTTTCTTTTCTTTGATGAACGAGGCCTGCACTGAAGTGTACAGACGTCATTATGATGAAGAGCGAGGCCTGCACTGACTTGTACAGACGTCATAATGATGAAGAGCGAGGCCTGCACTGATGTGTACAGACGTCATTATGATGAAGAGCGAGGCCTGCACTGACTTGTACAGACGTCATTACTCTCTCTTTACTTCTTCTCTCATCTAACTCGTTACCAACCCCATTATCATTCTGTCGGCTTGATGTAGTGACCACTGATGGAGAAAACCCAATATGATGAACTTGATATTGAAGTAATATAACCCGAACTTGTGACTTAAACTTGTACTAATGCGTGACAAAGAGCGGTGTAGAGACTTCGTGCAACATCGAATCCCTAAGTACTCTATACTCTTCAACCAACCAACCATCAAGTATAAGACGTACATCACCTCTTGGATATCCACAACTTCGTGTGACACTGAGCACTACAACGGGACTCCTTAAAGTGATAGTTATTTTGTAATAGAGAGAAAGACAAAATAACCAGACATCCAAGTCCTCGTCATTGTGTTGAAAGCTCGAACAAGTATCTCGAAGAATCTTCATCCAACCTCCCCGATATCTTCAGATACTAAGTACACGTACCCATGAAATTTCACTTCAGCCTCAAATAAATAATAATGAATTAACGCCGTAGTCACTTCTTGTGGTTAATGCCCAAATCTAGCCCTTTATGATGCTTTAACTGAACTTTGATAATGGTTTTAACCCGATCATGGTTAAGAGCGCATAGTCCATCATCACGGGATTTTACAAATCTATGATTTAAACCGAGAAATAAGTTCTTTCTCGGGAATTTACAAAACCAAGAAGAAACCGTGAGACAGTAACAGATTGAATGTGGCATGACTGATTTTGATTTTAGGTGAACATCAGTTTGGGTTAAGAGTATCTTGTGAGAATTACAGATTACATCACAACTTTTAAAACCTTTGTCCAACTAACCAACCTTGTACACAGATTAGTGACCACTTGATGAAGGAAACCCGATATACCAATACTGAAAACTGAAGTAGAAGTCCCCAAATTTGTTACTTAAGCTTGCACTAATGTTGGAAGAACGGTGTAGAGAATTAATGCTCCAAGCAAATCTCTAAGTGCTCAATACCCAACCAAAGTATGAGACATTAACACCTCTTGCGATTATCGACAACGTCAATGACGTGTGACACTGAGTACTCCAATAACTCTTAAGTGTTAGTTACCCCGACTGCTGGTAACTAGATAACCCAAGTCTTCAACTTAAATTTCAAGCACGAGCAAGTTATCATTGAAGGTCATGCATCCAACCAACCCCGACTTCAAGATAAAATAAGTAGACGCCTTCGTGAAATTCAACTTCAATCACAAATAAAGAATACCTGATTAACTTCGTGATCCTCTTGTGCTGTTGACTAGCCAAAGGAGAAGAAACATGCGCTAATTCTTAGCAGTGCCCATAACTTATAGTTAGTCCTATCAAACAAAGATGTCTGACCCAGCTACTTGGATGTTATCAGGTGCAGTGCATGGAATAGTTGTCGTACTGTGTACAGGATTTTACAGTTCTTGAGATTTATCCGAGAAATAAATTCAAGAACAAACTGCACAACAGTAAGTATCAAACTGGTGAAATATTAGGCAATTTGCTAAGACCTAAACCACTGAAAGCTAAACCACTGAAACTGGAACCACTAATATTCAAACTGCTGGAGATTGAACCACTGAATCTTGAATCTCTACGATCTGACCCGCTGAAACCGGAACTGCTAAGATTCAAATCGCTGGAGACGGAACTGCTAGGAAACACGCCTAATTCTCCCCGTCAAAAAGGGCATGAAATGACCTTTTTGCCAAAGTTAAAAGTCTGTGATGATCGTGAATGTGACAGGCACAAAACATGGACAGAGACAAATGAAGCTACTGCAACGAAGATGGTGATTAAGACTCTCTTGTAGTAACCCCTTGCTTTCCTCCTCATCCAATGGTTTAGCAGATTAACAATTCCCTGAAGCTCATAATATGCCAAAACCGCTTGATGAAATATGATTATCTATAGAATGTGGAACAGGTTAAAACACGTCTCTGAACAAACCACCTTCCGTCTTTAAGTCTGACCACTTCTTGAGAAGATCTTGTACAACAATCCCATTAGAAGTTTGAGAGACAACGATCACTTGATGAAGCTTGATAAAGGACAAGTTTGCGACTTATACTTGCACTAAATGTGTGATTAAGAACCTATATTGAGCACAACAACGTAACTCCTTTAAATATAGATAGTGATATATACCCAACCTTCCATCCTTTATTGTATATATCCACTTCTTGAACATCCAAGTCTAATCACCTTAATCACCTTAAATTGCAAATTGTGATTTAGAACCTATATTGAGCACAACAACTTAACTCCTTTAAATATAGGTAGTGATATATACCCAACCTTCCATCCTTTATTGTATATATCCACTTCTTGAACATCCAAGTCTAATCACCTTAAATACGCTTGAGCAAGGGTCATCAAACATCGTGCATCCATCCACCCCGAGAAGTTTGAGACACTAAGTACACCAACCCGTGAATTAACAAACCAACCAAGTTATCATAATTTCCCAATTCCTGCCGATCTTGTAGCACAAACTCATCCCGAAAAAGCAGTCAAACCCTGTAAGTTTCATTATGTCTAAATCCAAGTCCAGCCTACTTGTCCAAAATTAATTTCACGGGATTTTACAGCTCTTGAGATTTAAACCGAGAAATCGAATCTTTCGCGGGATTTTCTAAAATCTACAAGAGAAACCGTGAAATCAACCAGAATACCCAAGAGTGAGATGCAATACCAATCTTCGAAATTCAAGTCACAGAAGTCAAATCACAACTTGATCAAATTGCAACAGGCCAAGTCACAGATTGTCAATTTGCAACAAGTCAGATTGCAATCAACCAAATCACAATTAGTCGAATCGCAAGTGTTAACTCGCAACGCCAAATCGTAACTGGTAGCATCGCAATCAGTCGAGTCGCAACAAGTCAAATAGCAACTTGTCAACTCACAATTAATCAAATCGCAATTTGTCAACTAAAACTCATATCGCAAAGATCAAATTGCAGGCTCACTCAAATCATAGACCTCAATAGGACACTGCTGCCAAATTCACAACTCTATAATCACGTTGACATTCATATACCCAAATCAATTCACACTCTTGAGTTAATTAAATGTTCTAACAAAGCCGTTGTCCTAAATTTTTGTGACAAATCTCACACATTATTCGGTCCAAACAAACCAAATACGAATTCGCCCTTGTGATCACTATCCTCAGCCCAACAGTACATTAACAAGACAACACAGTTCGTCCTTGCTTTAGTAATTAACATCCCACAAATCTTATAACAAGACAATGCCACACTTGATGACTTCAACACATCACAACAGACCCAACCCAAGACATTCTCGCAGCCCAATACCATCACAAATTCTGATCAGTTCATTAAAGCCCAACAACAATATTCAAACTCTGATTGATTAAGGCCCAAGCCCAACACCATTTGTTTTAACCTTAACCCTAATCTTTAGGTTATATAAGATCACACTTAACCCTAATATCATCTAATAAATCCGCCCTCACATCCACTAACGCATCACCATATCATCTACAGCAAGCCGAAGCACTTTCAGATAAAAAACAAACACCAGCGACCAGCCACTTAAGTTCTCATGTCAAGCCAGTTCAAAAACCCACGACTGGACCTGTTCAATAAACCCATGACCAGACCTTCATCTTGTAGTCACACCGAGAAAAGAAAGAGAAAAAAAATCTTTTCACAATCAAGGTCCACGGTAGGTATTTCATTGTTGTTTTGTGATTTTTCGATTTGCTATAACCGAACAAAGGGCAAATGGTGGCTGTATAGTCTTCGTTTGTCCTTGAATTTGTTCGAAAATTTAAATCAAAGAAGCTCAGTCTTCATAATGATCGATGATGTATTGCATTTCGTGGTTTTGAACTTTTGAGTTTAGATAAGCTATGTTGACTCACGAAAAAAAAAAACAAACTGAGATCATCTATTGTCACCATTTGAATCGTTTCTAGATCTCGTATTTGTTGTTTAGATTGTTGCAAAATGTGGATCGGTGATAGATTTTAGGATAGTGGATGTTGGCGGTAGTTGAGGGCGATACTAGTGATTTATTAGCCTTTTGTTAAGTGACTGGTGATGTTGAAACTGAAGTCAGTAATGAGTGGTAAAAGGTTTTGGTCAACGTGGTCAAACCGTCTTCTTGTTTATCTTAATTCTTTTGGTTGGCTGATTTAATAGATGATATGTATTTTTGACTGATGATGGATATGAAAACCTGAGGTCAACTAGAGTCAGTGGTTGGTTTTGAGTAGACAAGCCGCATCTGTGCAAAACACACAAGCCGCGTTTGTACAAAACACACAAGCCGCGTTTGTACAAAACACACAAGCCGCGTCTGTGCACAACACACAAGCCACATACAAGTAAGAACACAAACCGAGTTCGTGAGTATATAGACAAACCGAGTTCGTGAGCATACAGACAAACCGCGTATGTGATTATACAGTCAAACCGCGTTCGTGGTTAAACAGACAAACCGCGTTCGTGGTTAAACAGACAAACCGCGTTCGTGATTAAACAGACAAACCGAGTCCATGACTAAGTAGACAAACCGCGTCCAGGACAAACCGCAAGTTTGACCAGTCAAAGCTGTCACTTTCACCCAATTTTGTCTTTTATCTCTTTTTGCAGCTACTGTCCAAACATCAGCCCCAATGTAACACAAACCGCATCCAAGAACACTTCATCACCAAAGTTAATGCAAGGAACCCACGAAAACCAAACACAAATCCACCAACAGTAATGAACTTGTAAACAACAAGCATTTGTTCAAACCAACAGTAGATGACAAACGTTCTTGAGATCATATTTGAGTCAACGAATTGAAAGGTGAGAAACATATTCGAACAACACAAATCATGACAGTCTTGACAGTCCAAGCGAAGCAACAACACAAGTATATTAGAACAATACATGAAAGCCCAAAACAAAGCAACACCATTCTTAACAGTCAAAGCAAAACCTTAAAAAGCTTTTGACAACAAGAACAATTTTTGAATACTTTTCCCATCAACCATAAACCACAAGACAGCCAAAGCAAAACAAAAAAAAAACTTTTGACCACAAGATAATCATGTAATAGGTTGTGGGTTGTGGATTACGGAAACCATTGGGCCCAAATCATAATCAAAAGAACACATGTAGTTGTTTGGAAATAGAATTCGTACAACAGAAAGTCAAACAACATAAGAACCAACATTCATGTAACAGTGTTCGAACCAAACATACACGACCTTGAGTCCAAGCACACAATCAATCGAACCTAACCATGGCTCTTGATACCAATTGTAGGAAATAACCATATTGATTGTGTGGATGATTCGGGTGGTCTTGGTTCATGGAAGATTAGATCCATGGTTGAGTTTAGAGAGAAGTTAGAGAGAGAGAGGGAGACTCTTGAGAGAAACCTGGAAATGCTAGATTCAAGTGTGTGAAAGGTTACAAGAGTTCCACCCTTCCCATGTGTGGGAAGGGGTTTATATACTTACTACTATTTGGTGCCCCTAGTGGGCTGTGGAGTGAGCTGACAGTGGGGAAAGCCCCGACCCACTCCACAAATATAAATACGACTAAGATAATACTAATATTACTAATAATACTAAAAGAATATATATGAGCCTACGAGCTATATAAATGCTAATTAGATACTCGGGGTGACCGAACCTTCATATGAATATTTATATTCCTAACAGTCCTATATCTTTGACTGTTTTAAGATTTGAACAATGAAAACCAAATTAAGCTGAGCTTAAGTAACTAGAATATTAAACTAACTATATTAAGCACAAATAAGCAAAAGTAAGCTGAATGAAACACTGATAATAAGCAATAAGCTGGGTTGACTTTAGTTGACTTTTTGAACTACTTTTTGACTTTGTGGAATTAAGACTGAATTAAGCAACAATAAACTCACAACAAGATGTCACAGGCTTATGTGAACTTATTGAACAAGAAAGAAAGGCTTTTACACTTTAAACGACAACTGATTTTGATTACTGAATTAACATTAAAATTCGAATTACAACTAAATTGATGCAAAGCTTTTGAAATTAAACTGAAAACTTGAAATTGAAGTTACAATACTTGAATTTAGATAAGACAGAATTTTTAAAGAACAATAAGGTTAAAAACAGAACTTAAACATTTTCTACACTACGAATTGGTCTAAAGCAGTAACAACTATCTCTGTGTGTCTTCATTCCCTTAAATAGCATCCAAAAAGCTTGTCTGACCTTTCCTGAGCAAATCCCACTCGTTTAATTGCCTTCAATTCATCCTATCCGTTAATACCATTTTTGGCGGGAAAAGCAGTCCATGTGGGTTTTAACCTTTTCTGAGCACGTGGGGGAGTTAGCTTGTGAAGGCTTCTCATTGGAGGAGGGGGGAGGTGATGGTGGATGTGTCAGGGATAAGGGGTGGTTTTGCAGAGAAAATGGTGGGTGAGTGATATTTGACTTAAAATAATAACAACCCTTTCAATGCTCAAAAGAATGAGGCTCATTCAGATCCAACAAAAACATACGGCCCACAAACTGAATAATGATATACGGATAAAAAGTTGACCACAAAAACACATTCAGATCCAACAAAGATTGACCACAATGAATAATGATATACGGATAAAAATATGAACACAAGGAATGGTGAGAAAGACTGAGAGTCCAAGACCAATCGTACACAATCAACCGATCCTAACCATGGCTCTTGATACCAATTGTAGGATATACCCATCTTGATTGTGTGGATGATTCGGGTGGTCTTGGGTTATGGAAGATTAGATCCATGGTTTAGAGTTAGAGAGACGAGATGAACTAGAGAGAGAGAGAGAGTTGGGAGAAAAACTTGTAATAGATTAGCTTGTGTGTGTAAAATATGACAAGAGTTCCACCCTTCCCAAGTGTGGGAAGGGTTTATATACTTACTAATATTTGTGCCCCTAGTGGGCTGTGAAGTGAGCTGACAGTGGGGAAAGCCCCGACCCACTCCACAAATATAGATACGACTAATCTAATAAAACTAATAATACTAATAATAATAATAAGCCTACGAGCTACATAAATGCTAAATAGATACTCGGGGTGATCGAACCTTCATATGAATATTTATATTCCTAACAAAACTTGAAATTGAAGTTACAATACTTGAATTTAGATAAGACATAATTTTTAAAGAACAATAAGCTTAAAAACAGAACTTAAACATTTTCTACACTACGAATTGGTCTAAAGCAGTGACAATTCATTCTTGGTGACTTCATTTCTTTAAATAGCATCCAAAAAGCTTGTCTGACCCTTCCTGAGCAAATCCCACTCGTTTAATTGCCTTCAATTCATCCTAGCCGTTAATTCCATTTTTGGCGGGAAAAGCAGTCCATATGGGTTTTAACCTTTTCTAAGCACGTGGGGGAGTTAGCTTGTGAAGGCTTCTCATTGGAGGAGGGGGGAGGTGATGGTGGATGTGTCAGGGATAAGGGGTGGTTTTGCAGAGAAAATGGTGGGTGAGTGTGGTATGGTTTGGCAGGCAAGTAGGGAAGGGGATAAGAGTTTGACCGAAGTCAAACTGGTTTTATCTAAAAAGATAATACGGGGTATGGGTTTTATTGGTGGAGTTGGGCTTTTGAGGGTAGTGGGCTTGGGTTAATGTGTTGGGTTATTTGTTTAGTGTGTGGGGCTGGGTTATTATTTTGGGTTTAGTATTTAGGATAGAAATGGAATTGTTTTAAGTTAAAGGACCAATGTTGCCAATTGTGAAAATTCAGGGACCAATCTTGTAATTTCTGAAAATCATCTCCAAGGGCTATTTGTGACATTTCAACATTCTTGGAAGTTGACTTTGATAATTTGAGCATTATCCCGGTCCAAACTTGTAAATTCCGTCCCCGTCCTCGGCTTTTCACAACTTTCCAATCTTGTGCTCGGTTTTGTCTGTTTTTGCCCTGTTTTCGATCCTTTTGTACCTGAAACACATAAAAACACAAACCACGAATATCTGCAATATATTTGATCTATTTGGGTGTTTTTGGTCATTTTTGTGTCTTTTATGGGTATAAAATGATGAGTATTTACACACTCATCACACACCGTTTGACCACCAAAGCATTACAATGACCTTGACACACACTATACAAATCATAAAAAGACTCTCGGGGGTACAACCTTGACTCGAGCTTGGTATTCTACCTAGTTCTACTTTCTTACCCAAGCCTTCTAACATACGCATAACCAATCCTTGATCCATAATCCAAGCCATAACATCTCCATTATAAAAGAACCTACAAAACATGGTAACTATAACAGTAAGCGATAACGCTTAGTAAGTAAAACAGGTATAACATAATATCATAAATCAATCACACATTATGCATCTTAACCATTAAACCATCATAATCATTCACCATTAACACATACCTTGGCACATCAAAGCATCAACTCTCTTTATCCTACTCCCTTTTAATTAACGCATCAAACTAGCCCTATACTTACTTTCACTCTAACACATATATCCAAACCATTCATTAACCATAACATAACAAATATGAAAAACACATAATATTGTGAAATCATTATAACATTATATTACAACCAGTTTACTTACCTTGATTTCATGCTAAGCCTAACAAGAATATTATCATCATCATCATCATCATCTTATCACCACCATCATCTTCCATCATCATTTTTGCTAAACCTTAATTATCCATCTTGATTCCTACTCAATCATCGTACAAAATACTTACTTTCTCATCAAACTAACACTAACTAACAAGGGTTTACCAAACCCACCATGATCCTTATGAATCCAACTTATAATCATTAAAAACACAAGATTAGAGCTTACTTACTTGCTTAGGGACTTAATTGAGGTTTATCTCCATGGTAGAATGGCCTAATCTTCCTCCTTGGATCACTAGCACCAATATGAGATTTCTCTCCCTTTTCTCTCTTCTCCCATAACCGGACCAAACACATACCCTTATAATTATTAAGAAATGCCTAGAATTTTCTAGGCACAAGATATTTGTGGAAGAAAGTTTGCCTAATTGGCAAGTATTGTCCTTCAAGTCATTCCTCTTCTACTTTGGCCATACTACATATAATAATACATTTAATTGTTGGCAACTTAGGTCCTTGAAGTCTATTCCCTTTCTAATTGTAGCACATGATACTTTCTATAGCCATATTATATATACTTTGACTATCGGGTTTGACCACTACGTAACTTCCGTTGACTAACCAATCACATTAAGTCTTAGTCAATTTCATTTAGGGTGGGGCCTATTTGTATCTGGGAAACGGGTCTAACATTTATTTTTATGCATTTTTTTTTATGTAATTTTTTTTTTTTTTTTTTTTTTTTTTTTAAATGTAATGAAGTTTATTTTAGTTATATTGTGTATGTTTTATTTTATGTAAAAAAATAATAATAATGGACGACGGCACCACATTTTTTGGTGCCATGGGTAACGGCCAGAATGTGGTGCCATGTGATTTCTTGTGCTATAGAGATTTTTGCTGACGTGACAGACATTTTTTTTGCCATGGCTTGTGGATACCCATCACTCTAATAGAGATAGTATGGATTCTAAACAAACAAAAATACTTAGTATTATTTGAAAGGATCATCCTCTCATTGCATCTCAAGCTTAGCTTGGATCAATGAGAGTTTATTTGTCTCCCAAACGGGATAGTATATCACAATTATCCTCTTAAAGAAGCTGAAAATGTTATCATGTAGTCAAGTGAGTATTGAATAATCTTGTAACTATTGTTCATCATTATTAATGAATTTGTTCTTTATTATTATCAAGATTTACTCAATTTTCATGGACCAACAAGGTTATTGGTTTCATAGTGATTAAATGTGTTTGTTTAGTGGGCGCAAGAATGAAATGAGTATATCATAGTCGTAGATTCATTACCCATCAATTTGGTGTCTATAAAATCCATTCCGTGGGACTCTCTCTTTTCTACTACAAAATTCAAATATCTATACACTTTTTCAAACCATATTTTGTAATCTAAACATAAAAAATAGTAATAATAAACTTTTTCATATCAATTGTCATTTTACCTCGTACCAAATCTGATACCCATTATGATTTCCCTCTCTTAATCTTTCAAAAGAGAACAAAGGTTGCGTTTGGTTCATAAATGGTATTAGGATTTGCGAATGTTTTGAAAGATTAAGGAAAAGTTTGAGAAAAAAATATAGATTTTGAATTAAATGAAGAGTGAGAAAATAAATTATTGATTATAGTTTATTTTATGTATTTATTTTTGAAAATTATATATTCCGTATAATTTATACCGACACAAATTATAATATATATTGCTACCGAAGCAAAGATAAAAAATGCTGACATGTACTATAATATCATCCGTTTGATCATGTTACATTGCAATCCTAGCCGTATAAAATACATATTTATTGTTTGCCGTCATTAGAGCTGGCATATCGTGTCAGACACGACCTGTTAAGACACGAACCTGTTAAGGTCAAACACGAACACGACACGATAACAAATCGTGTCACTTTTTTCGAACACGAACACGACACGAAAATTAACATGTTACACGATAAGGAACCTGTTAAGGGACACGAATCTCATTTCCATATTTCTTGACCTGATTTTAGAAAAGAAATTAAAATTACTCATGTACCATCCTACCTTATTATTTCACTTGAAAATGGACTAACCCTTAAATATAATGATAACCCACATAACTGACACTACTGGTAACTTGGAATGTAAAACAAAAAAAAGGCAGTATGCAGATAGTATAGGATTATAAACTAATCAGAGAATATCAAATGCAAACTTTCTTATGTAAAACTATTAGAAAAGTAAAGAACTAATGAATATCAATAAAACTTGTATACCGAACATCAATCTCATTGACTAATCTAATCCCACTAAATCAAACAACAAATCCGACTAATCTAATCCCACTAAATCAAACAACAAAATTAACAGGTTACACAACCAAATCAAACAACAAATCCGACTAATCTAATCCCAACACCAATCTTCTTGATTCAAATTGAGTAGAAATTGAAGCATCAAGATTCTCAGGGACCTTAATTTAATGACCTTGAGTTGCAGATGGACCAAAAACTTTATTAAACATTGATGCTTTTCGACCCTCTCTTCCAGATTTCATAGGAATAATAATTAAGAAGACGTTTTTTAATGCTTTGATTCAAATGATTTGATTAGTAGGACTTGTATAGAATGATGATGTGATGATAAAGAATTAAAGATGAGATCAGAATATCAGATTTGATATTGTTCTTGTGGGAGAGATAAGGATAAGATGGAGAGAGGTAAGGATAAGATGGGGGGCGGATATTATGTTAGGGTTAGGATTTTAGAACATATATATACAACATTATAACAGGTCTCTTATTGTGTCTTAATAGGTCCGGACCTATTAAGACACGAAACCTGTTAATTTCATTCGTGTCTTAACAGGTTCGGACCTGTTAAGACACGAAACCTGTTAAGACTTGACACAAAACCTGTTAAGAACAGGTCGTGTCGTGTCGTGTTAACAGGTCCGTGTCAGAAATTGCCAGCTCTATTGTTTGCCGTCATGAAGTTGACCTACTTATGCATATGCATGTGGTAAAAACCAAACTACACTGCAATTAAGGAATGTATTTGTACCCTTTCATTGCCACATTCTTTGAAATAGATAAGATACATTCTTTAAACTTTTAAAATTCCTTTTTTTTCTACTGTTACCCCCATCTTTAGGTTCCCCTAGGTTTAGTTCCCTTTTGTACTATATATAAAAGAGTCAATGACACATTCATTGGAAATAGATTAGTACCTTTCACTTCCACTATTTACCTACAAATCTAAATGGCAAACCATCAGGTGATTGTTCACTATTTACCTACTGTCACTATTTAGTAGCTTTCACTTTCACTATAGGTGTTCATATTACTCATTTATATGTGTTTTGTTCATTGAGATATAGTTATAAATCAACTAAAGTTAGATCACTTTCTATAAATCATGCATCATAAACCTAATAGCATACATTCTAATCTTCTTCTTCTTCTTTTTTTTTATCAGGATCTTGCTGCTCAAATCATCCATAACAACCAGCTGGTATGTTTTATATATCATGCATTTTTAACTTTTTTTAATGACGTAGTTGGTTTTTGTAATCTGTTGTATACTATATTCAGGATATGGCGATCAACAATGATTCCAAAAAAAGAAAACGTGAAGAGAATCTCAAAAACTGGAAGTGGAATGAAGTCATTGAAGTTGATGATCTTCCTGATGATGATGAACCTGTCCCAAACACTGCTAATGTCACCGATCACACAATCATTCAACATGTAAGTATATTAACATACTTATTTCTTTACTCTTTTACTTTTGTTTTTATGAAAGACTCACATATTTTCATTAACTCATGCGCTAATTTTTCATGCAGGATGTTAGTGATGATGAAATACCAATGGCCCCAATCAAGAGAAACAAAAGAAGCCAAATAAAAATAACTGGAAAAAAACAGGTTCAAGCAACTATTTCATGAAGATGAAAGTCAAGAAGATGAAATTGAAGATGATGGAAGTGAAGCAGATGGAAGCCAAGAAGATGAAACCGAAGAAGATGACGACTGGGTTTAGAAATATCATAACTATTTTAAGTTTTAGTTTGAATTCTCATGCTACTATCTTAGTAGTATCTTTCTTTTAGTACCATTGGTTAAACTACTATTAAGTAGTATGTCATTTCATTGTCTCTTTTTCATTGTCTTTTTTTAGGTGATCAATAAACAAACGATCGGGCCCTTACTTTATATTGTGTTAACAAAAATTGAGCTATTGTGTTATAATGTATATAGTCTTTAGAAAGATGGCATCATCTAAAGACAATGTTTTGTAATATGTGTTGTGGCTAAAGAGCAACCAAATTAAACATCATATGGATTGGTTTTATGAAGAAAAGACTGCACATTCAGTCCATTTTCTTATAAAGATTTAGGTTATGTTATACAAGTGGCAATTCAATAAGTAGCAGGATATAAAGGGGATTATGAACCTGAAGTTCGGACTTGTGTCGATCTCAAATAGACATTGTGAAACTTGGAAAAGTAACATATGAGATAAGTAAATAAATGGTACATATATGTGTGTCGAATTAACTGTAAAAACAAGGGTTGAATATGGGTTAGTATTGGGTCGTGGGTGGTCACTATTATGGAATTCAAAATGGGGTCTGTTGTGTGGTTGTTCTTGCATGGAATACGAGTAAATATGGTGGGTTTGTGGGGTCATATGAGCCAGAAAAGGGGACATAGAGTATATGTGTTTTGGTGTCAAGAAGAATGGGTCGATTAGTGGGGTTTTGGTGTCGGGTGAAAATGGACAAAGAAGGTGGCTAGAATGTGTGTGTGAGTTATAATTGCTTCTGTGTGTGTGAGTTACATGTGTGTGCATGCATGTTTTATGTGAGTTAAATATACAAAGGATGTGTAAAGAACCAGTTATAAAATGATTAGAATATACAGTGTGTTTTGCCTTATTATTTCATGAGTGTGTCTCGATCGTTGTCATAGCTGATAAAAAGGGTGTGGCTGTACATGAGTATATGTGGGCCAAATAAGGTCTAAAAATCACGTTTTCAAGCTGGGTCAAAAAGGGTATAAGGCGTGGTATTATGTTGGTTAAGAAGTAGGTTGTTTTGATTTTATTTGACTTCGTAAAACCTTAGTCGCATGTAGTGTAGCGTGTGTGGAATATGTAACACATGAAATAGGGCATGTGTTATACAAGTGGCAAATCCATCAGTCCACTTGAGGATCATACTCAAAATAATGTCACCATAGTCCATGAGTCCACTTGAGGATCATTGTCAGAAATATTATGCAATTCAATGAGTCCACTTGAGGTTATGTTACTGAACTTCAATATTAGTATATGTTATATGTTTCCAAAGTGTTTATGATTCAAAATTTGACTTATTCAACATTCAACATGATAATATTTAATTAACAAAAAAAAGTGCCACTTAAATGGATAATTTGTTATATTTTAGCTAACATGGTAATTAGGATTTAAAACTAAAATACAGATATTGTGTTATGAGTTTGGATTTAAAGTCAAATAACCATTTTTTGTCATGTGCAATTTCTAATGCATTTTAAACCAGTATGTATAAAAGATAATGCAATTTGAAGTGGTCAACATTAGTGATTACCATTGAAATATCTAACTTAAATTTGAAGATTCATAATTTTCGGATAAAGTTACATTGGATTTTTTTGTTGTTGTTATTATTTTATAATTTGGAGATTCATACGTATGTAGTGATAATGAAATAATTTGCTACAAAAGAAGTTGTTCATGCACTCGAAAAAGTTATATTTCTTGCAGCTACTGAGACAAAGTTATATTTCTCAATCAACTAAAGTTGGATCACATTTTACAGGTTATTTTTTAACCTATCTCTTTAATCTTTCTTTTTTTATCATTCGTATGTTAATTAACCCAAGTATTAGTTATATGATTCATCACGCCTATATGCTATTACATTTACTTGAAATTCATTGTTTGCATAAGATAAATATGAGTTATTGTAGCTTAATGACATGTTGCGACACCAATTCTAGGCTCTGCATACAATATATATTGCTAACTATCAAACTTTGGTTAGCAAGGATGGTGATGCATATTGGACCAAAGAGGGTTGTTGCATAATTTTTTCTATGGTTGTTGCATAAGATTATGTTAGTTACTATGGTTGTTGGGTAATTTTTTCTCTATGGAGTGAAGTCTTAACATGGTATTTTTGAGCCACATCAGTACTTAAAATA
Source organism: Artemisia tridentata subsp. tridentata (assembly GCA_021014915.2). Taxonomy (NCBI): domain Eukaryota; kingdom Viridiplantae; phylum Streptophyta; class Magnoliopsida; order Asterales; family Asteraceae; genus Artemisia; species Artemisia tridentata. The sequence goes on along the minus strand of CP139506.1, from coordinate 246,299,067 downwards.
CTACCTGTGACAAAGTGAAGAAGACACAACCCATGTCTTCTTATATTACACTCCCTACACTGATATAGTATATGGTCATTGGTGTGATCAATAGGGAATAAGTGATGAATGAAGTCATTTACAACATTAGTTAGTACTAAATAACACCTTGCTTACACCAATTCTAGGCTCTGCATACAATATATATTGCTAACTATCAAACGTTGGTTAGCAAGGATGGTGATGCATATTGGACCAAAGAGGGTTGTTGCATAATTTTTTCTATGGTTGTTGCATAAAATTATGTTAGTTACTATGGTTGTTGCATAACTTTTTCTCTATGGAGTGAAGTCTTAACATGGTATTTTTGAGCCACATCAGTACTTAAAATACTACTTGTGACAAAGTCAAGAAGACACAAACCATGTCTTCTTATATTACACTCCCTACACTGATAAAGTATATGGTCATTGGTGTGATCATTAGGGAATAAGTGATGAATGAAGTCATTTACAACATTAGTTAGTACTAAATAACACCTTGCTTACACCAATTCTAGGCTCTGCATACATTATCAGGATATATATAATCTTTGTTTATATAGGAATAAGATTTATGGATTACATAACTGATGACATTAGGGATAAGTGACCAGTAAACACTTTTCTTTGTCACAGGATTACATAACTATCAAACTTATTTCCACATAAAATAAGCTCTTTATATCATTCATCCTCTCAAACACACATGTTATATCATTTATCCTATCAATAAAAGTTTTTTTATATTTCTTGCAGATACTGAAGAAAGTGTTATAATCAACTGAAGTTGGAACACATTTAACAGGTTATTTTCTAGCCTAGATATCTCTTAATTCTTTCTTTTATATCATTGGTATGTTATTTAACCGAAATATTCTGTTATATGATTTATCACACCTATATATGCTATTAAATTTACTTCAAATTCATTGTTTGCATAAGATAAATATGAATTATTGTAGCTTAAGGACATGTCGCGACATTCAGACGAAAATAATGATCCAAATATAAATGCATTTGAGAGTAATAATCGTTTTCCGAATTGTATCCCGGCATTGGTGACAACTGGTAACCCTCATGTACTAAATGAAATAACTAATAATGTGACGGTTGCACCTCCGCGTTGTCCCCGAGGTCGTCCCCGTCTAAGCTCACAACCTGTAGCTAATGTGAATGTGAACCATAATGTGACGGTTGCAACTCCGCGTCGTCGTGGGCGCCCCCTTTAAGCGCACGACCTTCTCATAGTAATCAAATATCTCAGCCACATCAAAACTTTCATCCACACGTTGTGACAACATCAGCATTGACCAATCCGTATAATGTTAATCGTTATTTCACGCCAACCTCAATTTTATCCTCCGGGTCTTCGCGGCTCACTACTTTGTCAAACGAAGTAGTTGCTGTTATTAACATCCGTGATAAAGTCCCACCATTACGGCGTCCTGGTAGACCTCTATCCCAAGCAAATGTCATGCCAGCCCATCGCCATGTCAGACCACGTAAGTCTAATTAATGCAATTATCACTTATCTCTTAACTAATCATAATCAACTTTATTATTCTAATGTTTGGTTGTTAACACAATATTACAGGTTTTACTCCAAACAATGATGTTCACAATACGTCACAAACTCTGGCCCCTGCAATCATGCTTTCTTCGGTAACTGTTGTAGACAATGATGGTAATGCGGTTCATCAAACTCAATCATCTGGTGTACGCAACCATTCAAATACAACAACATTACCTACTCATGTTAATGTGATTAATACCTCTTCTTCAACACGTGAGATGTCTCATTCGATAAACTTTGGTGAAAGTGACACTGATTTACATACAAGAATGTATCGAGCCGTACGTCAACATCGTAGGATGAGACATTATGTCGACTCTGGGGATGCAACATACACATGTGTCCATTGTCAAGCCAGGTTTTGGTATGGTGAGAGAACGGTTAGACGTTCATCAACATCTAACCCGAAATTCTCAACATGTTGTAGTGAAGGAAAGGTACAATTGTCATTGCTCCATGATCCTCCATCGTTGCTGACGGAACTCATGGATTACAATGGTGGAGAACGATCTAAGTTGTTTCGCAAAAAAATAAAGGTATTTAACTCGATGCTCTCTTTCACGTCGACAGGAGGAAATATAAGTAGAGACTTAAATGATGGAAGTGAACCTTATGCATTTCATTTGAATGGCCACAACCATCATCGTATTGGTACTCTCTTGCCAACACACCAGGATGGGCGGCCTAGGTTTGCCCAGTTGTACATATATGACACCGAACACGAAGTTGACAATCGATTGAATGCATTGAACATAACCGGTTCTTCAAGTGTTGTTCGTTCGCTGGTACAAGATCTGATTACAATGCTTAATTTGAGTAACCCACTGGTGCAATCTTTTAGGATGGCTAGAGATAGGTTTCGTGAGTCTTCAATACAACCTGTTACTCTACGGTTAATTGGCACCCGACAACATAATAGTCGTCAATATAACTTACCCACAGCTTCTGAGGTTGCTGCACTCATACCAGGCGATGGTAATCCCACAGATACCCGTGATGTAATTGTTGAAGAGCGTGGTAATGAGCATCGACATAATCCTGTAAAAAGAATTTCAGAGTTGCACCCAAGTTTTATGGCTTTGCAATATCCGCTACTTTTCCCTTATGGTGAAGATGGGTTTCATTTGCATATGCCTCTAAATGTTCCTACAACAGCTAGAATAAAGTACGTAAGTTTAAGGGAGTATTATTGTTTTCGTCTACAAAATCGAATTAGTGAAGGTAAAACATTGCATAAAGCTGGGCGTTTGTTTCATACATATTGTGTTGATGCTTATGCGGCTGTTCTCGATCATGATCTAGACTGGTATAAGCGAAACCAAAATACAATACGAGCTGATCTATATAACGGATTTCATGATCTATGTAACACAGATACTTATATCATTTGGTGCATCTTCAGTCAACATTTTAGTTTACATGTACAGTTTACAACAGTTTACAAGAATGATATGCCATTGTTGAACAAATTTCTGATTGAAGTTAATGATCACTACCATTTGCTGAATAAATTACTGGAAGAATGTGTTGCATGAGACTTTCAATTTGTTTTAAACATATGAATACAAAAGATTGTGACATATTTAGAAAGCCTTAACTTTTAGACATTGATTCCATAATCATCACAGATAAGAGAACACATATGCGATGCAGAAAAAATGATTTCTATACGTCTGACAACTTTGTAAGTCTTCCAGCTCATATCTACAAATCAATACATAAGGAAATGTATATTTACCCTTTCAATAATTATACCATGTGAAGTATATACATATGGTTGCAATACTTTATTTGTTTACTACTTACATAGTGTTTAGAAAAGAGTACCTGATACATTCACTTTATAATTTCATTCACTTTATAGTTTCATCCACCATGCAGACGAAAGACAGCTAAAAAGAATGGTATAATGATCTAACATATATAAAAAAAAATTGGTTTTTCACAACTCACAGTTGATCTACTAAATGTTTGATCGGATTTCATTATTTAAGAAAAATGCAGATATTTCCCTTTATGTGTTCAGATATACCACATTTGTTCTGCATAAAAATGTGGAAAATAAAAAATATAAATGAGTGCTAATCAAAATTATAATGTCCTCATGTGACGTTTAGTAGGTTTTCATTTTGTTCTTTTTCTGTGAATAGATGACAGGTAATATACTTGACAAGTCAAATAAATAAAGCGGTCAAGCCAAAAAAAAAATGTTATGTATTGTTAGAGTTTAATGTATAAATATTAATATACGTATGTCCGGTTTCGAACCCGAGACTCGGGATTGCACACAATAACGTGAGAGTTCCAATGGTTGAATAATTAAATATATTTCATGTATTTATTTATTCATTTCACAAACAAAATACTTAACGACAGTTAGTACTTAACGGTGTTGGAGATAACGACCGTTAAAGGACTAAATGTGCAAAAGGGAGATTAGAAGAATCTAGAAACCCATTGATGGGTTAAATCCGGCCGACCCAACCCAATGGGGAGGGAAGTCGGTTCATGATGGAATAGGGAGCAAGTTTGGGGAGTTTAGGGTTTGCCTATAAATACAATTCACTTGTATTTGGTTTACACCTAATCTTGAATCCCTAACTATAGCCAAACTTCTTCTTCTCTCTCCCTCTTAGCTCCAACGATCGGCCCTCTTTTAAGTTCACTAGAACTTGGCCGAATTCTAGTAAAGCTAATCAAGTGTTTGGTTGTTAGTGATTCTTGAACCTAGCTTTTCCCATTGGAACCCTAGATTACGTGTGTACAAGAACGAGTGACGAGTTTGCTTTCACTCGTGTTTTTTCCCTTTAGTTTGGATCGACACTTATATAATCTTAATTAGGGTTTATATAACTTGTTCTTGTTGAAGAGATTCCTTGTTCTTGCTAGGAATCAATAAGGTACGTGTCTATTTAGATTAATTAATTACCTGTTCTTGTAGATCTTTCCGCTGCGTGTTCTTGATGATATTATGTGTTTATAGTTTTATATGATTCACATATTCCAACATGTATAACAAAATATCAAAAGTTGTATGCCATTGATTACTTAGGGGCTGCTTGTTATGGGGGATAGGGGGTGGGGAATGGGTAAGATATTCAAAAGGGCCCACCTGGGGAGAAAGTTGGTGCTTGGTTCAGTTGTGCAAAGGGATTGATTACCCCGTAGTGGGTAATCAACCATTATAGAGTAAATTGGGAGATAAGGTAATGATTACCCACTTCACCAATTCCTTTGCATTCTCTTACCCTTATCCTTTCTCTTTCCCTTTCCCCTATACTTACCAAGCAACCCCTTATATCTTTTAACTTTATATCTTCAAACTTTTTCTAACTGAAACATCACTAAAAAGTAGTATACCTGTGCAACGCACGGGTATTACACTTGTAAAATGTGTCGTTAAAAAATAAAGTGAAAATAATGAGTGACTAAATGAGAGGTGTCAAAATTAAAGTACAAAAAAGTGTCAAATCTTTATCCTTTGACATACCAAACAAGTTTTTATCACCTCAAATCCAATACTACACACCTGCGAACCAAACTGCACCAAAGTCTAAACTAAACAGCCCACAGAATCTCAAAACTCTCGATTACTATGTGTACCCACTAGTCAAGTTTCAACCCCATTTAAGCGTTCCCTACACGCGACACTCACAACCCTATAAATACAAACACACACACACACTCAAACACACACACATTCATTTCAAATCAAAATATAATGCAAACTCTACAAGAGAAAGCTTCAGAATGGAGTGGCGTTGACCATGAAGATGCATTTGCTATTGACCAAACTAATCTTTATCAGAAACTAGGCCTTCAAACGTTCATTAATTTGTCAACTGATTTTTACACAAGGTATTGATTTCATGTTTTGTTTTGGGTTTTTGTTTATTTTGATTAATGGGTATTTGAAAAAAGTTATAAAGTTTGGGTTTTTGGCTTGTTATTGTAAGTGTTTGACTTTTTGAAAGTCAAACTGAGGTGTTCATTAATTTTACAGTTTTGTAATTTTTCATGTTTTATTTAATTTGATGTTTTTTTGGGCTTTTTCTTTTTAAATTGGATTAACGAGTATTTGAGAAAGATTCAAAAAACTTTGGATTTTGATGTGTTTGAGGTAGGTGTTTGACTTTTAAAAGTCAAACCGAGGTGTTCATTACTTATGATCTTTGTTAATTTGATGTTTTGTTTTGGGATTTTCTTAAATTTGATAAATGGGTACTTGCATTTTGGAGAAAAGCTAAAAACTTTGGATTTTGATAGTTGAGATTATGTTTGCTTTTTATTTGTTTATTTTTGGGATTTTGTTGAAGTAGTATAGTGGTAAGTGTTGGTGTTTGATTAGTGGCAAAATGGGTATAATTTGTGATTTGAAAAGTAACAGGTTTGACATGTTATAGTCAATGCTTAAAACGCGTTTTTGTACTTGTTTTGCTGATTTTTGGTTTACAAGATCACTATTCGAATTCGTGTTCTGTTTGTGTGATTCGTTATAGCTTTTAGATGATACTACTGTTATTTGAAGTTAAGATATTTAAATTGACTTATGCAAGTCAAAATGATGGTTTACTAATCCTAGTTTTACAAAATAAACAGTTTGTTAATGAATTAGCTCAGTTTATGTTGGCTCAAACAATTTATTTAGCTTATCCTATTACTTGTTTTCCTCTATTATATGGCTATAGAGTAATGCTGGTACTGGTTGGTTCCTGATTTGGTTTGAATTCTTGAAATGATAAATTGACAAGGGTTTTATTACATTAGGGTTTATGAAGATGAAGAAGAGTGGTTTAGGTCTATTTTTGCAGACTCAAAAAAAGAAGAAGCAATTCAGAATCAGTACGAGTTTTTTGTGCAAAGAATGGGAGGTCCTCCTTTGTTCTCTCAAAGAAGGGGTAACTATATTTTTTTGCATATATTTCATACATATGAACATATTCACGTTAAATTCTTTTGTTACTAAGATTAAGGGTTATAACTGGAGATGGATCCATAGCTTTAGTGTTTGGCATTGCGTGTTAAATGTGATTATATACTATTCTGATTATTGTGCTTATATTTCCTGGATAATTTGTTCCTAATGGTTGCTTTGCAAAAAACAAAATAATAATAATTTAGTTCCAGTGCTTGGGTTATTGAAACTGGTTATGTTTATCTAATCATTCAAGGCTCAAATAAATAATTTAGAAGTAGCTGAAACAAAGCTAAAATCTAATTATTTTGTTTAGCGGCCACTTTACATATACAAATAGAATCTGTGAACCACTCAAACAACTGATAATCAGGTTAGCACAATTCCAAATAGCCTAAGCACATCCAAACATACCTTCCTGAACCTGTTTTGTTATAGCTGATTATATGCACTGATTGTTCCATATCAGTCACTTTTAAAACGCAATTTGAAACACCCACTAGAGGTAAAAAGTAAAAATTCTAACCATATGTTCACAAATTGATTAATCTGGGTGCACCAGTTTCACCTTCTCCTAGTTATACAATGTTAATATCTTCATTTTTGCTACAACGAATGGTTGTTTTAGTCATTTTCTCTGACAACATTCTGATTGCAACATTCTGAAAACTGCTCTCTTTACCATCTCATCATCAATCTTGTTTATTATGTGCAGGTCACCCTGCTCTGATCGGTCGCCACCGCCCCTTCGATGTAACTCATAAAGCTGCAGAGAGGTGGCTACACCACATGCAACAAGCGTTAGATAACGCCACAGACATTGATCAAGACTCAAAAACCAGAATGCTAAATTTCTTCAGGTAGAACTCACTTGATCCACTGCATGGTTGTACTTGTTTGATCTATGAATGCATCATCAATTTGTACTGCTGGTATCATATTGTTCTCATAAAATGCTTATCGTTGTTTTAATGGTTTTGCAGGCATACTGCATATTTTTTGGTGGCTGGAAACGATTTGAAAAATCAAAGCCAAGGAGCTCCACCTTGTAAGCATGCAGCTACCAAAACAGCTCCTGAATAGTTGTATTTTTTTGACAGAATTCTTTACTAAAAAATGAACAAAGAAGTAATGTAACTTCAATTAAACTAGACTTTGTTATGAAAGCTATTCTGTTTACATGTGTTCTGCTTTATGGATTGCATAGCTGTATTACACTTACATTTGTGACTTATCATGATCATCAAGGATTGAGATCGAGTTATGTAACGAAATAGCTCGAACACAAGACTGCTCCCATACTTTTTTTTTGTAGTTTTCTTAAACACTCGTTAATAGTGAAGAACCGAAGATAAAAGTAGAACTTACATGTATATGTGCATACAGGTTGCCTTTGTTAATTGAAATTATATGTGGTTACATAGGTGTAGTACATATCATATCTCTGCCTAAGGGTAAGCTTGAAAGTAGGGAGATTGCTTCGTGGAAGTATAGAATAGCGTTCATTTTTCTTCTTTTCTTCTTTTCTTCTTTTAACATTATTACTCCATTGTCTCCACAAACATTGGTAAAGTAAATTGGGTAACTAAGGTCTGGATTTGATGAATGCTGAGAATATGGGTTTTGATGCCACCATTGTGTTATTTTGGGGTGTGCAGACTGCAGAGTGATTAACTGCACAGGACCCCAATTTATAATGCGGGGGCTGATTTAATCGGGTGTTCAAGCTGAATTTGTTGAGAATGTACTCTAAAACTTAAGATTTTGATGTTATATAAGTGAAACGCATATTGGTTTCAAGCGATCAAAGAAAAGAAAAAAGGAAACAGAGTTAGATACAGTGACAGGATGAGGAAGATGATAAGTATGGGTATTTATGTATTTAGTCACTTTGCGCCGTAAGGTTTTATAGACTTCACACTTTTATCTTAGTCTTTTGGTTTTCTTCCTGCAACGTACATATGGATTTAAACCTTCGAAGTTATGAAACCCTTTAGCTTTGCTTACAGTAACTTTGATTTTACTTGGTGCTTAATTGATAATTTGATAATGAAATAAAATATTGAGATAAAAAGCTCCTTTGAGTATTTGGAAGTTTTGCCTATATGAAGATTTAAGTGTGTATTTTGGGTAGGCTAGTTAAAACTTATTAGGCTATTTCATTTTTATAACAGTTGAATAATACGGATTGGAGGGTGCTTACTATGCGTAGTTAAGCCTTTTATAAGGGGTGTCGAAAAGTTGAGGTACTTTTGAAACAACATATGCTAATTCGCATATAATTTAGGGGGTGTTTCTTTTTTCTCTTATTCCCACTTAATGAGTGGCCCATCCCTTATTCCCTCTTAATGGAGGACTCCCCAAAAGTCCAAAACTACTCTCTCTTGAATAAGTGGTTCATATGTACAAGGGCTACACTACTTATTTTGGTAAACACCCTCTAAGAAGAGGTAAAATGATCAAAGAAGCGGATAATCAAATAAGTTTGATACTCTGCCTGCAACATCTACCTATTATATAAAACCAACTAATTTCTTCCTATAGCTTACACATTCACTTCCTCTAATATAGCCACGTCGATCAAGGCTAAAAGACTAAAAGAGTTTTTGGATACTCCTAAACATGACACCTCCATCTTTATATATCAAGACATCTATATGGTAGTCTGCGTGTAAATTTTTTAAGACATAACACATCACATTTCTATTATTTTTTTCCTTTCATTTCAATTCATCATTTGATTTTTTTTTTTTTTTTTTTTTTTTTTTCCATAAAGAATCAATTTAATTGATATCGCTAGAAAAATATTCCAAAGTTACATGGCGTTGCCGGGAGGATTTAATTATTTGGAAGTTTATGAGAAATTTTATTGTTATGTAATCACTTTGGCATGTTTATGTTGACTGTTGTATATTTGTATTGACTGTGATAATGTGGATTTCTTTTTTAACTATTTGTCCTGATTTTCGTTTCATATTTCGTATTGCGTTATTTGAGGAATGGCGGGATGGTGATCGAGCATGCTTTGAACTTTAAAGGTAACTGAAGTAAAAATGGTGGTGCATAGCTTTTAACCTAATTTAGTAATTAAATCTTAAGGAAGTTCATGTCAAACCTTCGCCACTCTTTGTTTATCGATGTCTTCATTTTCATTAGTGATTAATTAACTGTTGCCTTTCATAAACCACATGTCGAGTTCTTGATACACAACACTTCTAGAATTCACAAAAGGAATTGGTAGAAGGCAACAATAAGCTCAAAACTCCTATGAATTAAGAAAAGAGTTTGAAAGTCATTATCGTTATTTTGGCGGGAAAATGTGGAAGTTAGTTAGTTGGTGGTTATGGAAGATGAAATGTAACAGAATTGAGAGAGAAAGAGTTTATTCAATCAAAAGCTAAAAACTAGAAATGGATTACAAGTGAGCAGTATTTAAAGAAGGGAAATGGCGCCAAAAGCAGTTATAGCATTTGGGTGAGCTGAGGGAGTAAATCACGTGCACCTCACACGCACAGTCTAAGACTGGTCATGTGCTCCTCACGTGCCACTCTGCTTAACCTAAACACTCTTTAACCAGTGTCAATCCATCCCCCTTAAACTGTTCTTGTCCTCAAGAACTGATATCAAACATTGGAAAACGTTTGATTAAGTCTTCCAATGGTTCCCATGTAGCATCATCCTTATCTCCATTAGCCCATTGGATCAAACCGTAAACTGCCACAACATTATTCTTCTTCATCATTTTCCTGTCTAACACAGCTATGGGTGGTATAACCAACATCCCAGTACCATCACAATGAGGCAAAACAGCTGGTTGATCATCTTGCACACTTCCTCTACACTTCTTAAGCTGTGACACATGGAAGACATTGTGGATTTGTGATCCCATAGCTTTCTTTTTCCTGTTGGGCCATTCCCAAATGTCAAAGATCAAAAGTGCTCTCTTCTTTTTAGGCCATTTCCATATGTCAAATTTCCCACCTATACCAACATATTCGTAAGCACAAACACATCCCAAAAGCAGTCCTTCAACACACACTTCTTTTTCATTTGACTTTGCATCAGATGCTTTCCTACAATCACTAAAACCTTGTTTGGTGACCTCATCAAACTCAACTATTGCAGGCTGAAATAGAGTACTTATCATTACAAACTTTCCCACAACTGATGATTCTACCATGCTACTTTTCATTTCATCACATAGAGCATATGTACCTTCATTATTAGGAACTTGAAGATGGTTGTAATTCAGCTCATTCCAACTCCAGTCCCGTTCAGTAACCACTGTACAAACCCACTGATAATAGTTGCGCTCAGTTAAGACCTTGCCCATGTTTTTTCTTGATTTGTCCCGCCACCATGGACGAGCCATGTTCCCTTTTCGTTTGTTCAACCTCCATGGGCAACCCACAAAATCATTATTTTCACTCTTCAAATCATCAACAGATACAAAATCATCATTTTCATTCGTAAAACTTACTGTATAATGTTTCCTTTTCTTTTTCAACCATTTCCATGTATCAAATATTGAATGATCAAAAGTTGCATCATTATCTGTTACCACCATACCTTCATAACAAGAATTCAAACTATTTAAAACCCTTCTTTTTATGTTAATAACTCCATTATCTTCCACTTTAGCTTTACTTTCCAGGTTGTCATATCCTCTATTCTTTTTTTCCAATTCAAGCAAAACCTTACTTCTCAATGCCATACCATTTTCAACCAAGTTTCCCTTTGCTAAAACACCAGCAGCTTCCAGACTTGGAATTATCAGAGATGGAACATCTTCCTTACTAAGACTTACATGCATACCATCATCACAACCCAAATTGTCTAAACACATGATTTCGTCATCCTTGACCAAATCGTCCTCTTTATCTTCTTGAATCACTTGAACATAAGCCTTTGTCTTTTCAAATTCCCTTCCTTTACAACGACAATCAAAAACCATCCCACTCTTGCTGTGAAGTTTGATATTTCTGGAGATTGTTTCCCCCATATCAGCAATTAACATTTCATCAAACTTTGAAGTCTCATATTCCTTACTTTCACCATCATTACACTCCATGGCCACACCCTCATTGCCACTCTCCTTGACACTATGCTCCTCAAACTTTTCCTTATCTCCAACATCTGTTAGTTGAGTATCATAACCACCCATATCAACATCTTCAAAACTATCAAGACTCACTGTAACACTGTTTTTGTCATCCGATTCAATCAACTCCTTTGATTTCATTCCCTTATCCTCAACATTCTTTTCACAAAGTTCATCAAGAACAATCAAGTTCACACGATCTGTTGCTTCACCATTTACATTTTTTTCCACACAATCAGTTTCTTTACCAATTGTATCACAATTTCCTACAACCTTCTCAACATCTTTCTTTTGTTCCCCTTTTCCAGATTCATTATCAACAACAATACTATTGAAATCATTATTTTCTTGTCTCCCTATTTCTTTACCATATGTATAACAAAAATTACCCATAGCAGCTTCAACACTTTCGACTGTCTTTGAATGATTACTTTTCCAGATCGTATAAGCCCACGAGTATGCATCATGAAGTGTTCTTGGTTTGAAAAAACTAACCCTTCTTTTAATTTCTGGTTGTAAGCCCCAAATGAAGATACGAACAGCAAACAATTCATCCCAACTCTCTCTACTAGCGAAAGAAACAAAAGCATCATAATACTCACTAATCGAACCTTCTTGTTTAGGAAGTTTTTCTGGTGGCTTTTTGTCGAACACTTTGTATGCACTAGTTTTACCATTACCAATGCCACTATTTCGTCCTTCACTTTTCCCAGAAATCACACCGTACTCATGATTATTACCAGTTAAGAATTGAGAATTTTGATGATTACCTCGGTTTGTTCCTTTAACTTGTAGCAATTCCCTATGCAAGCATTCTTGATTCTTCGCATATATCTTCATATCCTCTTTCAAGTGCTCAAGCAAATCCTTCATATTCATAAGTTTGTGATGTAAATCTGAGATCCCCATCAAAACCATTACTGAATTTCACCAGAAACAAAATACTCGCCGGAAGAAAAAAAAAACAACTCCACCGGAAAATTAACATCTCGCCGGAAATTGATCGGAACGATGAAAGAGTTGCCAGGAAAGGCAGCTCTGATACCACTTGATACACAACACTTCTAGAATTCACAAAAGGAATTGGTAGAAGGCAACAATAAGCTCAAAACTCCTATGAATTAAGAAAAGAGTTTGAAAGTCATTATCGTTATTTTGGCGGGAAAATGTGGAAGTTAGTTAGTTGGTGGTTATGGAAGATGAAATGTAACAGAATTGAGAGAGAAAGAGTTTATTCAATCAAAAGCTAAAAACTAGAAATGGATTACAAGTGAGCAGTATTTAAAGAAGGGAAATGGCGCCAAAAGCAGTTATAGCATTTGGGTGAGCTGAGGGAGTAAATCACGTGCACCTCACACGCACAGTCTAAGACTGGTCATGTGCTCCTCACGTGCCACTCTGCTTAACCTAAACACTCTTTAACCAGTGTCACACATGTCGAGTTCTTGATCACTTGATTGCATATGTTAAGAAAAAGTGCAAAAACAATGTCCTAGATAGTTATATAGCATGTTCGCAAATGTGCTTTGTATGATAAACGTATAGAGTAGACTTTCGCTAGTTTAGATCAACATTTGTGAAATTATTTATGGTTACGTTCATGACTAATCTAGTCATAAATCAATATATCAAACAAATTAAAAGAGGAACAAAACCATTACCAGTTAAATCTTCATGACTGCACCATTAAATCTCAAAAGCATAAAACACTTGATAGATCTGCATGCAGCACACAGACTATCTATAAACAAGTAAAAACCTTTTAGATCTTGAACCGTGAACCCAATAGTGAATAACGGCGTCTCGTAAAGCAGAAAAACACGTTAGATCACCCAGACAAAATGTATACATAGGTTATAGCATGTTCTTTATGTAAGCATTATATGTGTAGATATTAGCATCAAATATACATGATGAACACATTAAACTATTATACCACAAAATATTAGAATACGATAATAACCACATAGATAAGATGAAAGAATGCAACATACCGGAAGCCGTAGCGGACAATGAGAACACTTTAAGCATAAATTAGTTTATCTCCCTTGACCCACTTCAGTGTAGAGAGCTTGATTGATAGCTAATAATTCTACTTGTGTGTATTGTAGGGTAGAGAGAGGACTAGTTTATATAAGGCTTTGATGTGGATATTGTAAACCTCAAGAAGTTTTACAATCATCATAGACAGTGTACCTAACCGTTGTAGTGTAGTATATGCAAGACACGGGGGATTGATCGTTCTCTAGGGGAATAGTGTTGTGAAGGCCGAACGGTATGACAAGATAAGTCTAAAGGTGAATGATGATTCTTTCTGTTTTTTTTTTATATTTTTTTTTATAAAGCAAATTAAAATATCTCGGGGTTTGAAGAGTGGCTGTTTTAAAACTACTAATTAAACTAACAAAGACTAAATTAAACTAATTATGCGGAAAAGTAAAGTGGTGACTTTTATGATAGATAAATGTGTTCACTTAAATTATCCTTACTCCATAGTTATCTCTTATTGATTAGTCGAATTGTCACGTCCTTGTTTTAATTGGCGCGTTGTATTCCTTAATATTGGTCGTAGGGAGGTGCCATATGCCCTAACTCTATGAATGTATAGGTCTCCTTTAAGAATCTTAAGGTCATTAAAACTCTTACTATCGACAAGCCGCAATTCATGCAATAAATACAACGAGAAAAACAGCTAGTGCACTCTAGTGTTACGTTTAGTAGGATGCACAAGCTAATACATATAAGAATGAAGTCGGTTTTCCTACTCCTAACGCGAGGCAACCAATTAAACAAGAGACGACAATCAATAATTAATAACTAGGTTTCATTCAAATCTAAGTAAACACTAATTAATTTAGTCGAGCATGTTAAAGAGAAGAGAAGAAACACATATACTCAAACAACACATAGATATATTGTATGATTAAAGAGGAATTACTTAACTTCAATTAAACATAGGGTTTTGGGGTTGAAAACCCCTTACAAAGGCTCGAAAAATAGTACACAATATGATCCTCCAAGATGTTACACGAATAATGAAAAACATACGAAAATATATATAGGTTTACACTGGTGACGGCATCACGTTAGGGTTGTGACGCCGTCAGCCCGCCGTCATTAGGGTTTCTTCTGTAGCTGTGTCGCCGTTGTGACGCCGTCGCTTTGTGATGTGTGACACCGTCAGTTCTCCATACTTGTAAATTATCTAAACCGTCACTTGTACAATTTACATCAAATCATCATCTCCAAATGCAAGTGACGGCATCACGTTATAGCTTGTGATGCCGTTAGGGTCCCTTTTCCAGGCGGATTCGCGACTTTGTCGTTTTCTTCGTTTCTTCCTTTCTTCGTCCAAAATAGCCAAAAACATGTCGATTTCCTCCTTTTGCGTCCCAAGTACCTAAAATGTGAAAATAAACAATTTAGAGCAATAATTGATCACATATGTACGAGTTTAGAGACTAAATGACCCCCTAAAAACACATTTTTTAAATCCTTATCAGGCTTTTAGGTTGGCATGTCCATCAATGCCAACATATGTAACGGTCACGATATAATGTACCATTAGGAGCATTTATCATAATATTGACTAGTTTGATTACATCATTAGTACACATTGAAGTATAGGTAACCTACAAATCAATATGGGATAATGACACCAATATAATGTCACATTTTTACATTCTCATACTTGACATGATATTCCTTAATGGTATAACATAAGGCTAGCAGATTAAATCTTATTAACCGTTATCATAATAAGTATCTTGACACAACAAACTATATAGTGAGGATTATGGTGGTCATACACAATATAGTCTATACTCCCTTCCATATATCACAACATTATGAGCTCTTCATGCTAGATTTATAAGTTATATAAACAACATACAGTCCACATACTTGTTATGATAATGCATACAAGTTTCTTATTCAAACACAAATGCATGCATAATAACATAATGAATAAGAAATAAAATCAAAAACTTCTTATTGAGCTCAAGAGTGTTTAGAACATCATAAATAGTTATCAATACCACCAAGACCTAACCTAGGAACATGTTGCGTAAATGTCTTTGGTGGTAAACCCTTGGTTAGAGGATCAGCAATCATGAGATCTGTACTAATGTGTTCTAGATACACTCTTTGTTTCTGAATTTCCTCTTTCACGATAAAGAACTTTATATCCATGTGTTTTGCACCTTTAGAGTACTTATCATTCTTAGAGAAGAAAACTGCTGCGGTATTGTCACAATAAATTTTCAGCGGCTTGCTTATAGTGTCGACAACCCCAAGTTCTGAAATAAAGTTCCGCAGCCATAATGCATGAATAGTAGCCTCATAACAAGCTACAAATTCTGCTTCCATAGTAGATGCAACAATGATAGATTGTTTGGTACTTTTCCACGAAATAGCTCCTCTAGCCAATTGAAACACATAGCCAAACGTTGACTTTCCATTATCCTTGCACCCAAAATAATCAGAATCAGCATACCCAACCACTTCTAAGTGATTAGACCTTTTATAAGTAAGCATGTAATCCTTTGTTCCTTTAAGATATCTCAGTATTTTCTTTGTAGCTTTCCAGTGATGAATAGCAGGATTACTTTGATATCTACTGAGCATACCGATCGCAAAACTGATGTCGGGTCTAGTGCAAGTTTGTAGATACATTAAAATGCTCACAACAGAAGCATATGGAATGTTTTCCATTTCCTTTCGTTCCAAGTCATTCTTTGGACATTGTTTAAGACTAAATTATCTCCCTTATGAATAGGGAATATACCATCCGAGCACTTGCTCATATTGAATCTCTCAAGAATCTTATCGATATAGGCTTTTTGAGACAGTCCTAATAGACCTTCAGATCTGTCACGAAATATTGAAATTCCGATCACATAAGATGCCTCACCCATATCTTTCATTTCAAAATTCTTAGAGAGATATTCTTTAGTCTTATGCAATAAACCAAAGTCATTAGTCACAAGTAAAATATCATCAACATATAGAACCAAACATATAAACTTGCTCCCACTGATCTTGCGGTATATACATCGATCAACGATGATTTTTACTAAACCGAAAGATTTAATGGTATCATTGAACTTAATATACCATTGCCTAGAAGCTTGTTTAAGTCCATATATTGATTTCTTCAATTTACACACCATCTTTTCTTTACCCTCAATGAAAAACTCTTCAGGTTGCTTCATATAAACTTTCTCCTCAAGATTTCCATTTAGAAAGGCGGTTTTCACATCTATTTGATGTAGCTCTAAGTCAAAATGAGCTACTAACGCCAATATGATTCTTAACGAGTCCTTTTTTGAGACGGGTGAAAAAGTCTTGTTGTAATCAATGCCGTCTTTCTGAGTATAACCTTTGGCTACAAGTCTAGCTTTATATCTTTCAACATTGCCTTTAGAGTCGCGTTTGGTCTTAAAGACCCATTTACAACCAACTAGTTTAAACCTTTCGGCAAGTTTACGAGATCCCAGACTTTATTTTGAGCCATTGATTTTAACTCTTCTTTCATAGCATTAATCCACATTTCAGACTTATCACTTTCTATGGCTTGTGAAAAAGTTACAGGATCATTATCGATGCCAATATCAAAATCTGTCTCTTGCAAGTAAACTATATAATCATCAGAAATAGTTGACTTTCTAACCCTTGCAGGTTTGTTTAATGCTACTCCAACGGGTTCACTTGTTTGAGTTGGTAAGTTAGTTTCTTCATGGGGTGTTTGTTCATTATTCAAATGTTGTTCTTGATTTTGAAATACATGAACAACATTCGGTGCAGTTGTGGATTTATGAACATTCATGGGTGATGGACCATCATCTCTTATTTCGTTAATATCCACAACTTGATTTTCAACACTCCCACTAACTTCATCATTTTCCAGAAATTTGGCATTGCCTATTTCAACAATTCTGAACTGTGGTTTGGACAATAAAAACTATACCCTTTGTACTTCTCTAGGTAACCAATAAAGTAACCACTAACGGTTCGAGAATCCAATTTCTTTTCTTGTGGATTGTAAACCCGTGCTTCTACTGGACAACCCTAAACATGCAGGTGTCTCAGACTACGCTTCCTTCCAGTCCATAACTCAAAGGAGTTTTTGGAACTGATTTACTAGGAAACCTATTTAATAGATACACTGCGGTTCTGAGTGCATACATCCACAAACCTTTAGGTAAAGAGGATTTACTTATCATGCTCCTAACCGTCTTAAGTAATGTTCTGTTTCGCCTTTTTGCCACACCATTTTGTTGTGGCGTGCCCGGCATAGTATATTGAGCACATATGCCGCGACTTTCGAGGAACTTGCAAAGGGACCATGACACTGTCCAGATTCATCATACTTTTCATAATATTCACCACCTCTATCAGATCTTACGATTTTCACTTTTCTGTCAAGTTGCCTCTCAACCTTGTTTACAAACACCTCAAGGGCATTTATAGATTGAGCTTTTCATGCATTAAATAAACATATCCATAACGTGAAAAATCATATATAAATGTGATGAAATATTTTTCTCTAGTAAAGGATGGAGTATCAAATGGTCCACAAATATCGGTGTGTATAATTTCAAGGAGATTACTGCTTCTTGCGGCACCTTTCTTGCTATGTTTGGTTTGCTTACCCTTAATGCATTCCATACACAAGCCAAAATCAGTGAAGTCTAGATTTGGTAGAATCTCGTTCTTCACCAATCTTTGTAATCTTTCTTTGGATATATGACCCAAACGTTTATGCCACAAGAAAGTAGAATTTTCATCTACGATACTACGTTTCATTCCAACATTATGATCAACAGTAAACAGAGATTCAGAAAAAACACCATCTAGTTTCAATTTATATAAATTATCAATATGAATACCATAACCAATAAAGGATTTATTCTTATATAAATTAAAACGACCATTTCCACCACCAAAAGTGTACCCACTAACATCAAATCTCGGAACAGAAATTAAATTTCTAGAAATTGAAGGTACATAGAGAGTATTCATTAGATCCAAGTGAAACCCGGTATCTAACTTCAGTCTGTAAGTCCCTATGCCTTCAATGGGAGCCTTTATTCGGTTCCCCATAAAGAGAAAGTGTTGGGAATTAAATATTCTGAAGATTAAGTATAGGGAATTTCTCTTCTAAGTGATTAATTCTGGTTGCAGTAATGGTTAAGTCTGCTAGTTAAAGTCTGATGGTTAAGTCTGGTCGTTGAAGGTTAAGTCTGGTGGTTAAGTCTGCTAGTGTTAATTCTGGTGAGTACAGAATTAAGTCTGCTCTTCAAGTGTTAAGTCTATTTGACTGGATGGATAAGTATACACAAAAGTCAAAGTCGGTTTAGATAAATATCTTTGTTGTGTCATTATTTATACAAGTTGTATGTGTAAGATACATGTTGTATCTTGGTTACTTTCACACGACTTAAGATAAGTTAGCAAGTAGTTCGACAAGACTTGATATGACTTAACATAGATTGTAATGATCTCCTTTGTTTGTATAAAAGGGAGATCATAGACTTACATAACGTGTGTCTTTCATAGTATGCTTAATTAATATCAAAAAGAACAAAAACAACAATATCACAAGATATAGAAACATATAAGATTCAAGGTTGTAACCCTAGTGATAAGTGAAGATCACTCGTATTATTATCTTAATAATATTGAATCATTTGGTGTTAACATCGTGTGTTAAATTGTTCATTACACAAGCATTACTTTCCATTTCCAATAATCAATAACCTTCTAAGTGTGCTTAAGTAGATTCTGCATACTTAATCATATTAACTCAATATATCATATACACAAAGTTACAAATGTTTAACCACCTTATAGTGTATCGAATCCTGACTCATAGTTGGTATCAGAGAAAGGCTGATATAGTTGATTTAGAAGAAGAAGCTGAAATGGATGCACAAGATACTCAGGTTACAAATGTTGCTGCAAAGTTGCCCATGATCAAACAGAATGAGTTGTGGAGGTTGAGAATTGAGCAATATTTTATGGTTCAAGATTATGCTCTTTGGGATATTATTTTGTATGGTGATTCATTTACACTAGGTTATACAGAAGTCATTCTTGAAGGCAAAACAAGTCGAAAACAAAATACTGGACCAGTTTCAAATGATGAAAGGATACAGAAAAGAAATGATCAAAAAGCAAGAAACTTGTTGCTTATGACCATTCCTGGTGAACAGATGCTATCCTTTAGCAAGTATCCTGTTGCAAAAACTCTTTTTGAAGAGATTTGTGCATGGTTTGGTGGTAATGAAACTACCAAGAAAACACAGAAGACATTGCTGAAACAACAATTTGAAAACTTTAGTTCAAATAGCAATGAATCTCTTGATAAGTTGTTTTCTAGATTACAAAAGCTTGTCAGTCAGCTAGGTGTATTGGGGGTTGAGATAGCAAAGGAAGATCTCAATATGAAGTTTTTGAGAAGTCTATCTGATGAGTTCCATACTCATGTGGTTGTCTGGATGAACAAGCCAGACATTGAAACCATGAAACTAAATGATTTGTACAACAACTTTAAAATTGTTGAACAAAGTCTAAAGAAGTCTAGGAACTATAGTACTAGTTCTGGGAATGTGGCACTCTTGTTATCTCCTAGTATTAGTAAGTCAGAAGAGGTAGATGAAGATGCAGGTATTTCTACTGCTAACTATGGTGGTCCTACTACTAGTTCACAAAAGAATGCTGCTGGACTTGGAGATCCAGCATTCTATGTATTCATGTCTAGTCAAACTAGTGGTTCTCCTCTAACTCATGAAGATCTTGATCAGTTGGATGATAATGATTTGGAAGAGATGGACATCAAATGGTAGGTTGCTTTACTTAGCATGAGGGCTAAGAAGTTCTGGCAGAGAACTGGTAAGCAGATTACCATTGATGGTAATGAAACTGCTGGGTTTGATGGTTATGACACTTTGCTAAAGAATGTAGAAACCCAAGGAAGCAGGATAATAGAAGCACATGGTATAGGCAAGAGAAGAAGAAGGAAGTCACAGTGGAAGAGCCAAGGGCTATGCTAGCCATAGATGGTGTTAACTATGATTGGAGCTTCATGGCTGATGAAGAGGAAGCACCAATGAATGCTGCTCTTGTGGCCACTGAGACTGCTCTAATGGCCTTTTCTGATTCAGAGTTAAATTCCATAATAAAATGTACTAAATCATGCTCTGCTCTTAAAGCTAATGAAGAACTTAAAAAGAAAGTTGATGATAGACTAGAAGAGCTGTATAATGCATTAGCTAATTTAGCTAATCATAAAAGAGCTCTAGCTGTTCTTGAAAAACAGATCTTACATTTTCAAGGAAATGAATCTAAGTTTACTGATGACATGAATGCCTTAAAAAGAAACATAGAATTCAAAGATGAGTGTATTATTGTGCTGAATGAATCACTAGCAAAGCACAAAAGTAAAACTGAAAATGTTAAGATAACAGTAGATGCTTTAGCTCATGCCTCAGAGGGAATTAATAAAATTTGGGAAGCTCAAGTAATCAATAAAGCTAAGTCTGGTGTAGGATACAAGTCTGTTCCTCCACCATACAGAGGTGTTCCTTCACCTCCAGGTATTGACCTAGCACACACAGGTTTTGCTGAGTTTCAAGAACCAATAATGGAATATGGTTCTAAGTCAACTGAGAGTCCTAAAGTAGAAAAAGTAAGTGAGAGTTTAAGTAAAACTTCACTTTCTGAGGACAAAGAGTCCTCCAATAGGAAATCAGATGTTGTATTCATTGAGGACTGGAAATCTGATAGTGATGAAGAAGATCAGGTTATGTCTAAACCTGACTTGGTTAAGAAAGCAGGAACAAGTGTTCCTAAGATAGTCAAACACAATACTGATAGGCCTAAGTCCAATGTAAAACATGTTAGGCAACCAGTTAGATATTGTGAACAATATAGAACTACAAACAAGCCCAAAGGTAACCAAAGGAGTTGGAATAACCTCAAGTCTCACCAACTAGGTGATGACTTTGCTTTTTATAGCAAAGCTTGTTACACTTGTGGTAGTTTTGATCATCTTAAAGCTTTCTGCAACCATTGGGTATCTGGGTATGAAAACAATAGAGTGAACTATAAAAGGCAAACACCTAAATCTCATTTTCACTCTATTTCTAATAGAACACCCAAAACAGTCTCAATTAAGTCTGGCTTAAAACAAGTTAATTCTGCTAGATCAATTAAGTCTGTTTACCCAAAATCAACAGCTAAGGGTGCAAAAATATTTTACAAAAATGCATCAAAGACTGTTCAAAGGCCCATTAACACAAAAGCGGTGGTCCACAAACAAGTTTGGAGACCAAAGGGTACAACTGCAAAGCCAGCCGTTAATTCTGCTAGGCAAGCAGTTAATTCTGCTGCTTGGGAAAAGAGGGCAAATGCTGTTAAGGCCTCAGCATGTTGGATTCTCAAATCCAATGTTGCATCAACTGTTCTCAAAAGATTACATTTTATTGATACAAGAGGCAGATCCAAGTCAGTAATGGCTTGGGTCCCTAAAGGAAACTAATACTCTTATTTGTGTGCAGGAACATTCATCAACAGATGATGGAGATCAACGATTCTCAGATAGTGGATGTTCAAGGCACATGACAGGCAACATGTCTTATCTCTTAGATTTTCAATCAATAGATGGAGGCTATGTTACCTTTGGAGGAGGTATTGGTGGCAAAATTTCTGGTAAAGGTACAATTAAAACTGGAAATTTAGATTTTGAAGATGTGTACTATGTGCAAGAGCTTAAGTATAATCTTTTTAGTGTCTCACAAATGTGTGACAAAAAGAACAAAGTTCTTTTTACTGACACTGAATGTCTTGTACTTTCTTCTGATTTTAAGATGCCTGATGAAAGTCAAGTACTTCTTAAAATTCCAAGAAAGGGCAACATGTACAGTGTTGATATGAAGAACATTGTTCCTAAAAAGAATCTAACTTGTCTTGTTGCAAAGGCCACATTGAATGAATCAATGAAATGGCATAGAAGGCTTGGTCATATTAACTTCAAAACCATAAATAAAATTGTTAAGAATGGTTTGGTAAGAGGTTTACCTCAAAAACGATTTGAAAATGATCAAACATGCACTGCTTGTCTTAAAGGCAAACAACACAAAGCCACTTGTAAGCCCAAAATTTTTAACTCTATCAATCAATCATTGTTTATGCTTCATATGGACTTATTTGGACCTGTTTCAGTAAGTAGTATAATGCATAAGAGATATTGTCTAGTTATTACTGATGACTATAGCAGATTTACATGGGTTTTCTTTTTAGGTTCTAAGGATGAGACTTCTAGCATCCTTAAGACATTCATTACACAGATAGAAAACCAAGTAGATAAGAAAGTGAAAGTCATTAGATGTGATAATGGGACAGAGTTTAAGAATAGAGTTATGGATGATTTCTGCAAAGAAAAAGGTATTAGGAGAGAATTTAGTGTTGCTAGAACTCCACAACAGAATGGTGTTGTTGAGAGAAAGAATAGAACACTAATAGAAGCTGCTAGAACTATGTTAGCTGACTCTAAGCTACCTATAACTTTTTGGGCTGAAGCAATCAACACTGCTTGCTATGTTCAAAATAGAGTTTTAGTTGTACAACCTCACAATAAGACATCATATGAACTTTTTAGAGGTAGAACTCCTGCAATAGGATTTCTTAGACCTTTTGGATGTCATGTGACAATTGTGAATACCTTAGACCATTTAGGAAAATTCGATGGTAAAGCAGATGAAGGATTCTTTGTTGGATATTCTCTTAATAGCAAAGCTTTTAGAGTCTACAACACAAGAACTAGAATCATAGAGGAAAACCTACATGTGGAGTTTTTAGAAAATAAATCCAATGTAGAAGGTCAAGGACCAAAATGGCTATTTGATCTTGAGACTCTAACCAAATCAATGAATTATGTGCCTGTTGTTGCAGAAACTAATGATTTTTCAGGTTCACAAGCAACAGATGAGGCAAGGTTAGAAAAGGAGACCAATCAAGATTATGTGGTGATGCCAATATGGTCAAGTACAAGTGTGGAATCAACTTCAACAATTGGTGAATCTTCTTCTGGTAAAGCTAAAAAAGATGTTAAAGATGAAATCAAAGAAGATGGAACAAAGGAACAACAAAATAGTTCTGCTGTTGATAATGCTGCTGAGACAGAATTAACAAAGGAAACAGAATTAACAACAAAGGAAGCAGAATTAACTGAAGAATCAGAATTAACAGAAGATGAGGTGGATTTGAATAATCTCCCCCCAAGCTATCATGTTCCACTTACACCACACACAAGGATTCACAAAGTCCACTCCATGGACAATGTGATAGGAGATGTACAATCAGGTGTGAAGACAAAAAAACAATTGATGTCTTCAGACCAACAAGGGCTTCTTGATGCCCTTTATGCTTCAAAACAGCATGAGTTTTCAAACTCTTTCTTGTTTGTATGTTTTCTCTCACAAGATGAACCAAAGAACATTCTTAAAGACCTAGATGATTCAAGCTGGGTAGAGGCTATGCAAGAGGAGCTTCTTCAGTTCAAGATTCAGAAGGTTTGGGTGCTAGTTGATTTACCTAATGATGAAAAGGTTATTGGCACTAGATGGGTTTTCAAGAATAAAAGGGATAAAAGAGGCATAGTGTTTAGGAATAAGGCTAGATTAGTAGCCTAAGGGTACATACAACAAGAAGGTATAGACTATGATGAGGTTTTTGCTCCAATAGCAAGACTTGAGGCAATTAAGCTTTTCTTAGCTTATGCTTCATTTTTAGGCTTCACAGTTTATCAAATGGATGTCAAGAGTGCATTTTTATATGGAACTATTCAAGAAGAGGTTTATGTCTCACAACCTCCAGGTTTCATTGATCCTGACTATCCAAACAAGGTGTACAAGGTTGTAAAAGCTCTATATGGCCTTCATCAGGCACCAAGAGCTTGGTATGAAACACTGGCTTCCCACTTAACTGAAAATGGATTTCAAAGAGGCAAGATAGATCAGACACTTTTCATCAAACAGCACAAGGAGGATCTTTTGCTAGTTCAAGTGTATGTGGATGATATCATCTTTGGATCTACAAGGAAGGAGATGTGTTTGGAGTTTCAGAAGCTTATGCATCATAGGTTTCAGATGAGTTCCATGGGGGAACTTACATTCTTTTTGGGTTTGCAAGTTAGGCAATCATGTGAAGGCATATTTATTAGTCAAGATAAATATGTTGCTGAGATACTTAGAAAGTTCAACTTTGCTGATTCAAAGGTAGCAAGCACACCAATGGACTCTGAAAAGCCACTACACCTACCCCTAAACAACGCGTCATCCTCTTTTTTCTCACCCATTTTGGCGGTGTAGACAATCTTTGGCATTGCAATCTTTATTTTTGTTTGAGTGTGTTTATGAGGTATATTTTGGGGTGTGTTTGTATAAATTGAGGTATTTTATGTGTTTGGTTTGGTGGTGATCATTACACCTATTTGGTGGTTGGTTTGAAGGTGTGCTAAATGATGATGTGCCGCTGCCATGAATATGATGAGTTTGGTGATCATTAATTCCATCCTTAGATGTATTCTCACCTTTCAAAATTATTGTCCGCAAATCAAACGTACACAGACTGAATGACAAAATTTTTATTTTTAATCTTTAAACAATATGTAATCTTTGTTCATCTCCATTCATATTTTTAAATCACACAAACATTTATTCATCATCTATGATGACGAGTCCCGGTTATACAAGTTCCAACTTTTATGCTTTTGGAATTTTTTTTAAGATCAAATAGTTTCTCTTTAATATGTATATAACTACACATGTTTTTGATACATCGTCTTGTCTGTTTTTTTTAAAGGTAAATTTTTTTACCAAATGATATATGTTCTCAGCTTCTAAGATTTGTAAAATTTTTTGAAGATTAAAATATACCAAAATCACATGGGATTATTATATACCAATGCAATTGGAGTTGGTTAGCCATGAATTGGCCGCACTCTTATCAGTTCCACTCATGTATAAGACTAACGAGTAAAGCGGCCCATGCGTTGCGGCAGGGTCTTTGTCTCCCATTTTCCCCCAATCCAGTTATAGAGTCATCGGTTTTTGTATTTTTTGTGTCTTTTTTTGTGCTTATGGTTAAATATTCAAAAAGTGTTAACATCCCTTGTAGTCAAATAGTGTAGGAAACGATGTAATACTGCTATTGTCAAAAAATAATGTTGTTTTGATGTTTTAGTTTTGCGAGGACTAAGTTTGAGCTAACTTTCGTTGTCTATAACTGTCACACATAAAGAAGTTTGAAGAACCCTAACTTATTCACATTAAGTCACTTCCAAATACGGCGTTGTTCCCCAAGCCATTTGTTAGCATTACTTTTAGTAGAAAGTAATAGAAGTGATGGTCATTCTATGTTTAGGAACTGTGTAACGTTTATATAGAATATGTAAGAGTCTAGTAACGGGGTATAGGAAGTAATCTAATAGGCTACTAGCTTAGTCCAAATAGGTTAAGTCTTATATAGTCAAGCCCAAGAGAACAAGGCCCATCCCAAGCCCATCTAGGCGTTGGAGGTTATATGTAACCAAACAAGGTTCACTTGCTTATGTGCTTGTGTGTGTGTTTCAAGTGTGTGATAATACAAAAGCTCTCTTCATCTTTCTCTCTCATCCATACATCACCACCACCACCACCATGAACACCATCAAGTCACCATATTTATGTGTAGTAAGTTGATTGAAATGGGTAGGGGTGAGCAAAACCGACCGACAACCGAAAATTGACACAAACTGACCGAAACCGACCTCGACCGACACAAACCGAGCTATACTCGGGTCGGGACTTAGGTTGGGATTTTCAGGAAGTCAGGACTCGGGTCAGGTCGGGAGTCAGGATAAACCGACAAAACACAAACACAAACCACACAAACCGATTGAAGTCGGGACTCGGGTCGGGAGTCAGGATAAACCGAGCTATACTCGGGTCGGGACTCAGTTAGGGATTTCTAGGTTGTCGATTTCGGGATGGGTCGGGCTCAGGTCAGGACGGGTCGGTTTCGTCCCGATGCTCACCCCTAGAAATGGGAGCCTACAATTGGCATCAGAGCCTAATGATAGTTATTGGTTAGATTAATAGGCTTGTTAGTTTCATATTTGGCAGTTTTCGAAAAAGTAGTACAAAGCAGGTTTTTGAAAAATTATTTAAGGCTTAAATCTTAGAACTAGTGGTTAGATTAGTTAAAGGTTTGATCTTTCGAGTAGTTTTAGTCATCACTTAGCCATCCATCTAAGAAAAACCCAAAAAAAATCACAAAAGAAGCTGTTTTTAGGATTTATTTGAAAATTACTTTAGTAGTAAAGTTTTCGAAAAATTGCAATCTTCAAAAGTTTTTGAAAAATTCGAGTTTTCTCAAAATCTAGGTGGCAGTACTTTTTAGTTGTAGTTCCACTACCTCGCTGACATGGCATTTCGAATACTTTAGCTTTCGAGTAATTTTGGTTTCGAATACTTTAGCTTTTCAAGTAATTTTGATTTCGAGTAATCCTACGTGGTAGTTTCGAGTACTTTAGTTAGTTGAGATTCCACTACTTTGGTTACGTGGCATTTCGAGTAAAGTTCAGAGTTTCGAGAAATTAAGGTTTCGAGTAATATTAAGAAGAGTTTCGAGAAAAAACCCGTATTTTTAGGCAAGAACCTTTTCAACCTAAAAATTAGAGTGTCGAGAAATTTTCACCATCATCAGATACCTTTCTAGTAACTTAGAACGTTTGAGAAATTCAGACTTCGAGAACTTTACACTTCGAGAACTATCCATTTCGAGAACTATTGGGATTTCGAGTAATTATTGGACTTTTGTGGAAAAGGAACCTAACAACCTGAAAGCAAAAATTTCGAATAAACTTAAACACATTCAAAGAAACTTTAACCAACTTAAAAGTAAGTAAAAGTTTTTGAGAAACGTTATCATTCTAGAATTTTTTGTAAAACCTATAACACATCATCAATCCAAAATCAACCTACACAATGTCAACTCAACAAGATATCTACGCAGCGGGTAATGAAAACCGTTCTCCTATGCTTGAGAAAGGTGGGTATCTTCAATGGCAAAGTCGAATGCTTCGTTATCTAAAAACCAAGCCTAATGGAAAACTCATAATAAAATCTATTATGGAAGGACCTTTTAAGCCTCGACAAATCCAAGATCCGAGAGATCCTAACCTTACACCACCAGTTTTACCTCACCTTTGTGATCAAACAGAAGTAGAATACAGTGAGGATGACAAACTTCAAATTAAAGCTGATGATCTTGCTATGCACTTAATCCAACTAGGATTGTCGCGAGAGATATTTGCTGCGGTAGATAGCTGTGAAAGTGCTAATGCAAAGTGGGAAAGAGTTCGAAGATTATGTCATGGAACAGAAATTGGTAAGCAGGACATGGAGAATAAGCTGTTAACAGAGTTTGAGAAATTCACATCTACACCTGGAGAGACCATTGAATCTTACTATCATTGCTACTGTACTTCTATGAACGAGCTTACAAGAAACAAGTTGACTCCTTCAGTGATAGTAAGCAACATCAAGTTCCTTAATAACCTTCAATAAGAATGGGGACGATATGTCACTATAGTTAATCAAACCAAGGACTTGCATGCTGTGAACTTTGATCAACTCTATGATTTCTTAAAGTAAAACCAAGCTGAAGCAGATGAAGTAAAGAAAGAGAAGATGTTGAAGAATCACGATCCACTAGCATTGATTGCTAATACACCAACACCCATACCTACTTATAACCCACATCAACCGTCATCTTCCAATCACAACTTCATGCAACAAACAATTCCTCAAAACCACATTCCACAACAACCGATACAACATTACCAAGTTGCTGACAACACAACATTACCAAGTTGCTGACAACACAACACTTGATTGTGATGAAGGCACAAAGGCCTTGATAGAAGCTTTTGCCATGCTATCTAAAGCATTCAATGTTCGCTACAACAAACCAACTAACAGGCAGATTGCACAACCAGGTATAAATATGGGTCAATAAGGACACTTGGTTGCAGTTAATGGTAATCAACAAGGATATGCTCAGGGTATGCAGATGGGAAATCAGAGGCAAAATGCGGGTCAGTTTGTTGGGAATCAAAGGAATCAGAATATGGGAAATCAGAACGGGAATGTTACAGCTCAAGTAGTTGGGAATATGGGAAATGCTAATCAGGGTAATCAGATTCGGTGTTATAACTATAAAGGTATCGGACATTATGCTAGGAATTGCACTGTTGGAACAATCAGAATGGATGCTAGATACTTCCAGGAAGCATTGCTATTGGCTCAGAAAGAAGAAGCGGGGATACAACTCACTGCTGAAGAACATGATTATTTGGCACTAGCTGACTGTGAAGAGGATACGGAAGAAGTCAATGCAAACTGCATCTTCATGGCAAACCTTCAAGTTTCATCATATGACAACGAGGCAGTCACACCTCCCGTCTATGACTCAGATGGACTTTCAGAGGTACGTAACTATACCACATATTATGATAATGATATATATGATATGTATACTCATGAGACAGCGCATTCTGCGACTACAGAATCCGTTATGAACACATATGTGGAGGAGGAGATTGATAGCAATATTAATTCTAGCACTCCAGATATGGATTCGAATGGAATCTCAGAAACCCAGAATGTAGTGAATGATGAGCAAACTCGTGCTTACTTTGAATCATTAATTCATACATGTAGATTAGAGATTGAGAAAGTCAAATTGAACAATCGCGAGGTAACAGACGCGAATGTCAAATTAATTAATGAGATAAAGAGACATAATGCAAAAGAAATTCTTTACAAAGATAACATGAAAGAATTTGAAATATTTTACAATGACTATTCTCTCAAAATAGAGATCTTCACAAGAGAACCGTTAAATGGGCAATTGAAGAGATTTCTAAACTTATTACTCAACTCTCTAATCAGACGATACTCTCTATTGACTTTGAAAAGGACAATGTTAAATTAAGAAATGATCTTGCTGAATTAAGAAAGTCGATTTCTGATAGACTCAGATGGTCTGTTAATACAAATAAACCTTCAAAATGTTTATTTATATTTTACGATCTTTCAATGTTTTGTCGATAACAAACGTAAAATCATTTTAATGAGATAAATAAATTACGTAATGCTTTGAGCCAATAGTTTACTAACTCATTTCATTAAACAAGTAAACCTTAAACATATCTAGTTAACAAGTTTACATGAAACCAAAACTATTTTATAAAAACACTTAAGTAACATTTGTTACTTACATTTTATAAAATACATGTTAAGAAAAAGCTAGTAAACACTTGGACTATCCATGGCCCAAAACCAAGTCCATAAACCATAAACCATGGAGCTTGACCCATAACCCATGACCCATTACATGACATCCATAATGGGTAAAACCCATGATCCATGAACCAAAGTCCATAACCCATAACCCAAAGTCCACGACCCATGACCCAAGATGTCTTTGACATCAGGCATGACATCGTCTATCAATGGATCATAACCCATAACCCATAAACCGGTTTGTAACCCAAAATCCGGACTGGTTTACCCAGTTACCCGGAACCCTCGGTTTACACTAGCCGGATCCCTCTGGGAAGGGATCCAGTGGAACCGGGCGAACAGTAAGCAGTTTTGCCTATAAATAATGAGCCATTTCTATCTTACCTCTCACCCCTTTTAGAGTTTACTTCTCTCTATACTCTAAACTCTCTAACCTCAGATCCAAGGATCTTTCTATGTAGTTTCTCTTTTTTGATTCTCTAGGTTCCTTCCATAAGGCGAGATCACAACCTCTCGAAGACGTGCAAGCTCGTGATATGGGTTGCTTTGATTCTTCTCTTCCAAGATCACAGAAGTGAATCTTGTTCTTTCTTTCTTCTCAAAGGGTGTTGTAGATGTGCTGAGTCGATAGGTGTAAAAGGACATTGGATCCTTTAGTCGAGTTGTATTGGGTGTGTTGGTTTGGTCCGCCGTGCTAAGGACCCGATATCTAGCCTTGTACCGGATAAAGTGTAGGCGAAAAAGGTTTGGTCTACCTTGTGTGAAAGACTCAGTATCTAGCTTTGTACCGGATAAAGTGTAAGCGACGTTATGAAGGCTTCTCCGCCATGTGAAAGGAGTTTGTGTTATGAAGTGATAACGAACTCCCGAGTAGGTGACTCGGGGAGTGGAGTAGGGCAAGGAAGGTGTCCTTGTAGCCGAACCACTATAAATACTTGTGTTGTGGTTGTGTCTCTCTAACTATATTTCCTAGTTTAGTTTATATAATTTTATTTCTATCAATATCCAACACGTCAAAACTAGATTGACATAAGTCGATCTATAAGTTTTAATAAGTGATTTTAATCTGTAAAACTATTCAACCCCCTCCCCCTTCTAGTTTTCTACAATTGGCATCAGAGCTTCGTTACCAAGTTTCTTAGAGTATATTGTACTTTAAAAACTTGATACGATCCGTGTATATTTTGAAAACTACAACGAAGGAAAAACCTTTTGTAAAAGTTGACATCTAACTCATTTTTACAAAAATCTATATTTGGATATTGATAAAATTGTTATAACATTTAAGTGTTTCTAACATACCTCCTTGTAGAAATCTTTATGTTGGAAAGCTCTTTTAAAAGCTCATGAAGTATTGCTTATCTAGGAGTATTCTCACCCTTGAGAAATAATATGGCAAAGGTATGTTTGTTTTTCTTTTTAAGTGATTATTTGTTTGTGATTAAAAGTGTTGATCTATCTGGTACACAATTACTTGATATACTTGTGCTTACTTGTTTTGTTCTTCAAAATTCTTTTGAACATTGTTTTTAAAAGAGTCATATCAACACAAAACTTTTAATCTAAATCACAACTTTCAAAAAGTCTCTCTTCACTAATCTTTCTTACTACTAGGAATTGTATTCCATCGTTCCTGTCTTCCTCAAAATTCATTAACTAAAAAGGGTCAAGTCGACACAAGAAAAAGTTTTTCAAGTCTTGATCATCATCTCAAGCAAACTCATAAACATTCTTTCTCATCTTAATATAAGTATTTCACTCTTCAAAAAAATTCCTCACTCTTGCGACAAACTTTCTTACTCTTTTAACAACCACCTCATCAAAAGAAGAATTGAAGACAACACAACTACGGTCTTTCATACGCTTCCACTCTCGTCTCAAAACTACCCAAACTCTCACTTCTGAAACTTATTTCTCGTTGCGATCTATATTCTAATATGCCACATCCAAACTTCGTCTAAATCCTTTAAATTAATTCTCTAATCTTCTGATTCTTACATAGGAAAATTAGTCACAATCAAACGCTAAAATAAACTGATTAAAAGGACTAATACACCAAACACCATCCTTGTTTTTTTTCGACTGTCTTCCCGGATCCTTCTATTATAACCTACCGGATCCCTTTTTCAAAGGATCCGGCAGAACTGGCACATCAGATGACAGCCCACGTTTTTTCAAACATAAACAAACAACAATCTTTCCCTCTCACTACATCAAGAACGATCAAAAACAAAACCCTCTCTAAATTAGGGTTTCAGTCTCTCAAAATCAGTCTTCTACTCATCATTGTAAGTAATTATATTATCTCATTTTAATCTTTTGCTTCTAAATTAATCTTAGGGCTAGAACTAATTCAAATGGGTATAATCGATCATTAGTCTAAGTTAATCAAACGATTGTTTTGACATAATTGTTAATAAAATAAAACCTTCATCATAATAACCCATTTGATTAAATGTTGATAACAAAGTTAACCAAACAACTCATACTACTCTTCCACAAAAGCTCATTTTTGTTTGATCTTGTATAGGTTGCAAAAAAAAAAAAAAGAAAAAAAAAGAAAAAAAAGGCCACATACATATGACTTTGATCATCATCTAACCAATCTCTACATTCCAAACATTTCAACTGAACCTTACACACCCCTAGATGTCATTTCTAGCTTCCAAAATCTTGAGTCACGCTATATTCACGAAGGAAGAGTTGTCAAACCCAACTTAACCTTTTATGAAGAAGCTAGAAGATCCTTTCGAGCCATAGGTTTTGAATCACTTCTCACCATTGACGAACTAATTTGTCCATGTTTTGTACTAGAATTCTTCCGTGATATTAGTATCGCACGTACCGAGGATCAATCCCTTTCCCCTTGGTTTTTCATACAAAAATATAAATTTCTCTTTCCCCTAGAACAATTTGCTCAAATCCTTGGTCTTCCAAATCATGGGCAATATGCCTATACCAAAAAATTTGCTCTTGATTCTCTTAAACAAGAGGAACATGGACCATACCCTACATACATCCCTTCCCCAGGAGAATTGATCAGTGTTCTCTGTAACTCAACACGACACCCCAATAGAATACGTATGATTGAACTCCGCTATTTCCTATAACCCATGGCACTCATCTTACGTGAAAATGTTCTAAGTCTAGCCAGAGTATTTACCTGCTTGATGTGCTCACATGCTCTACTGCATTATAAATCAACAACCCTACAGTCTCGCTTACTTCTTCGCTAAACGAATCATACACCTCAAAGATAAAAGAAACAAACTAATACCATATGGAATGCTTCTAACTCGTTTCTATCGTCATTTCATGAATGATCACCCATATCTTCAAAATCCTCAATATTCACTTTTCTATAAATTAATGGAACCCATTAATCAGTCACATTTAACATCATATCTCATTCCCGAGTCATCCACCTACCATGAACCATCTGATGATTCATCAAGCGAAGACGAGGAATGAAGAAAATCAAGTAAAGAGAGTACTTATGAAAGTTGGTGATTTGGTAATACATGATTTTGTCATTTGCTATATCTGTACTCTGTTATTAAGTTGTCTTGAAAGTCTTTTTAACCTGTTTGAAATGATTGTAGTCTGAAGATTTTTTAGCATGAAATTAGTAATATCCTGTCTGTGTTTCCTACTTGCTCTACGTGTTATATCTATGCTGCCTGAGGTGTTAGATTTCTTAGTTGACATGTGAACAAAATTCTAACTAGCCCACTGTGAACTAACTTGTTCCAGAAGCCGGTTCCTTTAGTTACAACAGGCCGGATCCCTTTTAGAAAGGATCCGGAGGAACCGGCCAAACAGAAAAGAATTTTATATCACTTTTCATCACACTCAACCATTCTGACCTTAGTACACTAGTTAGTCATCTCCTTTTAGTCACATTTGAGCTAACTTTGAGGACAGTAGTATTGTTGAACTCTTAAGAAAGACTTAAATATCATCCTAGGTGTTTTTGATTTATCATTTCCAAAATAACCACTATTTCTCAGTACCACTTTTTGCATCACCTCCCCCTGATCATTTTACACTTATCTATATTTTAAATAAATTTTTAACCAATTTATTTTCACCATCTTTACCCCAAAATGTTCTAAAACCAATCGTTTAATTCTTATGTTTTTTAAAGAATTTTTAAATTTTTCATACCACCTTTTCCTGAAACCTACAAACATTTAACACTTAGTGATATGATTATCTTAATCCATATTTACTTAATGGCCTACTTAGACCTCTTTCTCACCTCTAAAGATCATTTATGACAACCCCTCATCATTAGTCTTATAACACTCAGAGTTTCCTTCACTAAAACACTATCTTACACTCATTACATCAGGAAATATAGGGCTGCAATAGCTAGATGACCATCATTTCTTATCTTTATCTGATCTGTTAGCCGGTTCCCTCAGCTAAAGCTAGCCGGATCCCTTTTGGGAAGGATCCGCTGGAACCGGGCAAACAAAAACAGATTTTATCACCTATAGTCTTCCAATACTCAACTTTATCCACTCAAGCACTCTACATTGCCTTTAATATATCTCCTAGAAGAATGTATTACTGTAGCTGACCTTGGTGCATGCATATCATTGCAATTCAAAGGATTTTAGTGGTTTAGGCTTTAATTCACTTACTTGATCTTTCACTATTTAAGCCACTTGTGTTTGTGCTTCCAAACCACACCAAAACAAACCATCTTCTACTGCAAACTCACACTCTAAACCTACCCAAAAACATGACTAAGGCACCAAGTGCAAGATCATCAACTAAGAGCCCTCCAAGAAAAACCGCACGTACTGTGTATGAAATATCCTCAACCGAAGCCTCACCCATCAAAGCATCCTCTACTAGAACACCGCTCCCAAACTACATCCAAACTCCTCCATCTAATGAACCAACTCAACTAGCCTCCAACAAACCAACCTCACCACAACTTCCATCTCTTGAACCATCACCACCACAACTTGCTTTCACCAAAACAACACCACCACAACCAACTCCTTTTGAATCTACACCTCCCATTAAACCTACATTACCAAACACTCCTATTTTCACTCAACCAACAAAACCTTCACCTCTTGAACCAAGACTTCTCTCTTTTACCACACTCATCACCTCACCTCTACTTCAACTCATTGGAGGACTTACCTCCTAGACCTTCTAATCCACCACCATTGCCTACATTCTCATCCATTGAGAGAATGTCAACTCAACCACCATTCCATCACCTAAACATTGACATAGTTGACATTAACATACCACCACCTATAACAAACTTGCCTTCCTCTCCTCCACCTTCAAATGGCCCATTTTGGGTAATGAGAAGATGTCAACAATCTCAACAACCTCAACCACATCTACCAAACAATAACACACTTCCTCCCATACATACCTCTCAACCAACACCCATGGTACATCCACAACCTTTCAACCAAAGTGCTTCCACCTCAAACATACCTCAACTACCTTCTTTCTTAACCTCACAACAAACAAGCCACAATGATACTTGTGATTATTGTCAACATGTCCAAACCTTAGTTCATGAACTACGTGATGAAGTACGTTTCATGTTCTACCACCTTCTTGAACGTCTTGATGACGTCAACAAACCTAACTATCCCTAAAAGCCTTGAAGTGCAAGCACAAATGTTCTTATTCCTCTAGTCTTAGGCCTAGAATTTGTTATTAGGATTTTTTCTTTTCATGTTTAGATCATTTTCTTAGTTTTTAGAGATTTGACCAATGTGTGTATCATTTCACTTGTTTTATTAAATGTATCTACATGATTATGTGCTTCTTGTCTATGTGAGCATGATTGGTGTGATTATTGCTTGTCTTCATACCTGTTTCTATTCTGTACTACTGCTAACAGTTGCAGGTAAGCCGGATCTGTCACTTTGTACTAGCCAGATCCCTTTTTCAAAGGATCCGGCGGATCCAGGCAAACATAATACTAACCAAAATTTTATGCATCTCCATTTTTAGCAAAAGGACACAATATACTTGTTTTTTAACCGTTGTTTTGTAGATTTTCAAAAATACACATGGAGTACTTGACGCCCTCAGTAAAGGGGAGCTCTCGTTCAAGCAAAACCATTGCAAAAACTCGCAATGATCACATCTTAGTCTCCTGAATTACTTGACGCCCTCAAAAAGGGGGAGCAACTAAGAACTTCTTACTCTCCTTATTCCTTTTACTCCTTTTCTTCACTTACTTTTCTTAAAACTTGCATTCGGGTTAGTTTCCTTTCGACGCTCTTTTTGTTTCGACAAAAAGGGGGAGAAAGAGTAAAAACAACAATTCAAAAATTTACGAATTTTATTTTTTACTTAAAATAATTTTATGTTTTGTCATCAACAAAAAAGGGGAGATTGTTAATACAAATAAACCTTCAAAACGTTTACTTATATTTTACGATCTTTCAATGTTTTGTCGATAACAAACGTAAAATCATTTTAACGAGATAAATAAATTACGTAATGCTTTGAGCCAATAGGTTACTAACTCATTTCATTAAACAAGTAAACCTTAAACATATTTAGTTAACAAGTTTACATGAAACCAAAACTATTTTATAAAAACACTTAAGTAACATTTGTTACTTACATTTTATAAAATACATGTTAAGAAAAAGCTAGTAAACACTTGGACTATCCATGGCCCAAAACCAAGTCCACAAACCATAAACCATGGAGCTTGACCCATAATCCATGACCCATTGCATGACATCATGCATGACATCCATAATGGGTAAAACCCATGATCCATGATCCAAAGTCCATAACCCATAACCCAAAGTCAATGACCCATGACCCAAGATGTCTTTGACCTCAGGCATGACATCATCTATCCATGGATCACAACCCATAACCCAGTTTGTAACCCAAAATCCGTACTGGTTTACCCAGTTACCCGGATCCCTCAGTTTACACTAGCCGGATCCCTCTGGGAAGGGATCCGGTGGAACCGGGTGAACAGTAGGCAGTTTTGCCTATAAATAGTGAGCCATTTCTCTCTTATCTCTCACCTCTTTTAGAGTTTACTTCTCTCTAAACTCTAAACTCTCTAACCTCAGATCCAAGGATCTTTTTATGTAGTTTTTCTTTGTGATTCTCTATAGGTTCCTTCCATAAGGCGAGATCACAACCTCTCGAAGACGTGCAAGCTCGTGATATGGGTTGCTCTGATTCTTCTCTTCCAAGATCACAGAAGTGAATCTTGTTCTTTCTTTCTTCTCAAAGGGTGTTGTAGATGTGTTGAGTCGATAGGTGTAAAAGGACATTGGATCCTTTAGTCGAGTTGTATTGGGTATGTTGGTTTGGTCCGCCGTGCTAAGGACCCGGTATCTAGCCTTGTACCAGATAAAGTGTAGGCGACGAAGGTTTGGTCTACCTTGTGTGAAAGACTCGGTATCTAGCTTTGTACCGGATAAAGTGTAAGCGACGTTGTGAAGGCTTCTCCGCCATGTGAAAGGAGATTGTGTTGTGAAGTGAAAACGAACTCTCGAGTAGGTGACTTGGGGAGTGGAGTAGGGAAAGAAAGGTGTCCTTGTAGCCGAACCACTATAAATACTTGTGTTGTGGTTGTGTCTCTCTAATTCTATCTCCTAGTTTAGTTTATATGCTTTTATTTCTATCAATATCCAACACGTCAAAACTAGATTGACACAAGTCGATCTATAAGTTTTAATAAGTGATTTTAATCGGTAAAACTATTCAACCCCCCCCTCTAGTTTTCTACATGGTCTTAAAAAACTTGTGTCACATGTCAATCTCAGAAAAACGACAATCTCATTGATGATTTTCTAATAAACATCCTATCCAATGATGTTATATGGACTGTTGTACATCAGTACGGTCTTACACATGTTGAGTACTATCAAAATCTGCTGGAAAAAAATTGCTGAATTTGAAAATTATTTCGAACGAAAAGAAAATGAGTGCTATCATCTAAATTTCAGTCTATTTCAAAAGCGTGAAGAGCTTGAATTTGAACAAAAGACAAATTTAAGAAAATCACAAGAGCTTCAAAATGAAAACACAATTCTTCGAGCTAAGCTTGCTGAATTGATGACAAATGATCGCAACTCTTTACTAAAAAAACAGACTTTTTCGGACAGCAAAATAAGCCGGCTCAATCTTTCGCCTAAATGGCATCAGTTTAAAAAATATCAGAAACTTAAACACAAATATGTTCCAAAAAGAGTATCACTACGAGAATTACAACATGATCACAACAACTGTTGCACATCTTGTACATCCAATGAACATCCATGTGTCTGGGATGAAGAGATATCGTTTGAAGATCTATTAGATGATAATGTTCTTACCACTAACGACTCAGAACCCCTTCTTATGTGGGGATCCAAGTCCAAAACAAATGTGTCGTCGTCTATGTATTCATGTGCAGATTTAACAGATTTGCATATGGATCTTCACAACTAATATGTCAACCATGACTATGGCTTCTGAGAGACTTACTCTAGAACCCGTGCTTAACCCGATGGCTTCTAATTACAACAGATTAGAACCCGTGCTTAACACTAAGACTTCTGGATACATCAGTTCAGGACTGGTACCTAAAGAAGGTCCAACAACAAATTGTGATAAGCCTAAAGATCAAGAACTGGAAAACTTCTTTGAGTTAATGTTTGATGAATATCAAGGTGGAAAATGAATATCAATGTGGAAATTCGACAAATGCATCAAGACATCGTTCCGCTGCACTCACTCAACAAAATCGACAACCACAACCACAAGATGCATCAACAACCATCGAAGACGAAGCACCAACTACAACAAACTCATCTACATCAACGACACAAGCACCAGTCATTGAAATCATTCAACCACAAAATGTTGTACAAGAGCAGAACCAACAATCTCAAGATGAACAAACACCAATCCATAACAATGAAGAGATAGAAGAATTCAACAATCCATTTGCTACTCAAACAACGGGATCTGCTGAATCATCTTCAAGAGCTAACAACACGGATTTGGTAATTCCACGGTACCCTTCAAAACTAAAATGGACAAGAAACCATCCAATCCACCAAGTGCTCGACGATATACAACAGCCAGTAATGACGAGAAGCAGACTAGCAACAGATTCAGAACTTTGTATCTTTACACTTGCTATATGTATAGAAGATGAACCAAAGAACATTCGTTAAGCAATGGCGAATGAAAGCTGGATTGAAGCGATGCAGGAAGAACTTCTACAATACGAAATACATGACTCTTGGGAAAAAGTTAAACGACCAATTGACAAACCGGTTATCAATCTCAAGTGGTTATGGAAGAAAAAAAGAGATGAAGAAATGACTATAATTCGCAACAATGCTCGTCTAGTGGCTAAAGGATATTCTCAAGAAGAAGGGATAGATTTTGAAGAATCATACGCGCCAGTGGCAAGACTAGAAGCGGTTTGGATATTTATAGCCTACGCAGCTCACAAGAACATCACGGTCTATCAAATGGATATCAAGACAGCGTTCTTGAATGACACTATTAAGGAAGAGGTTTATGTGAGTCAACCCGAAGGCTTTGCTGATATGGAACATCCAGACCACGTATACAAGCTAAAGAAGGCCATCTACGGTCTAAAACAGGCTCCACGGGCATGGTATGATGAACTATCTTCATTCTTACTTCAGAACAACTTCACAAAAGGTATTGTTGATCCAACTCTTTTTACACGAAGATACCACAATAACATCTTGATTGTTCAGATTTATGTGGATGACATCATTTTGGGCTCCACTAATCCAAAACCTTCAAAAGAATTTTCAAATCTAATGAAGAGCATATTTGAGATGTCAATGATGGGGGAACTAAAATATTTTCTTGGACTTCAAATTCATCAAACCCCAACTGGTATCTTTCTAAATCAACACAAATATACCTTAGAAATCCTTAAGAAACATGGAATGTGATGTGCTCTACCGTGTACGAGTTTTAAAATTTATAAACACGATTTATCCGGTTCTCTATTTAACACATACGAGCAATTATACTCGTCCGTGATAGTAAAGGTGGGTAAGTCGATATCGTCCCAAGGGATTTGGTATTTGTATTAAATTATAACTAGCTTTGTAAAAAGGGTTGTCAATCCAATTTTTACGAAAATTCAAAAACGTAAATAGAATCCAATCAAACAAAACATATACTTGTGTGTAATTCCTTAACCAATTGCATAGAGTATTCTACAAATTTTGGTGTAACTTGTAATGATGCACAATTTTATATGAATGATTAACAATCAATGGTTTATATCATGAAGAATCATTACTAAGAATTCAATCTCCTAGTTAACTCCTTTCGGCCTTATTAACTATTATGACAATTCTATTAAACACTAGTTGTTTGAAAAGCAATTCTTATCTCATAAATTCCTACAAATCATTTCGGCCTTCTCTCGTGATGAAATCGTTTCAAATCCATTTTAATGAGTAAATATGATGCTTGTCACACACCATATCCCATACTAATTCGTGCACTAATGTTTTGGAATAAAAACATAAAGAAAATCTTTTCGGCCTTTTTATTCTTTAAAATGTTTTTACCAACAAATTAAGCAAGATTAGATATTATTCCAACAAACTCATAAAATAAGAAATGTTTTCATGCATCACTTTTTAAGATAAGAATACTCCACAATTAGTTACATCATACACACAAGTATACCACAAATTACTCCATAGCAATCAACATAACAACACGCAAGTAACAAACGAAACTTTCATTAAACTCAAAGTAAAAATAGTTCATTGTAAGTAAACAAGATATACCTAGCTTAGGATTACAAAAACCAGAATCGTGGAACTATAGCAACCACACTCCTCCAATCGCCTACTATGACAAGTAAACAACTCCAAACTCAAACCAAACTATTGAGACTCAAACTCAATATCTCCTGGACGTTTCTACAGCAATACTAGACTTTCGGGCAATAATAATAAGATAGTAAGTACTTTGGTGTAAGCCTTTTACTAATTTGGGGTGTCACACTAAGCATACATGCATAGGGTCCAATATATAGTGTAAGAACACTTATTCTTCAAGCCAAAACGTCCCTCCAGAGTTAATATCAAGAAATGATCGGACTCCAATGATTAATGAGAAGTAAAACCTTCATTTAATGCGAAATGGTAACTGCAGATCTGTCCAACCGATCGGTTTTTGGACCAACCGATCGGTTCCTCGCCTCAGTAAATTCCAACCGAATCAGATGCGGGCTGCATCCGATCGGTTGGATGCTTCATGCACTCACAACTTTAACTTTTTCTTGTCATTTCTTGTCACATGCTTTATCCTTCATTTAGGTGCTGATTTCTTCCATAGAACTTGATATTTCCTTGATATATGAACATGGAAATCCTAACACTATCAAATCCTTGAGTCCTTGTGTGGTTTATCTCTTGTCTCCATCTCGAGAATCTTCCAAATGTGCATAATCACTCCAATTCTTCGTCTTTTCATCATCTTTTCCTGTACTTGGCTACATTTACTTGCATATACACTTTTTCATGATTAAGTAACAAATACATACAAATATAACCAAATATGATGCACAAAACTAATGATAACGCAACTAAAAACATGCTCATTCTGAGCGTTATCAGAATGGACAAATGTGATCCTTCTATTACCCCAATGGCTACCACAACGAAACTGGATTCTGATTTACACGGGAAACCAGTTGATCCAAAATTATATCGAACCATTATTGGTTCTCTCATGTGTCTAACAGCCAGTCGACCCGACATTCATTTTGCTGTATGTTTATTAGCGCGATTTTAGGCAAAGCCTACAGAGAATCACCTCAAAGAGGTAAAAAGAATCTTTCGATACCTTCGTATGTCCGTCGACATGGGTATTTGGTATCCGAAAGGATCTGGATTCGATCTCATGGCTTTTTCAGATGCTGACCATAAAGGTTGTAGAGACACAGCAAAAAGTACTTTAGGAGGAGCTCAATTTTTGGGAGAAAAACTAGTAAGCTGGTCTTCAAAGAAACAAGACTGTACCGCACTTTCCACTGCAGAAGCTGAGTATGTATCTCTATCGGCATGTTGTGCTCAAGTACTTTGGATGCGCACATAGCTCAGAGATTATGGCTTTAACTTTAACAAAATACCTATGTATTGTGATTCGAAGAGCGCCATCGCCATCTGATGAACTCAAATAAGTACATTTTATTATCATCATTTATCCTATTTATTTGACTTGTTTTATTATATTATATATGAGAATCGATACATTAATGTTTACTTTAATAATTCTCAGGTAAAAACAAGCATTATATGAAACTTGGCGATTTTGGACTAATTATGGAGCAAAACAAGTGAGATGTCAAAAGTCTACAGAAATCCAGAAGATGCGCCGTATCTCACTCAACAGATACGACGCAATATCATACTTAGATGAATTCGAAGACCATTGCCTGAATTTGAAGAATACGCCGCATGAAATTCTGTCATGCGCCGCATATAAAACTTTTGTCAAAGAAGAAGATCAAGCTCGTTCTACTCCAGATACGCTGCAATATACTTCTAACATATGGCGTATCACTATCAAGATTTCACCAGTTACAATCCAAGACAGCTAAAGTACATGCGCCGCATACAAAGATCAAGTTACGCCGCATCTGAAGACGGTGTACGAATATTCCAGAATATATTAATCTTGGACCCCACGCGAAGTTAAGTCAATGCGCCGCATCTATCAACTCAATGCGCCGCATCGATCCCTCAGACAGAAACTATAAATACCCCAAGGTCAGACGAATTTGAGAGACCTTTTGTATAACCCTAGAGCCGAATTCAGACGACCAAGCAGCACAAGACACACCTCAAACAAAGATACAAGAGCTGTAAGAAGGTCCTGCATGTATTCAATTCATTAAGTAGTTTTGTTTTATTGTTTTAGTACGCTTTAATTCATCAGGATTGATGGGCTTGTGTCTTGTGACTACGGAAGATCATGCACTCCCCTTAATATTGCTTTCCCATTAATTAAAGTTTATATGTTGATGTCTTTGGTGACTTTTATTAGTGCATTGATAACCTCTGTGTCTAGCTGAGTCTTGCTTGGGTCGCCATGCCCCTTCCTCGCCTATTTATTCTAGTGTCTCTAGAAAAGTATGATAGACATAAGTAATCATTAAGGGTTTACTCGCCGATAAGATTAGAGCCAACGAGAAA
The DNA here is from genome assembly GCA_021014915.2 of Artemisia tridentata subsp. tridentata. NCBI lineage: Eukaryota > Viridiplantae > Streptophyta > Magnoliopsida > Asterales > Asteraceae > Artemisia > Artemisia tridentata. The sequence goes on along the minus strand of CP139506.1, from coordinate 246,255,882 downwards.
GGTTTAATTATATACACTTCATATAAAACTAGCAATAAAACAAGTGACAAGCTATTTAATTATCAGGACAGGTCTTCTTATTGTCTCGAGTATCTATCTGTGTACGTGTGTGCTAATCGCTGATTCGTGCTCATTAGTTTAGTTTTCTATTTAATTATAACCAAACTGTGCCAGTCTCTCAGGCTGAACCCCCCTTGCGTTAGATTAGGTTGTATAACTAACTTAGGATATTAAAATACTGATTAGAATAACTAGATAATACGTTCCACTCTTAGTGATCGACACTCTGCTTACCATTATATTCATACTGACCGGGTACACTGCTCGTTAAGTGTGTGTGTTATTGATAAGTCGGCTAAATATAAATTTAAAACTTGAGTAGGCATTAATACTGCTAAACCGCAACGACACATCATGCGCATCAAGTTTTTGGCGCTGTTGCCGGGGAGTGAATTGTTATTATCTGTTAATTTGATTAAGTATTTTAATTAGGTTTTTCTTTTTAGTTTTTTTTTTAGACTCTAACCACTAACCCTGTTGTATATTAGATAGATTGCATTCATTGTATAATTTGCATATTTACTGTTTTTGCGTGTTTTTGTTTTCTGTAATTTTTGTTTCTTTTTGCTTGATTTTATTTGTGTTTTTCTTTTTTCTGTATTTTTCTGCATTCTGCTGTCGTTGTATTGTGCTGATACAAACGATACGGCGCATCTGTTTTCACAGATACGGCGTATTGCGTTTAATTTTTATAAAATACAACGCGTTTAATAAATTCGAGTACGACGCATCTTTCCCCAAGATACGGCGTATTTTGTTTTTAATAAGAAATTTTTCTAAACGCTAATGCCATACGACGCATCTATTTTAACAGATACGGCGTATTTTCTATTTAAATTAAAAATAGTTTTTCGAATTATTAAACAGAAGCGACGCATCGATCTTTATCGATACGGCGCATCTACTAAATCAAAAATCTTGTATTTTGAAACGTAACGAAAATACGGCGCATTAGCTTTTGTTAATACGACGCATTTAATTTTAATAAATATAATCGATTTTTGATAATTTAAACTTGATACGGCGCATTCTAATTCATAAGCGGTGTATCTGTTTTCTGAATAAAAGTCTGATTAAATTTTAACGTAATAAGATACGGCGTATCCAACTTTCTGGATACGGCGCATCGTCCGCAGATATCAGCCATTTTTATTCTTTATATTCGTTTCTAAATTCATTAATTTCTCTTCTAATACTCTTTGGGACCATATGAGGAATATGTTGCGACGAAGACCAAAGAATATATTAGATTAAGTCGAACGGAAGAAAATGTTGCGGAGCTATACGGTAACATCTTTCGGATGAAAGAAGAAGGATGGCACGTAACAAGAACAAAATAAGGAGCTGAACGTGAGTCTAACTTGAAGACTCTGGAATAAAGACAAGTGCTGACCGGGAGACAACCCGAAGAAATTTTTTTACTTTTCTGTTCTGTGTCGAGTCTGTCAGACCTGCAGAAGATGCGGCGCATCTCCATCATAAGATGCGACGCATCACCTGCACTGGTCATATCTTATTTTATTTTCTGCATTTTTATTTTTGACTTTCAAACTTTCTGTCAGTTTATTTAATGCGGCGCATCCCTGGTTAAGGATGCGACGCATCTTTTATGCTGATTCGTATTTATTCCAGGCTCGATACGGCGTATCTTCTTCCATAAGATACGGCGTATCTACTGACCTGATGATTTACAGTTTAATTTTTTAGGTTTTATTTTTACTAACTACTAATGTATTATGCAAGTTTGAACCTTCTTAACTCAGGTGTGTTAAAGTCTAAATGGTATTATAGATTCCTGCATTTTTGTGGATACATCATTTATGAAGCTTAAACGTTCTCATCCACAAGAAAGTTGATTTTTGCTCTTATACGAATAATGGAGGATCATACCGAGCAAATCTCAGGGGAGTTTTTCTGTTCTAATTCTTTTATTTTCCAGTTTTTAACCTTTGACACAAACAACGAGGACGTTGTTTAACTTAAGTGGGGGGATGGAGAATTAGAACACTTACTTGTCCTAAACTTTTTCAAAATATGCTTAAAATGCGCTTAATATATCAAAATTAAATTTTTTTTAGCATGTTTTTGTTTAAAGTCTAAATTATATAACCGCACACATAACTCTATTCTTTCAAAAATATTAAAACTTTAGTGTGCCGGTGACTTGTAAACTTTAGAACTTGGCTTGTATACTATTCGAGACCACCATAATGAGTATTATCTATATAATTGGAGTGACTTGTCTAAATTGGTAAATTTCTAGGATTACACCCAAATAGCCTTTATATGTTATGTGATATTAAGTAACTACACTGGTTAGTCAACCCCCGTATAAACCCTTTGTTTACTCTTACTTTTAGAGTAAGATACCCCTAGAAAAACCCTCAGAGCCATTCCTTTCGTTTCTTACACCTTTGTTATAATGTTTCGATACACCCTTACACCTTAGCCTACCCTGTAGATTAAAATCCGTGGTTAATTGCTTTAGGCAAAGTGTGTTTCCTTACATTACCTGTGTTCGCGTGCGTAATTCATTATCTTTGGTTAGGTCGGGAAATTGCACAATGCAATTGGTATGAAAGTAAATATTGTATAACTTTTAGTTTATTTTTCGTGTGTTTGCTACTTTCACTATTACAGTTATTTCTGAAAGTATGAAGAGTATGGAAAAATTATCCGGAAAAATAGTGATAGTAAAGTTGTGAAATTTTACACATATATGTTGATGTCAAAAAAAAAAAAAAAAAAAAAAAAATCCAAAAAAAAAAAAAAAAAAAAAAAAAAAAAACGAAAAGAAAAAGAAAAAGGAAAAGTTGGAAGTTTGTTTTTAACCAACTTATGTAAAGTTTTGTATTAAGTGGGAGATATCACCACTATTTGTTGTATATTATATTTATGGATTGAATGGGAGTTGGCCGTTATGGGAACGCCAACTAAGGTTATTCTTTGATTGAGATTTTGTTTAGTATAATTCGTGTCTACCTAAAGCGTGTGTTTCAAGTGTTAAAGCGTGAGTTATTCAATGATATGAGTCTTATTCATGGGATGGTTGGGAAAGTGATTAACCACACTTAAGATTTTAATTTATCTGTTTTGTTTATTTTTCATTTTAAACCAATTTGTATCCCAAATATTATCCATACCCTATATCATTCTTCATCCAAACCTTTGATTTATTGAGATTAGGGATTTGAGCAATCTTAAGTATCGTAGTCGTGGATTCGGCTATGTATTTATGATTTTGTCGCCCTTTTTGATATAATATTATTGGTGAAGATTACTTGGTCCTATCTTTAGCCCATTCGAGTTAAGGAATTGAGCAATTGCAAGTATCGTGGTCGTGGATTCGATCATGTATTTGTAATTTTGTCGCCTTTTCTGGAATATGAGATCGATAGAGATTAAAAAGGATGATCAACCTTTAACCAACAAACCCTTTTTACCGCTTTAGACTTGTTACTCCTTGGCGTTAGTGGGGGAGATGCGTATACTTGCCAAGCCTATGATAGAATATTCGTCACGACTAAGCAACTAAACGATTTAAAATTGTTTTACATTAAAAATTATTTTGGTTTCTACTTCGTTAAGTGTTTGGTTGTGTGATTATGACAAAACGAATACGTGCTTAAATATAAAAATAAATCCTAATATCTTTTAGGATACATTTTCATATGATTAATTCTAAGGTTTACTTGGGGACAAGTAAAGTTCAAGTGGGGGGATATTTGATGAACTCAAATAAGTACATTTTATTATCATCATTTATCCTATTTATTTGACTTGTTTTATTATATTATATATGAGAATTGATACATTAATGTTTACTTTAGTAATTCTCAGGTAAAAACAAGCATTATGTGAAACTTGGCGATTTTGGACTAATTATGGAGCAAAACAAGCGAGATGTCAAAAGTCTACTGAAATCCAGAAGATGCGCCGTATCTCACTCAACAGATACGACGCAATATCATACTTAGATGAATTCGAAGACCATTGCCTGACTTTGAAGAATACGCCGCATGCAATTCTGTCATGCGCCGCATATAAAACTTTGGTCAAAGAAGAAGATCAAGCTCGTTCTACTCCAGATACGCCGCAATATACTTCTAACATACGGTGTATCACTATCAAGATTTCACCAGTTACAATCCAAGACAGCTAAAGTACATGCGCCGCATACAAAGATCAAGTTACGCCGCATCTGAAGACGGTGTACGAATATTCCAGAATATATTAATCTTGGACCCCACGCGAAGTTAAGTCAATGCGCCGCATCTATCAACTCAATGCGCCGCATCGATCCCTCAGACAGAAACTATAAATACCCCAAGGTCAGACGAATTTGAGAGACCTTTTGTATAACCCTAGAGCCGAATTCAGACGACCAAGCAGCACAAGACACACCTCAAACAAAGATACAAGAGCTGTAAGAAGGTCCTGCATGTATTCAATTCATTAAGTAGTTTTGTTTTATTTTTTTAGTACGCTTTAATTCATCAGGATTGATGGGCTTGTCTCATGTGACTACGAAAGATCATGCACTCCCCTTAATATTGCTTTCCCATTAATTAAAGTTTATATGTTGATGTCTTTGGTGACTTTTATTAGTGCATTGATAACCTCTGTGTCTAGCTGAGTCTTGCTTGGGTCGCCATGCCCCTTCCTCGCCTATTTATTCTAGCGTCTCTAGAAAAGTAGGATAGACATAAGTAATCATTAAGGGTTTACTCGCCGATAAGATTAGAGCCAACGAGAAAGGTTTAATTATATACACTTCATATAAAACTAGCAATAAAACAAGTGACAAGCTATTTAATTATCAGGACAGGTCTTCTTATTGTCTCGAGTATCTATCAGTGTACGTGTGTGCTAATCGCTGATTCGTGCTCATTAGTTTAGTTTTCTATTTAATTATAACCAAACTGTGCCAGTCTCTCAGGCTGAACCCCCTTGCGTTAGATTAGGTTGTATAACTAACTTATGATATTAAAATACTGATTAGAATAACTAGATAATACGTTCCACTCTTAGTGATCGACACTCTGCTTACCATTATATTCATACTGACCGGCTACACTGCTCGTTAAGTGTGTGTGTGTTATTGATAAGTCGGCTAAATATAAATTTAAAACTTGAGTAGGCATTAATACTGCTAAACCGCAACGACACATCACGCGCATCACCATCTCATGCAATTCTGTACTACACTCACGTACAAATAACATTGCAGTTCGTTACCATTTCATCAAAGAGCACGTGGAACAAGGTACTGTAGAACTATATTTTGTGAGGACTGAATACCAACTTGCGGATCTATTTACTAAAGCACTTCCAAAAGTAAGGTTCAAGTATTTAGTTCATCGAATTGGAATGCGAAGCCTAACTCCAGAAAAGTTAGAGAGTCTTCTCGAATCATCTTAAGATTTTTTCAAAATCCAAAAGACTTCGCTTATCTGTAAATATAAAAAAAAAAACAAAATACAAAAGTTGAAAAACCCATAAAAACAAAATAAAAAATATAAAACTTTGAAAAATCCAAAAACAATAGAAAACCCCAAAAATACAAAACATCAAAAAATTTCAAAAAATCAAAAATAGTTTTTTTTTTTTTTTTTTTTTTTTTTTTTTTTTTTTTTTAACTTTTTTTCTTCATTATGACTTATACACACATAACAGTGTATGACTCGCACTTCAACGTGAAATCTTTTAAAAGAAAGTCCGGGTACATCACCTCAAAAAGATTTCAAAACAAGGACTTCAAAATGACTTGCAATTAAATGACAGACTGTAACTCGTACTTAAATAAAGCGAATTTTGTATTCATTTAGTGCATTCTTTGCTAAAAAGAAAACGAAGAGAAATCTTCTTATTTTTTGAAAAATTTACTCAAATTTTTTAGATTGTCAAAATCTTTTAAATTTTTCAAAATTCAAATAACTTCTAAGTATTTCTGCTTAGAACTCGTACTTCAATAAAAAAATCTTTTTTTCAAATATGTTCGAGTATAAACAAACGAAAAGATTTTAGAACCAAAACTCGTTTTTATCCAACGACTTGTGTATACATCGGTACACAACTCAAACTTTTAACAAAAGAAATTCTTTTCTATTGAAAAACATTGTTTACAAAAGAAAAGATTTCAACACAAAAATACCATCTTTAGCACCTATTCTTAAACAAACGTTTGCCACAAAAGAACTTTTTAGTCTCTATGTGTGAAACAAAAATCTTAATGTGCTTAAAGATAACTCTCTCAAAATCTTACAAACGATAAACTTTCTATAAAATCATTTCGTTAGCTATATCAAAATGCTTTTATGAAAAAGGGAGTATAAACTTTATAAACAAAATTTTCATGCTTAAAGAATCCGTTAGACTCTCTAAATGCTTTTCAAAAACATCGTTGATATTTAAAAAATATCATGATATGCTATTTTTTAGGGGGAGAAAAACGTGATTGAAAAGTTGATGAGTGTGTAAATACTCATCATTTTATACCCATAAAAGACACTAAAATGACCAAAAACACCCAATATATATTGCAGATATCCTTGGTTTGTGTTTTATGTGTTTCAGGTACTGAAGGATTGAAAACGGAACAAAAACGAGCATTTTTGGATCGACTCGACAACAATTGTGTATTTGATCTAGTGAAGACAAAAGTCAAAGTCAAAGTCCAAGTCAACCCCCAAAAATACCAAAATGACACAAATGGTCCCTGGAAATAATTTTCTGAATTGGCATGATTAGTCCTTGGATTTTCAGAATTGTACAACATTGGTCCTCAAAGTTTAACTAAAATCCAAATCTAATCCTAAACTACTAAACCCAGCTACAAACTTAACCCAACCCAGCCCAACAAATAAACCCAAGCCCAATCATTAAACCCGATCCAACCCACCCTTTTAACTAAAACCGTTTGACTTCGGTCAAACCTTTCCTCAAAACCGTTTACCGCCCAAAACCATACCAGAAACCACCACCATCCACCGCCTTATCCCTGACACACCCACCCCCTCCTCCTATCCCACTCCACCTAACAAGCCAAGAAGCATTAATTGCTTCTTCCCCATCACAAGTTACCAGGCCATGATGTTTTTCCCACTATCCTATTTTTGGCGCCAAAATCCGTTTGGACGGCTGAGATTATAAAAAGACAATTGGAAGGTTGGGATTTGCTCAGAGATGGAAGAAAACGGAAACCCTAGATATTTTAGTATAAATAGGTCCTCATTGTAGCCTTAATTGGCAAGTAGTTAATTTCTTTAATCGTATTGTAATTTTATTGTTTAAGTTGTATCAATTTCAATTTTCAGTTATCATTCCAAGTTAATTTAAGTCTGTTTATCATTAATCTTTTTACAATTTCCATTAGTTAATGTTAATTCCAAGTTTTTAAATTTTTATGTTGTACTGAGAATTCGAATTAGGTTAAGTGTTATTGAAAATATCCTCTTATCTGTTTCTATAAGCTCATATAAGCTTAATATAGCTTAGTGTGAGCTTATTTTAGTTCAGTTCAGTATCATTCCAAGATATCCAAGAAAGTCAAAGAAAGTCAACTGGAGGTCAAGATAAGCAGTTCTGAATGATAAGCTGTTCATGGAAGAGCTTATGGGGTTTTCTAGCTTGTTTTTAACAAGCTAGGTGTATTTCTGATCTAGTTCCACTGTTCTATAGGCCAAGTCAGTTGTAAGAATTTTCTAATTTTTGCTATTTTTAGCTTATCACTGTTCCTTAGCTTATTCTTTTAACTTATTGTCATTTTATTTGCTTATCTGTTTTACTTGAAGTAATTGTAGGCTAGTTTGATACTTAGTTAAAGCTTAAATCTCTGTTTCACTTAAAAACCTAAAAACAGTCCAAATTAGCTTAAATAGACCATTAGCTTATTAGTGCTTATTCACATATAGGAATTGCTATTTAGGTATTAATCAAGTTAGACAATCAGTAATAAACAAGAATCATGGTTAAAATTGGCCTGTTCATTTGAAAATCCAAATCAGTCCCTCAATAAGGACTGTTTGGCATTAAAAGGCAAATGGGTCAAAATGGTTATTCACTGTTCAATTGCACTTATCCCAAGTTTGATCTTAGTTAATTAAGCATATTTCAGTTGTTAGTAAAAGCCTTTAAGCTGTTTTGAGCCATTTTGAAGTTTTGAGTGTACTGTGAAAATCTTAGAATCTCAACTGATCAAATAAGCTTTCCATAAGCTTCAGCTCATTTGACCTTTTCTTGGGGCTTTTCTGAGGTCCTTTGAATCCATTTAGTGTACCAGCAAGAGTTAGTTAAGTGTCCATTTGGTTTATGCCTTTTTGTGCAGGTCTGCACATTAAACCCATATATGCAGTCTGCATGATTTTTCTAGACCCATTAAGTGCTTATTAGAGTTAATCCAAGCTTAGATTTTTGGTTTCTCAGTAGTTTGATAGTTGATCTTTGCTTATTTCCAAAATCAGACCCTTAGCATAGCTTATTCAAGCTTTAAATCAAGCTCAAAATTTGCCTGATCAAACAAAATTAACACTGAGTCATCAGTGTTGGATTTTGTTGATTGAGCCAATTTTCCAGCTTATTTTTAAGCAACAAATCAGCTCCTCTTTGTCTGATTTTTGGTTTTCTAAGACCCTCAATATTTGAACTTTAAGTGTGTTCAGTCTTTGTGATATTTAGCAATCATCTAAGTGCTTAAAATTAAGCTTGAACTTGCCTAGAATTGACTGAGATGCCCTGTGCATAGCAGCCTTTGGTTTGCTTATTAGCTTTGATCAGTGCTTATTTCTCTTTTCTTGTTGCTTTTGTCAGTTTCATTCTAGCTTATTATTGGTTGCTTAGCTTGTTTCAAGTTTCCTTTAGCTTATTTAATAGCTTATTAGCCATTTTGATCAAAGCCTTGGGCTATTCTCTTTTTATCAAACTGATCAGCAATCATAAGCTGATTTCTTGGCTTATTTGAGGTTTTCATAAAAAGTGTTAATTGTGAAATTTGCTTATCTCATTGTGCTTAATCAGTTTCAATAATAAAATTCCAAAAATAAAAATAAATAGCAAAAAGGCCATTGCTGGGATTCGAACCCTGGCCACCCAGCTCACCACACACACAACTTACCACTCTGCCCTTGGGACTTTTTCAGTTATACCTTGCACACTTTAATATTTAACCCCTTTTTCCATATTAAGCTATCCGAACCTTTTAGCTTATTACCAGCTTATCCCAATAAGCTGGCATCTTTTTTATATTTTTCCTAGGCTTGTTTTAGCATAAAGTATTTATAGAAAAATTTCCAGAATTTTTAGAATAGTTTTAATATTTTTTAGGCATTTTTCTTTTTAAAACAGTTTTTAATTCATAATAAAAAATATAAAACTCAGAAAAATATAAATCTTTTTTCTAAAATTTTCTTTTGTCATTTATAACTTAGGAAAAATAATTTTGAACTTGTAAGATTAGATTTCCATATATCTTAGTTTTTAGCCCGTTTTAAATAATTCCCGTAGCGCGTTTTTAATATAATCTGCTGTAATCTTAATTTTATTTTGAGAATTTGTTTCTCATTATTTAATTAGAATTAAAATAAAATACAAAATTTCATATCCCAATCATCAGTCACTCTAATTCCAAACCTTACACGATTGTCCATTCCATCCTCGCTGGGACACGACCCGGGTAATCACTTACCTGGTATCACACATATCACAAACGTGAGTTTTTGCAAGTTAGCCTTTTTCCTAAAGGGTTAATTTGTCTTTATTCACGCGTATCCGTCTGATATTATTTATATATGCACTTTAGCACGGATCAAAAGTGATCTTATGAATTTGTGATATGTTATGAATCTTAAAAATTCATTTAGCTCGACTCAAATGTGATTATCTCGAATAGACTTGTACTGTGACGGGTAATAACTTCAAGTTAGTTATTAGAGCCAGTCATCACCTAAAAGCTGATGATATATCTCTTTAACTAGTCCACGTAAACGTGTCTCACAAAGTCTAGTCGTATTTGAATAATTCACAAATTTAAAGGTGTTTTTACTCAAACCACCATGTGCAAAAACTTTAACAAGTGGTACAAGAGCCTTACGTGTATCGTGAAGCATTTGTTCACAAAATCTTTTAAAAGCACATGTGTAGGGGGAGTAGTTCTTCAAAAAGAAAACTTTCGATGTGTGATCAAAACAAGGTTTTCACAAACATATTGATTGACTTTCAAATTGATTTATGGCTGTGAAGTTTTCAACAAACCAAAACCAACTCTTATGCTTATGAAGATATAAGGAGGTTAAGTTTCGTTTTTATCCCATGATCCAGCCAGAGCCGGAAGGATCTACCCAGGGACAATCCACTAGTTAGTGTAGAAGTCCTTAGGTATGAGAAAAAAGGAGTAATTGAGAAAAATGGAAATAAAGGGTTGAAAAATTAAAAAGAAAAGTTAATGAAAGAGTGAAAAGAAATAGCCCTACATAAACTTAGGACAGAAACCGGGTCAATACATAATCTATCTCTAATCACAAAGATGATTAATATATTGAAGACAAGACATCATGGACCCAGTGATGCAATGCGCAACCCATTCCCAGCCACTCAAGTTTCTCTCAACAGATACTTGTTTCATTTCTCACGGAGATAAACACGTAATCTATTGACCTCTCACTCCGAGAAGTGTTAATATTGAAAAGGTGGCATTCTGCTCCAGCCTCCGCTCACTAAATCAAAACGCACAAATTGAGTCTAGAGCCAATTGAGATTCAATCTATAAAATCTCTTAGGACACATTCCAAAACCTACATTTGTTGTTCAACATTGAGAACGCAAAATGTATATCTTTAGAGTCCTTCGTAGATCTTAGTAATCTTGCCAGAACATTCATGAGTGGTATTACTTATGTGAATCCACAATGATTGAATGGAAACCCTACTAGTGTCAACATCAAGCAGCGTTGACAACAGGTCGCTTCGTTAATTCTTCATGAATTAAGCTTAGTAGTTAACAATTAAAGTGAATTCTCAAAGAAGAAGCTCACTATAATCAATTGGAGTTACACGATTATGAACTAACCTTTGTATGCAGGTACAAAAGATGATACCACATGACGTGAACAACCACTTACATCGACATCTTTCACCATCATAAACTTATACATGTGCAACAAACAACATCATCATCAAAGCTCAAATCACGAAAGTTCAAGAGATAAAGACAATGTTTATTCAAAGTCAAAGATCTAATCAAACAAAGTCAAGAACTAAACCAAGAAATCAGGAAAGTTTAAGACAAAGAAATCAAGATAAAGACAATGTTTATTCAAAGTCAAAGATCTAATCAAACAAAGTCAAGAACATATCCAAGCTAATGAGGAAAGCTCAAGTATGAAAATCAAGGCAAGAAAAGACAAGAAATGACAACAACTCTACATCACAAGATCACAAAGCATGGAAAAGAACGAAGAATAAAGACTCATCTTATACATCATTAAAAGTTCAAAGATCAAGAGTAAAGAAGATCAATTCACAACAACTCATCCAAGACAACTAAGGAATGACTTCATAATGACATCCCTTAGGGGGAGATTGTTAGCATTACTTTTAGTAGAAAGTAATAGAAGTGATGGTCATTCTATGTTTAGGAACTGTGTAACTTTTATATAGAATATGTAAGAGTCTAGTAACGGGCTATAGGAAGTAATCTAATAGGTAACTAGCTTAGTCCAAATAGGTTAAGTCTTATATATTCAAGCCCAAGAGAACAAAGCCCATCCTAAGCCCATCTAGGCGTTGGGTGGTACATGTAACCAAACAAGGTTCACTTGTTTGTATGCTTGTGTATGTGTTTCAAGTGTGTGATAATACAAAATCTCTCTCCATCTCTCTCTCTCATCCATACATCACCGCCAAATCCATCACCACCACCACCACCACCACCACCATGAACACCATCAAGTCACCATGTTTATGTGTAATAAGTTGATTGAAATTGGAGCCTACACCATTTAATAATAGTTATAAATTAGATTATATTATATTATATAAACCTTATTATAGGCTTGCAAAAGCGACATAATTTTATACTTTATGAAAATATATAAACAAATAATCTAATACTTAAATTTAGGGGATGATTCGGGTTAATATGCTAAATGTAAATTGTCGTAGTCGATTGTTTCCAAGTGCTCATTGTATGTATCATATTCGAGGCTCATTTGTTCAAGATCTTTGTATTTTCTTGTTTCAGCAAGTTTTCGCCTGTAGGCTCTATTCCTTGCTCCTTCTTTCATGCAGTGTTGTTCATATGCTTCCCACTGTTTCTTTTTTGCCATAGCTTTTAAGGCAAAATACCAATATTTGGGATGTGAAGCCGAGCTTCTTGCTTCATCAATTGCACCAACTTGTACTCCATCCTTTTCTTTTGTATCGTTCCTTTGCTTCCTGTGAGGGCAAAAGAATAAGTTAGAAGTTAGATTTAAAAATATAAGAAGGTAACAAAAATTAAACTGTTAAATTTATCTAGGTAGTTTTTCTTCAATGATGTCGACCTCATCAGTTCTTGATCTCTTGGCTGACAAAACAACATTCTTATCGGAAGCAACTTGAGATAATGCTGTCATTTCTAGTATATTTGTGTTTGTAAATTTTTTGAACTAAATTCGTGAAGAAGAATAGAGTTATATAGTGTGTATGAAATGAATATTTAGTCAATCAAATTAGGAGTTTGGAAGGGTGATTGTTTAAATTTGCAAAATTAGAAGTTGGAAGGGTGATTAAGAAAGTGGTTGTGTATTTTATGAGACAAATGCTACTATTGATTAGTGTATCAATGTAGGAATCATTAATGCAGATTAAGAAAGTGGCTGTATATTTCTCATGCAGTGTCATAAAACACACTGATTTCATTAATTCATAGTAACAGGAAAATGTCGACATAGGCAGCTCCTCTGAGGTTCCACTCAAGTACCTTCTGCAATCTCAGCACTCTTTGCACAAAGGTCTGCACCAGACGTATTGCTAGACCATTGAGATAACAAGAGGTATTCGAGGGGAAGCTCAGATCGGGCTGCTATATTGAACATTGTATGTCAATGTTAGTAAATGAAGAATGTAGTAGATTCTAGAGTGGAAAGAGTCTAATCGATAACGCCACAATCTGATTGTTTAACAGGTTGATTCTGCCATCGTGTTTACACACGTTACCTTGTAGATAGATGGTTTAAGTTCGTAAGTCAAACTGGAATTCAAAAAAGGAGCTTTAGTAGTGTTAAAGGCCATTTTCTAAATCCCAATATGAATCATGAAGTTAATCAATCTATGTACAAAGTAATGTGAGTAACTAATACATATATTGTTACGCTGAACCTGCTCTTGAAAGAATTTCTTTTCAAAATGGAGGTCAACGGGTCAACCTTCACTTATAATTATTACTAATGTGTGATTATTAGTATGTGGCTTCATTACTTGGTGGATGGTTAGTTTATGCTCATAAAAAACAGTGGAATTAAAAATAAAATAAAATAAAATAACTTTCTAGTATTGTTAAAGCAATATTTCTAAATTCCAGTGCCATTCATGAGGTTAAACCAATCACCCATCAAGTAATGCCGCCAGCTAACACACACCTTGGTACTTTGAACTTCCCTTTGAAATCCTATTGGTATGCTGATGCGCGCGTGTGTCGTTGCGGTTTAGCAGTATTAATGCCTACTCAAGTTTCAAATTTATATTTAGCCGACTTATCAATAACACACACACTTAACGAGCAGTGTACCCGGTCAGTATGAATATAATGGTAAGTAGAGTGTCGATCACTAAGAGTGGAACGTATTATCTAGTTATTCTAATCAGTATTTTAATATCCTAAGTTAGCTATACAACCTAATCTAACGCAAGGGGGTTCAGCCTGAGAGACTGGCACGGTTTGGTTATGATTAAGTAGAAAACTAAACTAATGAGCACGAATCAGCGATTAGCACACACGTACACAGATAGATACTTGAGACAATAAGAAGACCTGTCCTGATAATTAAGTAGCTTGTCACTTGTTTTATTGCTAGTTTTATATGAAGTGTATATAATTAAACCTTTCTCGTTGGCTCTAATCTTATCGGCGAGTAAACCCTTAATGATTACTTATGTCTATCCTATTTATTCAAGAGACGCTAAAACAAATAGGCGAGGAAGGGGCATGGCGACCCAAGCAATGCTCAGCTAGACACAGAGGTTATCAATGCACTAATAAAAGTCACCAAAGACATCAACATATAAACTTTAATTAATGGGAAAGCAATATTAAGGGGAGTGCATGATTTTCCGTAGTCACATGACACAAGCCCATCAATCCTGATGAATTAAAGTGTACTAATACAATAAACCAAAACTACTTAATGAATTGAATACATGCAGGACCTTCTTACAGCTCTTGTATCTTTGTTTAGGTGTGTCTTGTGCTGCTTGGTCGTCTGAATTCGGCTCTAGGGTTTCTGTGCTCTTCGGTCTTCGAAAGCTTAGTGTTCCGAAATTCGTCTGGCCTTGGGGTATTTATAGTTTCTATCTCAGGGATAGATGCGGCGCATAGACTTGATAGATGCGGCGCATTGACTTAACTTCGCGTGGGGTCCAAGATTAATATATTCAGGAATATTCGTACACCGTCTTCAGATGCGGCGTATCTTGATCTTTGTATGCGGCGCATGTACTTGGATTGTAACTTGTGAAATCTTGATAGTGATACGCCGTATGTTAGAAGTATGTTGCAGCGTATCTGGAGTTAGAACGAGCTTGATCTAGTAGACTTTTGACATCTTGCTTGTTTTGCTCCATAATTAGTCCAAAATCGCCAAGTTTCACATAATGCTTGTTTTTACCTGAGAATCACTAAAGTAAACATTAATGAATCGATTCTCATAGATAATATAATAAAACAAGTCAAATAAATAGGATAAATGATGATAATAAAATGTACTTATTTGAGTTCATCATATGCCAATGTTGTAAGTGTGTAGGTTTTATTGAAACTTGCTTGTATTACGTGGGCATACGAATAGGTTTTCGAGGGGAAGCTCAAAATACGAACTTATGAAAAGGCCAAAATTGTTTAATAGTCAATCGTTATTGGTGTCTCGCTATAGTAAAAAAATTAGCAGCAGTAACGTAAGTGATTGTAACAATAGTTTCCAAGGTTTAATAGATCATTGAGATAAATGATAATGATGATGCTGATGAAGACAGTGACCATGGTGAATGTGATGAAGTGAAAATATCTTGTTCAAAAAGAAATCGTGTTTCAGATCAAACTAAAAGATATGACTATGATGATGTTAATAGTCAGTGTATTTCAGTTTTGAGACAAAGAGAGCTAACTCATTTTTTGACATCAGATGAAGATTATGTAAAAGGCAATATGGGTGATAAAATGGAAAAAAGAAAATGTGCTAAAATAATTTGCATAAAAAAATTTTCGACACATCCTCTTATGCCACCCATTTTTCTTTCGGCAAATGCATTTTATTAACGATACTGGTTTTTTCATAATCCGAATCTGAACAACTATAAAAGAATGGTTGTTGTCCTTTTATTGTTACTACCAAAATACATTTAGCACCGGTCTTGTGACTTATTCTGAAACTTGTTTACTTTTTCATGAAGATAAATAGTTTCTCATTAAATCATAATCAACGTGATCCTCGACAATATCAACAACATCATAATCATTTACCTCAATGATTTATTAAACTTTGGACTCCTTTTTCTCTAAAACCTATAAAAAATGACAACAATGACGATAGTGCTAAATGTACGCCTATTTTGAAAAGCAAAACTAGTCACCTTGTTTTTTTGCGAAAGTTTATCTAATTTTGTATATTGATGAATGGGTTACACAACAGGACATGGCAAAAGTAATTTTTTAAAATTCGCTTATGCGATATCTTCTTCTGCAACGCATTTATTGTTGAAGTATTATGGAAAAAGGGCCAATAATTCTGCTTTTCAAAAAGAGATACATTTAGTGCTATGGTCATCGCTGCCTTTTTTTTTGGCTCATGACTGTAAATCTATAATGTGTCAAAAAGGTTTGAGCATCGTACCGTGCACTATTTTAATGGGATGAGTACTTTTCAAGCTACTGCTGGTTACTTGTATCCATTAATAAG
Source organism: Artemisia tridentata subsp. tridentata (assembly GCA_021014915.2). Classification (NCBI taxonomy): domain Eukaryota; kingdom Viridiplantae; phylum Streptophyta; class Magnoliopsida; order Asterales; family Asteraceae; genus Artemisia; species Artemisia tridentata. The sequence continues at coordinate 246,239,678 of CP139506.1, read as the reverse complement.
CTGATTCATGTTGTTCCTGAGATAAAACCTTACCATTGATTAGTGTATCAATTTTTATAATGTGTTGAGCAAGATCAGCGTTGATTTATTGAAAGTTGTTTAATCAATAGATTTCAAAAGGTTTATGCTTACTATTACATGTTCTTAACGAACCCGGCCTTAAGGTTGCCTTGCTTCTGGCTGCTTGGATTTAGCAACGACGATGCCTTTAAGGTTGGTGGGAAATTTAGATTGTTGATGGCAATATAGGTTAGAAATAGAAGCAAAAGGACACTTGGATAATATTTTTGTTGTTTTTGGTGCCTAAGATTCGAATCTACTGATACACTCAGACTAAAAGTCATGAGGTGCATTTTTTGAAAACCATAAAACACTCGTAACACAAAATTTTGAATAATACAAAAAGTTAAAGTATTTGACATAATTTACGCAAAACAGAACGAAAACCGAACTGAACTGAAAAATAAGCCGAACCGGTCCGATCGAAACCGAACCGATCATATTCGGTTCGGCTTTCGGTTCTACTCCTTTCGTCTCAAATTATATGTCCATTTCTAAATTTCATAAAGTTTAAGAAGAGTGGGCCTCTTACAATGTTAACCAATAAAATTTCATTTTCACCAACTTAGAAGCATTTTATGTTAAATAAATTTGGGACAATTAAAAATATCAAAGTGGACTTATATCTTGAGACGCATGAAGTATATATTTATGATTTTCGGTTTCGGTTCGATTCTCGATTCATGTATGCCACAAAATCGGTTTTGAGCCGATGCTCCGTGCTAATTTACACTACACTGTCCCTCTTCCGATTCAATGATTTTGAAGACAATTTACAAAAACAGCCCCTAAAAATAATGGGTAAAGTATGAAAAAAAAACGAAGCAAAACAAGTTTCTTTTCACTCAAGACAACATCTTTTTTATTCCAAACATCAAACACTCTCCGATCCCGACTACCTTCTCTGCGGTACTAAACTAACCTTCACTTTCATTTTATTAATATGTAATTTTGTTTCTTAGGATTTAGGGTTTTTATATCTTTATAATTGCTATTTATTTTATGTATAAATTCATGTGAAATTTGATATCAGGGTTGCCTAAACTGAACTAGGGCTTGCGGTACAGATTTATCGTTGTTTTATACACTATTAGAATTAGAATGCGTTTAGTTGGAGAAAAAAATCTCTAATTTTCTATTTTCAAATTTTCAACAAAACATATGAGTGAGTGTTTGGCTAAGCTTATATGAGCTTATATAAGGGGTTTTGATAAGCCCTGGCTTATTTCAGTAGGGTGAGCTTATATAAAGATATTATGTAAAAAGACTTTTATACCCTCATTTAATAATTACACTCTTTTATTGTTCATGTACTTTTTTGTCATTTTACTTTATTAATTATAATAAGCTAAGCCAAACACTTATCATGATATATAAGCCATAAGCCGCTTATATAACATAAGCATAAGCCCAATTCATAAGCTTAGCCAAACACCCCCTTAGTTTAAGCTTATTTTACACATATAAGCTACTAAGCTCATAAGCCCATCACATAAGCTTAGCCAAACACCCCAATAGAAAATACATTCATATAATATTGTTTCCTATTCTTAAGAAAAGAAAAGAGGTTATAAGGGAAACATCGAAAACACAAAAAATGTGTTTTGTAGTTCTCATTATTAAAGTAGGAAATGCAAATTTTCTGTTTTGTAGAGAATGTGATAGGAAACATTTGATTTTAATGCAATCTCTATTTTTATTGTTTTGTACAAAACATTTTTCCTTTTAACTAAACGCATCCTTAGTGACTGCCTTTGCTATAAGATAGGTTACCTAGTTTTTCGATGTCTCGTGACATCGTCTTGCATTGTTACCATCAGAATATTTTTCTCGAGTAAATCTTGTTAGTAAATAATAGGAACTGAACAATGCTATAGAGACCATTGGGGCATTGCACCTGTGGCACCACAAACGTCCTGTTGACTGGTCAATGAGGGCCTGGCTAAAGGTCAATGGAATAGGTGCTCATTGTTTGGGGCGTGGCCCTTGGGGAAGGGTGTGTTTCCCCGCCGTTTTAAACCTTCTGGAGAACAAGGCTATAGAGTTATGCGTATGATTTTCACTAGCAAACTTTGCATCACGGGACGCAATTTGTAGTTGTTTATTATCACGAGTATGAGCTATTGTGTCTGTTCTATGTTCTTCATGACTATCAAGACTTTGACCCTATAATGAAATTGAACATGTGTGAGGATTGTAATAACATGTATCACTTGGGGTTGCTTGCGGGTCATTTAGGAATATAGCAGCTCAAATTTTGCTTTTAGTTTTAGGTGTCTTTGTTAACGATAGTATGACAAAAAAATTCCAACATTTTGATCCTTTTGAAAACTTTGACTCAGAATGTGATTCTTTTTTCTGTTGTTTCTCAAACAGGGTCATTTTCGTATTTAATTATTTTTACGTACCTCACCTTACATCCAAGCCTATTGGACCTGTTCAAACTTTTTGTATGCGTGCTTTAGTAGTGCACTGACTGTACAAACTTCTTGTAGTTATGTTTCCATCACCATATTTCCGTGTTCATGCTTTAGAATTTTCAAAAATGTGAAGTTTTTAAAATGAAAATTAGTACATACGCTCATTTTTTTAGGTACGCTTTCAGCTAATAAACAGAAACTATTATTGTAGGTGGTTATATTTAAGTTGGTTAAGTAAGAACAAAAACTAATGTCCGTTTCTAGTTCGGTCACTTTTCATGTTTTTGGTGATAGATATGTAACCAACTCAAATGTTTTCGTTCACGATACTTGTCTTTTTTAACCGAAAACATACATCAAGAGGAACACTGATGTTACTAGTTCTAGTTTAATTCTTGGTTAATAAACTCAAACTTAACTACCAATCTCTTAATTCTAGCTCGTGTACGCAAGAAAAATATTTGGGGATCATGGAGCTTGGATGGGGTCCAATAGATTTGTAAGTAAGGCAAGTTAAACAAAAATTAACTAAATATTAGAATGACCCTATTTTGAGAAGTAATAAAAAAAGAATCATTCTTTGAGCCAAAAGCTTTCAAAAGAATCACATTTCTAGAATTTTCCCTAGTATGACACTAGGACTACTAAGTTTTAAGTAATGATGCTATGTTTACTCATTAAGCACTAAGAATGGCAATATTGCATCTAATATCAGGAACTTAGGATTTGTAGGAAATGCATTTGAGATATGTTTATGGTTTAGCTAATCAAAGTTTTACTATTGAACCACTTCGTTTCAAGTTGGGCTTCTGTATCATGCCAAACTACTATGATTCTAATATTAGTATCTTGACCTCATCTTAAGGAGTGGTTATCATAATGGGAATGATAAGGTATACTAATAAGTATTATCAGTACATTGATGTTGCTTGCTTAATAAAAACATTATATGATGCATCATGGGTTTAAAAAAAAGAGAGGAAGAAGTAGAGACACGAATGGATAAATAAGGGGAAAGAGAGTGGGGAGAAATATGTGGGATGCTAATTACGTTTCATTACCCTCAATTTGGTAAGGAATCGAGTATTATGGTATTGCCAAATACCAAATAATGATTTGTTATACTATAGCAAACTAAGCATTGTTAATAATTTTCGTCACTATTCCTTAGCCCCTAATACCACTAACCAAGTGCCGCCTGAGTTTAGTTATCTTCTTAATCTGATTTGTCTTTTAGCTATTGTTTTTAAAGCCTCTTGTGATTATTACGAGACTGTAATTTTGTAAGAACTAGAACTTCACTGCTATAAAATTGCGTGGATGAACCTTTTTGGCCATTTGGAGTTGAATGCTTGAGTTATTATTCTTGTTGGTGGTCTCTCAAACTCTCTCTTTTTGTGCTCTTAGTTTATAGTCTGACTAGGATATCAGTTTTGGGCTGCACTTATTTTTGCAATTTAGTACCAGTTCGCCAATAAGCTTTAAGTTAAAATTTCTAACCTCATCAAAATTGTTTTGAACTAATTGACTTTCAGTAAAAGCTTAATTATGCTAATATGTGCTCATGATAGCTAAGTTTAAAGTTTTCTAACTGTGTTACGCCACTGCATTTAACGGCAGTTGCTATACTATACTAAGCATATTAAGCTCCCTTACAGTTTTAACTGCTTGATCGTGTAAATATGTGTTCATGACATCAAATTTTGGGTCCTTTTTACTATGCTACGAGACTGCATACATCCAAAGCTTGTATATTAAGCATATTGAGCTCCAATTACAACTTGAGTTGCTTCATTATGTGAAGTGTGTTCATGACATCAAAATTTAGGGCTTGTTTACTATGCCTCAAAACTACATCTTATCCAATAAAAATCTTGTAATTACTTAAACATACCAACTACCAAGCTATATGGGAAACTTTAAAGATCCTGTAGAATATTTCAATTCTAAAATTTTATATGGACACATGGTCTTGTTACATAAAAGTTATCCTATGACTGACTATTGTAATTTAGTTTTTGCTGTTTGGGATTGGGTAATTAAATGTCTTCAAATGTTTAAGTAAATATAATGATTGTTTATTGAAATTTCCAGTGCAGACATGTCGGCATCATCTCTTCCCGCAACGACAGAATCACTTGAGCTGGCTTCAGAAGCCAAAAGTCGACCCGAGGCTATCACCATACTCTATCGGGTCCTGGATAACCCTGCAGCTTCTTCTGAAGCCCTGCGGGTCAAAGAACAGGCAATTGCAAAACTATCAGATCTCCTCAGGGAAGAAAGCAGAGGAGAGGATCTTCGCGGTCTTTTGACCACATTGAGACCGTTCTTTACACTGATCCCCAAAGCTAAAACTGCAAAAATCGTTAGGGGTATCATTGATTCAGTTGCCAAGATACCAAATAGCACCGATCTTCAGATATCACTATGTAAAGAAATGGTGGAATGGACCCGAGCAGAGAAGCGTACTTTCTTGAGGCAAAGAGTTGAGGCACGGCTTGCTGCATTGTTGATGGATAGCAAGGAGTACTCAGAAGCTTTGACCCTCCTTTCGAGCTTAGTCAAAGAGGTGAGGAGATTGGATGACAAATTGCTTCTTGTTGATATCGACTTATTGGAAAGTAAATTACACTTCTCATTAAGAAACCTCCCAAAGGCAAAAGCTGCACTCACTGCTGCTAGAACAGCTGCAAACGCAATCTATGTGCCTCCTGCTCAGCAAGGCACCATTGATTTACAAAGTGGAATTCTTCATGCTGAAGAGAAGGATTATAAAACGGCCTACAGTTACTTCTTTGAAGCTTTTGAGGCATTTAATGCACTTGAGGATCCCAGAGCAGTGTACAGTCTCAAGTATATGTTGCTATGTAAGATCATGGTGAACCAGGCTGACGACGTGGCTGGGATTATCTCTTCAAAAGCTTTGAAGTACTTAGGTCCAGAACTTGATGCGATGAAAGCTGTTGCTGATGCTTATGCAAAGAGGTCGTTGAAGCTGTTTGAAACTGCTCTTCAGGATTTCAAGGCCCAGTTGGATGAAGACCCTATCGTTCATAGGCATCTTTCCTCCCTCTATGACACACTGTTGGAGCAAAACTTGTGCAGGTTAGGATTATGATCTTTATTGTCATCTTTGTTATAAGCAGCTGTCATCATATTCTATTTTGAAATCCACCATGAAATAAATGTTACATAAGTGTAGGGGTCGGGCGTGAGGGTAACGGGTCAAAGCGTACTTCTGGTCCGGGTCAGGTTGGGTTGACTGGTAGTGGTACCTTTAACACTTTTTGTTTATAAAATGAATTTTTTTTTAATGAATAATTAGTGCGTTAAAAACAATGCTTTTTTGACTACAAAAGTTAGATTAGTTCGAGAATGATCTAATTTATTGAATGAAATTATCCAGGGAGTTTTATGACTGTAAAATACAATTTGGTTGACTAACATATGTTCGACATTTTTTCTTTCTAGCTGATTTATTGGGTTTGACATATTTGACACTTCAAAGATAAAAAATGTAAAGAGAATCAACCCACTCTTAAATAATAAGCTAATGGGTTTGCTTGGCTACCTTTAGGCTAGTCACAGTGGTGACCTGGCCACGTCAGCTTTCTCTCTCCGGTGACGCCGCAGTGGTGACCGACTTTTTTTTTTTAATCAAACATTTAAAAAAAAAAAAAAAAAAAAAAACTTAAAATTCATTAAAAATAAAAACATTACAATACTAAATTAAAAATATGATGGCGATTACAAACGTAAACTAGTAATCTAAGTTGTAGCGTGCTTTGATTGCTGCCTTAAGCTGCAAAAGCTCATTTTAGTGTCGTTCGGGCAAAGTTGGGTCGATTTTTGAGTTGTAGAAGATCAAATCTTGCTCCCGTTTTGTGATGTCCATGATTTCGACTTGTTTTCGTTGGAGTTCCATTTTCTCTCTTTTTATCGCTAGCTCTTCTTGCTTCAACCTAACATACGACTCTTCAATGTCCTTCTTTTTTCCCTCTTTTGACGGCTTGAATTTGAAGAAGGTCTTGGCTAGCGAAGTTGTCCACGATGATGGTGGATCACGAGAGGAGGATGATGATTTCTTCCTGGCTGCGTCACAACCTTGTGGTCGTGATTCTCTAGTATCGTCTTCATCTTTAGAATACGTCTTGGAAATTCAAGGAACCTTGTGTTGACCCCGAGGTAGTTGTAGAGCCCTTTGATTTCTTCCGACTATTCGATCGGAAAGCAGGCACCTCCGTCTTCCAAGCATCATGATGCCTCAAAATTTTTCAACATTCCTCCAAGTTGAAATCATGACCGTAAATCACACGGTATTCTCTCAAAGCTTTTTCCCTATCATCAGCATCATTCTCACCACTACCATTATTTTTGATATTATCCATGATAGCACAAAAATTTCCAACCCTACTACGAATCCTATTCTTCCATTTGGTGGTGATAGAGTCGTACGTTCTTTGTGAACCGGTTTCATTTTGAAAATACGCTATCACCTCCTCCCAAAAGCGGTGCCTGTTAATAGCGTTTCCTCGCTTGGAATTTTCCGACACATAAACCCAAGCTCTACAAAGCGCGATCTCTTCCGCCTTTGTCCATGGTTCGTTTTTTTTGGCCGGTTAGGCCGATACGACGACCCACTTGGTTCTTGGTGATAATCCGTATTAGGACGATACGGTGGAACATATGGACGATTAACGTAAAATGGGTTTTGATTTTGGTTCGGTTGTGGTAGTCGTGATGGATATTCAAAAGAGGGTGCACGAAATCGAATACCCCGATTTTGTGGTGGTGTTATGCCGGTTAGTTCGAAGTTGTTTTCCGGCGAGAAATTCAAATTCGGGGCATTTTGGGGTAGTCGGGATCGTCGGTCTTTTTTTTTTTTTTTTTTTAAATCAAACGGTTATATGCTTTTGAAAGTCGGTCGATTTCTTGACCGACCTTGTCTTTTGATCTTCGGTGACCGATATTTGCCCACTCGTCCACATTGCACTCGACCGATGTAGAAATCGGTCACTTGTGTCGACCGACCGATATTTTCAGTCCCAGTGTCACTAGCCTTACCTAAGGCGGGTTACTACTTAATTGATGGTTTAGGAGGCTAGGAGTTTTTTTCTTTCTTTGCTATTAAACACTTCTTCTGGGGATTGACTTGTGTAAAAATTTTGCAGGTTGATTGAACCATTTTCGAAGGTTGAGATAGGTCACATTGCCAGTTTGATTGAGCTTCCATTGGAACATGTGGAGAAGAAACTATCACAAATGATATTGGACAAAAAGTTTGCTGGAACTCTGGATCAGGGCGTCGGGTGTCTCATCATTTTTGAAGATCCAAAGACGGATGCTATCTTCCCTGCAACTCTTGAGACCATTCAAAACATGGGCAAGGTTGTCGACAGTTTGTTTGTGAGATCGGCCAAGATAATGGCATGAGATGTTACAACTTATTCGTTTTATATACTTTTGTACTTGTTTGAGATGTTAATTCTGATTTAGGTAGACATGGTTATGTTTGCTTTGTTATAGATGGTAATCATGTTTTCTCTTGTCAAACCTGAGATCGAAATCTAATGCAATACCTGCTGTTAGAGCTGATTATTTCTTGGTTACACAGTTGATATAAAAACTCAAATGTCTCGCAACAGAAGACGCAACGCACTTCCCACCTGTTTTGAAATGGTCTTGCGTGCTGGAATACATAACTAAGCGATTTTAAACAAGCTACAGTTAACACTACTAGCAGGGAGGAACATACATATTTAGGAATTAAATATAACACCCATGCCTATCTCGAACCCAATCCATTATAAACTTCATCAATCACATTTGTATTACTTATAAAATTTGATATATAAAGACACAGAGTTATGCTCACCCTAATAACTTGTCTCGTGGTAAAAAGAAAACGGAATCAGGACTTGCAGAAAATTGTAATTAGCTTTTTTTCCCCGATAACAACGATTTAATTCATATCAACATCAATAAAATGAACAAACCAGCATACAATAGCATTTGATTCAAATTTCTACATACACTAATTCTGACCCTCCAAAATTGATCTGGAATTCTGGATCATAGTGTTTTAAAATGCGAATACTTACTGTTATTAGAAATTAAACAATGCCTTAAACTAACAGCTCATTCAAGAAATTATCTTTGTCCCTTGATCTTGATTGTTAATAAGAGAAGTGGTAACGAAATACCATTCCCCGAACTGTACTACTAGGTAAGTTTAACTGAAGACAGATTCTTGATTTACTACCAAATGGAGATGAAACCGAAATCACCCTTTCATCGCTTTCCTTTTGTTGCGGTCTAAAACACAAAAGCTCAAAAAAAAAGAAACATTGTTGATCAGACTTCATGTTGGTTATATGAGCATAACTTCAACCTTTCTTCTTTGGAGCTGGTTCATCACTAATCATAGAATACCTGTTTAATCTCGAATATAAATGCAGGCAAAGGTTGGATTTTGGAGGCTAGAGGCGTTTTGTCTGTGACCTTTTTAGTATTGTATATAAATAAATTAAAAGAACAATATAACAACAAAATCCGCTGTAGCACAACTCTCAATCAATGAATGATGATTCGGCTCCCCCAGTGGGGAGTCCCAGGTTCGAGTCCTGGCAGCGGATAAATTTTTTTGAAGCTAAAATACATGTTTTTGTTAATATTTACTAGCGAAGTAGTTTTGGTTTGATATGACTCAAAAAACATATATAACATGTGTGTTTAGAACAAGGGTGATATTTTGAGCTTAATTCGTGGAATGATCACATATGCATCTTAGGATTTAGGCCTATGCACATCTAAGCTGTGTAAAAAGGACTAGTTTATGCCCCAAATTAAAGATCTGTAAAACCATGTTAAATTCATTTGTGAGACAAAGTCCTGCCTAGTTAAAACTTAAGGGTGCATCCAATTATCATTCCGTAGTTTAAAAATGGGAACATTATAATTCTAGGTATTAACGTTATGGTGATAGAGAGACAAGAGTAGTAAATGATCTTTGCGAAAACCTCCTTGTAGCTACTTCCTTGGACGATTTACCAGATGACACTGATTCTTCAGTTCAAGTACATTATGATTAGTGATGAGCACAATAATGAGATGGCCAAATTTGAAAATTTCACTGAACGTATCGTATATATTTGTAAAAAGAAGGCCCACAGTCTTGTCCGGTGATGAACAGCCGATGAGCCCTTCTTAATAGTGGAGACTACTAGAATCAGGCATACAATAAAATTGTGAGAAATGAACAGCAAAACACACCTATTACCAATACACTATATTCTTTTAATAAGCACAATGTCAACAGAAGTATTAAAATGATTTCTAAACGTTGCACATGCTTAGCAATTGCAACTAATCATAAAACAACATTACAATGAAAGAAAAA